>WBMW01002521.1:843680-976914 GCA_013396635.1 Penelope pileata | reverse complement strand
AATGTGAGAATATAGAGAACATAAAACTCCAGTTCTTGAATGCGCTCCTTCCAGTAGGTTGGCACGGAGGCTGAAGCCCCCATCTGCTAAGAGAAGGAGGTATTAGCTCTGTTCTCACTGCTGCTGGAGAAATACCTGATCCTCCTAGATGCCCCCCACACCTCAGGGTGAGAAGCAGAGATTCTCATCTCACTGATTCTCCTCTCTCTCTCATAGCTGTGCTTTCCTGAGACATCTGCTTTTCTGTTCTTGTTAGCCATGCTATCAAGATGAAAGCTAAACTATTCGCAGTATCACACATGATACTTGCACACGTGATTGTTCTTTGCTTCCTTGGAAGATTCGCTAGGTGGTGCAAATGCAAGGGGACTTTCAAACTGAGAGAGTGTTTTCAGTCTCTGTACTGTGAGACTGTGTCCACGCCATAGCTTGAGAGGTAGTGCTGCTGCTCCGGCTCTCTGGGATCCCTTTAGGGAGCATACAGAACCAGCCAGCCACAGCTTACTGGGGCCCTGGGCCCACACATTCATTCTGCCCTGTATCTATGGCCCTTGTTTACAACTGGACTCCAATACTAGTAAAGTGTTTACAGAATGCATCTTGTTTCTTGGTGTTGGAGGAACTTTATACCACTTCCAGGTAGACCGCTGCTGTGACTGAGTGGGACACAGGCTATGCTGAAGATTTCCAGCAAGCTGTCACTTCCAGTTAAAGCTGCCTGCGTTAAGTCCAGAGAAGCACTGCAAGGACAAAATAAACCTTTTATGCTGAACGTTTGAGAGGCTATGAGGCTGAGGGTCTTTTATTCATTATGGCGTATATTGCTGATCCTAGAAAACAGTTGTGGTACTAATTAATTGGATAATGAAGTGCAGTCATTTAATGTTCATGAAATTGAATAATAGCATGAGGGAGGAAAATGCAAAGTGAAAGCAAGTGAAGTATCTGATGCAGTTCCCACTAATATGCTTCGCCACCAGTCTGGTTTCAGCCTGCCTTGAAGACTGAGACTAGCACTAAATGGGGAGACATGCAAAAATATTTTTTAACAAGATGAGCAAACAGGTTAGAGCTGAGATATAATGCAAACTAAGAACAAGGCACCCAAAGAGATTTACCGACATGAGAGATGATGTTTTTGATCCAGTCGCTGTCCACTTACCACATATACTTTGACCGTTGATAATAGTTCAGATTCATGTTGTTTAGATTCACAGCTCATAAACAACTTTTAGTTGAATGAACAACTTTTAGTTCATGAACAGCTAGAAGTACAGGTCTTCTAACCACAAGTGCAAGCACATGATTTGAAATGAACAATTAGAGATGGAAATCTCTTTATCTTATTTGCCACAATAGCATGTATTTGGGTTTGGCTGAAGAACAGATTTTATATAGGGCCAAATGAGAAGGAGATCTGCAAAGAGAATGCATGGCATCACTAGTTTACATTCATCTAAGTTCCATAGTAAGTAAAAGCTGTTATTATTTAAATAGGACACTTTATCAGATACATAATTATTTATGTAATTGTATGCAAAGTTATTTAAGTAGGAATATGCAATGAAATCTCATTCTAATTTTTTATGGGCTGCTATATACACATAAAACAATCTTGTTGACTTCTCTGTCCTGGGCGGTTCTGCTCATTTTCTGCAGTGGGGAGGCTCTGTGGGAAGGGCCTGTGCAGCTGCTTTGCCAGGTTCTTCAGAAGCATCACAACCTGAAAGGGATCTTTGCTCCTATCATGCTTTTGTTGTCTGTCTCGTGGTAGTTCCTAGAAGCTGCAGTCCCTATATCTGCTATGTTGCAAACAGCAGAAAATGAGTCCTTGCTGCTAAGAGCACACAAGTGCAGCGCTTCTAATTACACTAACGGAAGCATCTGAGTCATTAAGGCTTCAGGGTCTTCAGCATGATGCCTAACATTCCTCCTGCTGTTGCTTTAACTTGCCTCCATCTCCCGTTTTCCTGATACCATCCTTCAGAGTGGACGCTCAGTACAGTCATAAAGTCTGTCCATTCACTGGGAATTTTACTTAGCCATTATGTTACCCTAAAAGATAAAGAAGTTATTACTGCAAAGCCTTTCATATCCATGAATAAAAAGCACTCTGTTTAGGTCAATCTACAAATCTAATTCACAAATCACAACAAAGTCTATGTGCTGTGTACCTGTTAACTAATTATCGTTGTTAATGAGTGTTAGCAGGGGGACAACCAGTGAAGTCTGTTCTTGTGACCAGTGCTACGTGAGAGAGCTCAGCAGCAGACAGGGACCTGCAGACAGCACCTGAGACAGATCTAGCATCAACTCTTATTCCTTAGTCAGATAAGGACATTATTACTGTGTGTCCCATTTACGAGCTCCCTTCCAGGTATCTGTAACTGCACATCTTAGTTGAATTGTTGTTAATACAGAAAGTGCCAAAGCGACAAGTTGGTTGAGCTTTTCTGGGTGGATCCAATACTTTCTTTGGAAGAACTTGAGCACCTTTTGTGCCACGTTGTTGCCAAATCCAGGGCAATCTTCCACCACTGGACATTGTGAACGTTTCTTGCTTATGACAGACAACATTGTTGACTGAACCTCTTTTTTTACATGCAATTGCCTTTGGTTTTCAGGGGTTCTGGTTCTTTTTGTTTTCAAATGTAGTCCTGTAGCATGACTTTGGGAATCGTTATTATTCACAGGCATGTGCATGTCCTTCCAGCTCAGTTTATAGTGCTTTATTTGGTAATCAATATTCTCAAAAAAAGTTTTAATCAAAAATGTGTTCAGGAGGCAAACACTCTCTCTCAGGCTACTGCCCTTGGATGTGTGAGGAAAATAATAACTGAGCTACCTTGGATTAACAGGCTGCATACCCAGGAGCAGTGTAACTGCAGCTGCACAAGCTAAGTAATGCTTCCCAAACACCCAGGCTGCACACTTTATAATCATTCAAGCTAATATATTTTTCTAGTTAACTTACTTAAAGTTGTATTTAAAGACATTCCATAACTTAGCATTGTCCTGATCCTCTATTGTCATTCTATTTCTACATAGAATGATTGGAGTTTATACCTTCTGATAACAGAAATGCAATGACTTGGTGTCAGGTTTTATATCTCAAGCTAGAATTAAAACTTTAATGAATCAATAATTTAAATCTGGGTATTTGTATCCTTCCTTGCTACATTTGTTAGCATAATCGTATTTTCATAATAATGTGGCACTGTAAACCAACTGTAAAATTCCAGTAGAGGACCAAATAGATTTAGGCATCCAGAGATGTACCTGGTTCAAACCACATTTGAATCATTATTACCTAGCAGCTGCTCTGTCTCACATGAAGTAATTGGGTTATTTCAGTATACTTCCAGCTAAAAAGAAACCTGCATCATAAAAATCCTGTCTGGCACCTCCTTCACATAGCAGGGATGATAGTCACAGAAATCCAGCTGGTTTGGGGAACAGAACTGAGTCCAGCCTGGTCAGCTGGGAAACACAACGTGCAGAGGTTTCCATTGATGCTACCAGATATCATTTTCTGTGCATAAATAGGGAAGGAACATCCGTCTCCAGAATTGCTAGACTGCTCACTATTCCAGGTAATAAAATAACTCTAAGAAATGGAATAGAAGAGGACAAATAAAATAAGAAATAAAGAAGGCAATTTTGACATGTAAATTCAGTGAAGTGTTTCAATAAAGTACTTGCCTTCTGGCTTGATTTTTAGTGGCTGGAAATGGATTGGTTGTTTGTGATTAACACTGAGCTATTTTTATTATTTTCTGCAGCTTTAGGTTCTTCCCTTTTTTTATGTGAAGAATTTCCATACACAACCAAACAACTGATTTTCAGAGGCTTTTACTATGAAAGAATTTTGGCAAGCGAGATCATATGTTTTTCCCTTGTCTTTCAAATAGCTATTCAGGCACTGCTAAAAGTGTTCTAAAATACTATTAATAGCCCGTGCTTACTTTACTGTGATCCAAACTGAATAACATTTAACCTTTCCCTGTATTTCTGTCACGGTGATGAATTTCCTGCTAGTTTCCTGGCTTACAGTTGTTCCTCCTCTTCACACAGTCCCAATGAGGGCAAAATGTTTGCGTCACAGCAGTAGTGTGCGTGGATGTGGTGACAAGCGTAGGTGATGGAACTGCAGAGCATCCCGTAACGCACAGTCAGGGGTGCCTTATGTAAACATTTTCAACAATTTTTGGACAGGGGCTGGAGGAAAACCACATCCCTCCAGAAGTTTCCAGCTGGCATTATTGCAACGTGAGGGCTGGGAATAAAAACTTCCTCCTCCTCTGCCCAAGGTGGTCCATCAGTACGTGTTTAAATGCCATCCCCACCACAGAAACACCTCCTTTCCTTGCAGAGCTTCAAAATGTCTGACTCCGGTCTAGAAGATTATCCACAGCATAAATCCTTTCCTCCCAGCTGTTTTGACAGTCTCCTGTAGACCTGAGTTCTCCAGGTGGAACAAAAGACATTTAGAGAATCTTTCTTCTTTTCTTTGCTTCTGGTTTACTTCCGTGAGCACTCTCCAAGTGTCTTGTTCTCACTGGGTAATGTAGAATAAAAAAAGAAAAAAAAAAAAACTCCACATCTAAGTACTTTTCTCTATAAATTCTACTGTCTGCTAATAAACTTCCTTTTAACACTTCTGAACTGCAGGCTAAAGAATTTCATTTTAAAAATATCAGCTCCTTGTAATTGCCAGTCATTTTTCTTGTCCTAGAAGCTTTGCAATCTTTAATCCCTTTCCTGAACAAAGGTGAAAAAAACACCATTTAAATACAAATATGATATTTTTTGCACCTGAAGAAAAATGTAGATTTTATTGTAATCAACTTTTATAACTTGTACCGTATTGTTCCAGATTAACCCATGCTTTTCAAAAGACAGTACACTATCCTGAAAGCATCCAATGTAAAATGCGCTCAACTTTTAATCTCTTTCCACAGATTCTCTCCATGGGAATGATGACTGAATACTACCACTACTTTTTTACAACACTGGTAAGAAACACTGAGGGTCTGGGCATGATTTTTTTCTGCTGCAGGAAAGCCAGCTAGAAGCTTTTCCTTTCCCTCTGCAACTTTTGTTGCAATTGGTCAAGAAATTCCCCGGAGAACAAGTACTAAAACTCTTGAGTATATCAGGAGTCACAAGTCTTGCAGTACCAGCGGGTCTAGCTAACACTTTAATACAACGAAAATCAACTTTGGTATCACATATAAGGGGCAGATAGCCAGTGGTAGAGACAGATCAGAGTAAAGTGAAATAATGATTGAATGGCTTTGCAGCTAAGCTGAGGTCAAGCCTTCTGCAGGCAGTGGGATACAGCTTCTGTCAGCACAGTGTGTGAGCTTTCCCTTCAGTCTGTCTCTGCTTGTCTTAAAAAGCATCACCTAATTTTTAGCTAGTTGAAGACCACCATGCTCTACTGCACTGACCCTATCCCTTCAAGCTGTTTATGTTGAGTACAGTGCTAAAAGAGTAATTCAGAGACTAAGATGTGTGCTTTATTTTAGCAAGTGTCAGAAAAATACATCTCATAGCTGAAATGTTTAATTCACACACATAAAAAGAAAATCATATATTTCTAATTTCATTTGGGAAATTTGATAATAAAAGAAAAATGCTGAATTTTCTTTTATGGTACAAATTTTTTAATTACTTATTTCAAGACACATTATTCCTATATTTTAACATATATTCTACGTGTAACTGAATCCATGCCTAAGATCTATTTGCATTGTAGACTTGCATGGTAGGAAGACAGCCAAGAGCCAATACTGCTAGAACAATCCTAAAGGGTTGGATTATGTCAGTTCATGTTCATCAACATATTCTTTATTTCCTTCCCATATAAAATTTTATGTGGAAGTGAAAATTCATTCTGAATCCAAGAGTCAGTTTGTTAGTCAGAAAAGACTCTCTTAACTGTTTGGAACTTGAAGTAGTATCTTGAGCCCATTTTAACATCAAGGAAAATGTGAAAATTTAGGATTTGCTGTGGACCGTACTGTTTTATACAGTAGCAGTGAATCTATCATAAAACGGTAACCGAGAAAAACAATATGCATGAAATAGTGCGGAGCATACATTAGAAAAAGCAGTAAGCAGTGTTGGTGGAATCTGGGCACTGTGGTATTGTAAATGTTGATATTTTCATATTCAATACTGCTGTATTAAACCATGACCAACATATTTTACTGGCTTTCTAGGATCAGCAAAAAGTGTTTTTGAAAAAACAGCCTTCAGGCTTTGAAAAGCAGTTATCATCTTCCCACTGCTTGATAAATCTAGCTGTGGAATTTGCCACACAATTATGCCATTTAGAATATCCATTATTTCCCTGCTCCATAAACGCTGAGCACTGCAGCACATGCAGTTACTGTGCACTAGCCTGACTTGTCCATTAGGCATCCTGGCAACAAGTTACCTGAAGCAGGAAAGACAGAAGAAAAATGGGGTTCATAAGCACAAAAAATGTATCGGTCTCAACATCTCTTGGAGTTTTTCTTCCCTGAGTTCAGCAATAAAATCAAATTTGGCCAACTAATTCTTCATGTTGGTTTGTCAGTGTTGTAGCACTGACAGAGGACTGATAAGAGTTAAGGTTAGATACTGCTGTGCAAGTTAGTTGCAAAACAGTGCTGTTGTGGGGGCCCGATATTCATATTCCAACAAAGCAGATATGTAGTTTGTCATAAACTTCACAAAACTTTTATTTATTCAGATTTACAACTGAAGCAGCTGTGGCCAAGTTTTTGAGGGCAAGCAGAGAATTTACAGGGGGAAAAAAATACTTAGCTTTGGGTTGAAAATCAAATACAATTTTTGTCTAATTGTATCTGTCTCATCCCACTCGGTGGGTTGCAAGGAAGGTGAATCTTTGCTATCCCACTGAATAAGGCACTCCCTGGTCAGCAGGGGTCACGGCAGTGACGGAGTCGGACAACGACTCAGAGGAATGATACGAAACTATTTATTTACTTCAACGACCACAATTCATCCACAATTTCAAGGCGAAATTGGGCAACATCCTAACAACAATCACAGTAAGCATTACGGATAAACAGGCACTTTGGCACAGGCGTCTTACTTATAGGCAAATTTAGGCTATGACTAGTAAAGAAAATGAATGGAAGAGATCAACAGGAAAGAAAAAGTAAGAAAGAAAAGAAAAGCAGAAGAGATAGGTTTTCACCACATCCTCAGATAGCCTTGAGCTGGAGTTTTCATCTGTGGGTGGTGGGTCGACAGAGGCTTCATCCACGGGTGGTGGGTTGACCACTGCAGGTGGTGGATCGACGACAAAGGCAGAACACGCGTGTTTGCCTTTTATATTGACCAGATGGTCAGAGACCACCCTTGGGGTGGCAGCTCCCCTGCGCTTGCACAATGCGGGGTTCCAGAGGATTCAGGAGTTTTCTGCAAAGCCATGCAGCCCCCCTCCTCAGTAAGCTGCCATAAAAGGAAGTGGGTAGAACAGCTTGCTGCCCTGCCTGCGCAGGACCCAGTCTGCCCTCACCTTCCCTCTCTAGCCCAAGGTATTGAGCCAAGTTTCCCATCGGTCTCTTACAGTATCTTTAGACATTTTGCTTTAAAAGTGCTACATCTGATTTTGTTTGTTTTCTTGATGTTGATTTAGGATCTATTTGCATTGGACCTGGAACCCTACAGATACAGCGGAGTGAATATGACTGGGTTTCGCCTACTCAACATTGAGAATCCCCAGGTTTCATCAGTCATCGAGAAATGGTCAATGGAGCGTCTGCAGGCACCACCAAAACCAGAGACTGGCCTCCTTGATGGCATGATGACAGTAAGTGAAGGGCTGCAATGATGTAATGGCATCTATAGCATGCTTTGCAACACTGTACGAGCAGATGTGAACCAATCCCATTAGCATTTTTTTCATAATGCAAATGCTGAAGCAGTATCCCCAAAACAGAATTGCTTTCACCTGCTTCTACGCAGAAGTGGATTTGCCTCATTAACCAATGTTGTACTTGCCTGTGTGACAAACCACTGCCAGGCAGCTCTGGAGAAGAGTAACAGCTCTCCATCATGCTGCCATCCAGCTTGCACCATTCATCTTTTTGTTGTCAAATGTATATACTACTGTCTCATTTCTCTGTTAATGTTCTGGATGGAGTGAAGAACATAAAAGGAAATAAAAACTTTCAGAGCAGGTATAGGATTTATGATCTGCAGGGAAAGATATTGTACACGTGGACAGGTAATAGCATTTCTAAATTGGAAAAGTGCCTTTTCCCTTCATTTCTATCATCTACAGCAACTCTGTCTTTTAAGATACAATTTAAAGATAAATGAAAGGTATCATCAAGGCAGGAAATTAGGATTTCCTCCCTACCACTCCCTTAAGAACCAAAGGAAAGAATAGGAACAATTACACAGACCATATGACTCCATTCAGTTTTGCAGGGTAGAGGGTTGCCATCTTTTTGCGGTGTAAGATAATATGTCTTGTACTAGATGGTATTAGAGGTGATACAAAATAGGCTGTATTACAGATGATTGCAGGGGAAATTCTGAAACATTCTAAGACCTGAAGAGAAATTCATTATGTGTGCTATCTCTAGCATTTCAAAAAAAATAAAATTATGGCTTGCTTCAGCAGTGTAACTGTGTTCACTGGTACCCAAGGCAGGGGAGAAAAGTGTCTGGGAGCTCCTAATGTAAATGCCCAAGACATGGAAGGGTAGCTATTCGCATGCAGTTATTCACCCGTGTTCAGCAAATTATAAAACTAGGATTTTAGGAAAAAATAAGTCCTTGCTAGACTCTTATCCCCTCTGCATCTCTATAATATCTTAGTGTCCTTGATGCTCTGAAACAGCATGAGTACCAAGAAGAGCACCTTCCTTGTTGGCTGTGATCATTTAAATATTCATGACAAGTTCTGCTTATTCAGTTTGATTGAAAGCTGCAGTACTGCTATATTTCATTAGACAGTAAGGCTATGACAAGCTGCACATTATAAGGAGATCAAGATTACATATCCTATTGTTAATTCAGGATTTCTCCTTTCTGGCTTATGCTATATTTTTTGTCATGATCACAGATTGTGTGAGATCAGCAGAGCATGACCAAGGCAGTTTTGATTTCATGTCCCACTTTATGCCCAAATTGCACACAGAGGTATATTTGTTCTAGGAAGACCTTTGAGTTTCTTTGCAATCATTTAAATAGAATCAAAATCAGAAAGATAAATTCCAAGACTAGCTTAGTCCCCTTCTTTTTATTCATAAGCACAGGCATCAACATGTAAGCACTTTTCTCCAGAAAATGAGGTGACTTTTGTTCCTCAGTGCTACCCCACGTTCTAAAACATAACAAGAAGGAGAAACAAATGACTAGGAGAGGTGATGTAACCTCCCAGTTACTGCATGGCAGGATGGATGACTAGCAAGTTGGACAAGTGTGAGATACAAACTGCCAGGTTGGGTGGTGCTGCCCAATGTACCAACAACGCAAGAGGCATCATGTTGTCAAGCAACAGCATTGGTGGTCCTGAAACTGTTCTCAAGCCCATGGACATTAATGTGATTCTTCCACTGACTTGGAGGGGATTGGGATCAGGCCTTTAGTCGGTGGGTCTGTTTGGAACAAGTATCTGTTTTAAGACTCTTGACACTGAGAACAGATGTTGTTGTCTCCTCCTGCTTGCCTCACCATTTATAACATTTTCAATTTGTTCGAGTTGAGGGAGCATTGTTCTGGGCAGATCCTGACTAGTGTGTCAAGAGCGATTCCTCATCTGCAGTACGTTAAGATTAGTTGATAAATTCAGATCACATTTGATTGCCAGAAAAAAACTCTGCTGCTGGTAAGACTGATGCTGTTGTAATGTACTTAGGTAAATGAAACAGACAGAGAGTCAAATCTATTAATTTCCCAAGGGAATTTCACAGGAAAGGAATAAAAAATGGTATAGCTCTGCAGTTCATATAAATGAGTCCAGTTTTTCTCATCTGCAGTTACAGCCTTTTCTTCAAGGCCCCTACTTACTTATTCAGTAGTTTTTCAAGAAATATAAGCACTTCGTTTTTACAACATCCCTATGCATTAAGTGAAGCACAGACAATCCCACCTCAAGCACCAGAGCACTGAAATGCAACATGGGTAAAGGTGAGATTTTTCTAAAACTTTCCAGTGATAAAGGGTGATAGGATGTGCAACGTCAGCCTGAGGCTTACTGGGTATGCTTCTAAACCAATAAACTCATTCCCAAAAGAAATACAGAGGCACAATAAATATCCAGTAATTTTAGTAATATTTTGGTATCTTAGGAGCATTGACTATCTTAGACAACAAGAAGTTAGGTGTAGAAGTTCAACTTTATCACCAAAGCACCACAAAAGGACAAGTCACCTCCCTCTAAGATGACATGGAAGATGTGGCAGGGGAATTGCCAAAGCTCAGTAAGGCCATTTCACCCATTTGTGCCAAAAGCCAAGATCTCTGAGGGCAGTAGACACTTAGACACTTGGAGATACTTAGCTGGTGTTCAGTGGAAGTGATTTCCCTGGAAAGCCAGGATCTGGGCTGCTGTATCACCTGAGGCTCATTACTATTCCTCTCATACCATGCTGTTGCCTGCAACTGCCTTCCTACATTTTCTTCCCAATGTCCACCTGAAAATAATCTGAAATTAATTTACACTGAAAGCAAAACAAAACCATCATCATCATTGTCATCAACAGCAGATTGCCCTGGAAGGAAGCAGAGGATTCTTCCATAACATTAGCCCAGGGGAGCGGCTCTCAGTAGACAACACCAGGCACAAGGAGCTACATTAAAGAAAGTCTTTGTTTTTTTTTTCATGCAGACTGAAGCGGCTCTGATGTACGACGCTGTTTACATGGTAGCAGTGGCCTCCCAGCGTGCCTCCCAAATGACTGTCAGCTCCCTGCAGTGTCACAGACACAAGCCATGGCGTTTTGGACCCAGATTTATGAATCTGATAAAAGAGGCAAGTGTAGACCATCTGCTTATGACCAGCATAATCCTTCCTCTGATCTTTACTGCACTGGCTTGTATTGTTGCTCCCTGGTCTTTGTTGTGTGCTGTGCTCTAATGTCTGGCACCCAATTCTTCCTCACCTTCCCTGAAGAGAAATGTTGATTTACAGTCACAAGGTTGTGGCCTGAATTTTGCAACTTTATCTGGTCTTTTAAAAATAGAAACTGCTAAAGCCTGAATGTGATAACATCTCAGACTAACACACCATGCAGCTTCCCATGGGTTTTTACTTGGTTACTGTAAATTATGGAGGTTTGTAACTTCTAAAACTAACATCAGGTATTCTAGAAAGTGAAAGAGTCAGTTCACCACTTAAAATGCATTGTTTTACAGATTGTTTGATCAGTACACCAAACAATACAATATCCAGAAAATACTGCAGTTCTGTATTCCTGAAGAAGCAAGTTGCTTCATGAGGTCATACACTGTCTCATAAGACTTCATCACTGTGATATCTTGATCCATAAGTATTGTAAAAAAAAAATGCACATTTTAGCTGAAATGCCTCCACATTTCCAAAAACTCAGTCTTTGTTATGAATCTCAAAAGGAAGAGTCTCTTTTAGAGCAGAGTGTGAAAGTAAAAATCATAAATTGTGTGGTTTCCTAAATATAGTTTACCATTTCCCCCAGTTCTGGTTCATGACAGTGAGATTCCTGTCAAAGCCAAATTCATTTACACCTGTGTAGATGGAACAGGACCTGTAGCTGGAGGTACAAGGTAAGCAGGGACAGCACTTCAGGACATACACCTGAGTCCAGGAATATTTTAGGAACGAGCTGAAGGACAAGACGTGGTGGTTACAGAACATGTACAAGAACTTCTCCAAAGCTAACCAATTTTTTAAGTTGCCATAGTCGGTCTACAGCATGATGAAAGCAGTGGAACTTACTAACACAGTACTGTCCACACACAGTTTCAAGGCTTTCAAGGTTACAGTAGAAGCTTCTCTTTTTGAAAGTGTAAAGAAAGACAGGAGACACCCCAGCACTCAAACACCTGACTTAAGAATTGAGGAAGCTTTGCAATATTTCACAGCCTGGGGCATGATCTTGGGAACACTCATAGGAGACAACACTGGATCTTTCCACTCGCACTGATCTCAGCCACGTTGCATCCAGCTCCCGCTTTGGGGAGGACTGTAAGCAGGAGCAGTAGAAGACAAGGTTATCTCAGGTGATGAACTTCTCCCTCTCTCTTTCCTGGTTTGATCTAAGCGGGAACCTTTTGCTCTTGTACTTCTTGACCTCAAGCTAAATGAGAGAGCAGCACTACTCATACAATTTCTGGACCTCTTTAAAAAGAATTACAATGATATTGTAAGTAAGTTAGCAAAAGACTTTGTAATCAGTGGGAATTATGCACCTGCATAATTCTACATCACTTGTTTTGGGTGATGCTAAACATACTGCTTAAGGGTCCTGAATTGCCAGAATTGCAAGATGTATCTCAGCAGATCCAATTCAAAGCTTAATGTTAAACAGTTATACAGTTCCCATTTATCATGTACAGCTGGCTTCTCTTGCATGGAATGAGATATGTGAGCTAATTAGTGATTGCTGTGCAGATAGTGTCTTTCGTGGTCAGTAAAACACTGATTTAAACACAGCAAGGGTCTTATCTTCCTGTTTCTGTTCTAGCCAAGAAAAGATGGTTATTAAAATTTCATGATAAGGTTTAATAACACAGTATTACATTTCCCTTGAAGGCTGTAACAGGTGTTTGGAACTAAATAGCAAACACAATTAGATGTCTCTACTTCATGTTAGTATCTGGTTTGATCAGCAAGGAAGGATGAACTGTATAAATTAGGAATCAAGTGAATAGGCATGGAGAAAAAAAGTCAAGCAGGCAGAAAGGATGGTTTGTGCCCACATAAATACAGTTTAATTATATTATGTTGTCATGTGGTACTGGCGATATGTGAAGCCATTTTACAGACTGGTCTGAAGATAAACATTCTGTGCTGAAGTCTCATTAAATAGAATTCAGACAAAGAGGTTGCATGCAATGAGTACTGCAGGTGCTAGAGCTTGACAAGAACTTCACTGGTTCCCTGGTGTTTTTTTTTTGTTTTGTTTTGTTTTTTAATATCTTATGTTATATCTTAGTGGTGATAAGAACTGCAGTCGTCTCATTTGTTTGATGAGCCAGTACTATAAAATATCAGACTGTCGGTAAAAGAAGAGACCTCAGAACCCTTCTGGACATAAGCAGAGGATAAGGTGGAAAGCCTTTTCCCTCTTTAGAGGGCAAATTAAAATTTTCAAGCCTGTCACCATCCTGTTGGGAAGTCAAAGCTCATGCCATACCTGGTCCTCAGAAACATGAATTAGCTTCTTCCAGAAAGCAATGGGAAAGTGGATACCCTGTGGCAAAACATCTCCTGGTTTTTGCTGGTTTGAATGCATGCTCATTGGAGTTTGTTTCTGAATTTTCAGAGTATATACAGCCAAAAGACAGCTGTTCTAATGTGAGCTGTTTTGTCTCCTCCCTTGGCCTATTGACTTTAAGTGATTATACCAGGTAAAGGTAATATCAGAACCACTGCCTTTTTTTCCTAATGACCAAAACTTACAGCACTACTAGTAGGACTGTGGGAGAAAAGCAAAAGAAAAAAATGTCTGAAGCTACAGAATGATCAATTACAGTGACAAAAAGAGCAATCTTCTATTCTCTAAAGATCTCATGAGCTAATGCTGATTATAGGAACCATTTGGAATATTTCAGGGAAAAGCAGTCCTGCCTGAAGTCCCCTCATCATGAGGTTGACTTTGAGGACAGAGAGGTCATCAGCTAGTTCCCATGAAAGAGAATGTTATACGTAAAATACACCGTCTGGAATCAAGGCTATTCTACAGTAGCTCATGAAAATCTTTTTAATGAAAAGTAAATCCTTGTCAGAAGCTTGTCTTTCTCAGTGACCTGATGTCATTGATATCTAAATGATATTTTAATATTTTAGCCCTTACAGAAGCATTTACAGGCAGTACATCTTACTCATGCCCAAAAAGAAAAATGAGGTCATTCTCTTTCTTCAGATGAGGACTAAGACAGAAAGCATGACTCCACCTTTCCTAAAAGGAAAATTTGTGTACACGTGAAACAGTTTTTCATAATTAAATGATTGGATTCCTTATCCCCTTTAAATCATGAATTAAACTCCAGATTAACAGTTGTCTATTGATTTTTATTCAATTATCATGTAAACCAGTGTGAGCTCCCCTCACTCAAATCCAGTAACAACTAAAAGAACAACTGTATAGAAAAAAATTTCAGAAGATAGAGATGGAGACTTTGAGTGACTTTATTAAATCCACTCAAACAGATTCACACATACAAATCTCAAAGATTTGAAAAAAAAGAAAAATTGGAAGCATTTACATCTTGATTTCAGCTTCTGTTTTTTGTTGACAAAATACAATTCAAGCATGGCTGGTTAGCAGAGACTGAATGTGAGAGCAATACATCTATGTTCTGCACCAAATAATTGCATGCAGGCTTCTTTTGGTGGTATTGCATTGTTAAAAACAACACCACCATCAGTAACGCACTGGAAAAATAAGATTCTTGAGAATCCTCTGAGCTCAACAAATTCTTCACGTAGGTTAATGTAATGATCACAAAAAGCAACAAGGTACGTGGACTTGGTCATACAGGGACTGCCATGACTGTGTAACTTTCAAGCCTCTGGGAAAACTGATTTGTACTGTTTCTTCTGAATAAAGACATCTTACCTGGAAAGCCAGCCGAAAGCAAGTGGCTTCGAGCTCAAGAAACTCTTTCCTTATAATGTATAAGGTTTTTTTTCCATCTGTTCCTAAGGGATTTTTTTTTCTGTAGGTAATATGTGGTTTGTCTCATAGAATGTCTCTGGCCTGCAGCAAAGACAAAGATTAGCAAAGTTAAGTTCCTGAGGAAGTTTGCTTAAAATACCATGCCAGTTTTCCTTTTTAAAGGCCTAAAATGAGAACTTTATTTATTTTTATAGAGAATGGATATTGTAAGTCTTGAACACATTCTATAGTTTTTAAAGTATCTAGCACTGTAATTTGTGGATGAAATTCTTCTCCAACAATAAGATTAATAACGGGTGCTAACAAATCCAGTCCTTCTCTGTACAAGAAGACAGTAACTGCCTCAACACAAAGAAATGAAATTATCCAACAAGGCCATCTTTATCATCTTAGGTTGTAATTTTGCCTGTTTTTTGAAATCATGATAATAATTCAGTGTGGTACTCTATGTTCTGGTTATATTGGCTATAAATATTTTCATGCCCTGCTTCTACTTTACAAAAAGAAGAAAAAAACCCTTATATACAGAATAATATCACTCCTGGAATCTTGCCTTCCAAACTCAAGGCATTTAAGCAAACGATAGCTTTGTTCTGCAGAGAGAGAGTCTTCACCACCAGCAAAATAAGGAAGACTGGGAAAAAGGAGGTAGTATATTTCCAGTCACCACAAAAAGAGCTGAGAAAACCTACACCACAACGAAAAAGAATTCTTAAGAATCCTCTCAGTGAAATCATTTCTTCATGTAGGCTAATATTAGTCCATGGAAGGCAACAATATAGGTGGACTTGGTCATACGAGGACTACTATGACTGTATATCTTTCAAGCCTCTGGCCAAACTTATTTGTAATAATTCTTCTGAGTGAAGATGTTTCAAAACATTAGCTAATTGCTGACACATAACTTGCCTCCAAAACCAGCTGCATGTCTAGCTCACCAGTGCTAAGATTGTGCAAACAATTTGGAAACTTCCACTGTCCGAAGGTATCTGTTATATACGTGCTTATCCTATACCAGGCTAATCTACAATAAGAAAGCAGTAGTAAGCCTGCTTTCTCACATTTTTAGTGCTGTTTTGCAGGTGTGAGATATTGTATCTTTGTCATCGGTGTTTGGAAATTTATCTCCCTGAGATCTCTGAACTCTTCAGTGTTTACATAGCATTATGGATGAGTGGCAACTGTGCATTGGGAGGAGAATACGTTCCTGCTCTCTCATTCTGATCCACCAGTGCAGATACGATGCTTAGTTTATTCTTCTCTTGGTAGGAAGAAACCATTCACAGGACTGCTAGATTTTGCTGGAAGTCCCTGTGTAGGGAATTGAAGCCAGAACTGAGTGAGTTGAAGGTGACATAACTGTAACTGGATTAGGTTTACCCAAGTTTGATGAGCTGACCAGCATTTTGGGAGAAGGGCAGGAACACTCAGAGTCTTGATTAATTGGTATCAAATCACGGATGTAATTTTCAGGGAATTCTTGATAATAACTGACTAAATCTAAAGCAAACATAGGACATCACTGGAAGAAGAAACTAAAGACTTTTCATTACAAAAATATTATGAATTTAAAATAAAACAGAAGGGAAAGTGATCCACTTGGGTAGATATTCACCATTATTTTTGGCTAAAATTTGCAGCATTTCTGAACAAAGGAGCACAAAATATTTTGCAAGAGAAGAAAATACTACTTTTGTTTCATAATCTTTAATTATTATTAAAGTCAGTGCATGAGAGTATTCTCATGAGACTCAAAATCTACAGTCAGATAAAGACAAAGTGGACAGGACAAGCCTCCGGATGTTAGGACACCAAAGAACTTACCATCTCCCGTGCTGTTTGAGGAGAGGTCTGTGTGTCAGTCCGTTCACATATCTGGGGAAGGATAACAATATTTCAGCTCCAAAACTTAAAATAGCATCTATTTTGTTGCATCTTTTTCATTGTATATCAGTGTTAAGTCAAAGTACATTGTCTGTAAAATGTAGGCTGCAGTTTTCTCTGGGCTCTGATGCTCTGATATTTAGCTAATCCAAAGAAAAGCAGTCATTTGGTTTAGTAAGGCTTCTCTCAACAGGTAATATGATATTAGGATTTGATCTGCTGTCATTAAAATAAACATTTTTCTTTGCTTTACTTTTTAAAATCTTAATTATTGCTCATAAAGCAAGAGCAGTGTTTCTGATATGCCTGTTACTTTGAACTGGAAACTCTTAATTGAAAGAGCAAACAAAACAACTGCTAGACTTTCATCCCAGGATGATTTATTAGAAAATAAAGGTCAGCTTTCTGTGAAGATAATATATGGCTGAGATTAATGCCAACAGACATTAATATTCTGAAATCAAATTTTAAGAGTAAAACCACTCAATTTAAAATTTATGTGATGGCCCTAGAACTCACATAGTAAATACATATAAATACATATTGAATACATAATTTCTATCTATTCAATATGTATTTATCGGCAAGGTTCTGATACTGTGATGTCTAGAGTCTAAACAAGAAATCTGACAAAATAATTACATATATTCTCTTCCACTCAATTTTTACTTTCTTGAATATTACCTAAGAAGTAGATAAAAAGAACAGTGACCAAGAATTACTACAAAGTATTTTTATCTGAATATGTGGAGAATAGTTTGACATTTGCTACACAAAACCATTTTTTTCCGGACATACTTTATATGGTCTTGTCTACTGGAAATGCTCATCATTTATTCCACACTGATATTTCCATGTAAGTGTTAGTGCATGCCCTAAACTTGATTATACTTATTTGTATTGGAAAAGCTCCCAGGAACCCTAGCCACATCACCATTGAGCAATTCACTGTGAGCAGTCTTTCCTCCAGCGATCTTGCAAGATAACTGTTAAATGCGGATGGTTTCGATTTCAGAGCAGTGTACTCCCATTGAAACAATCTGCTCATCAACCACACAGCCTCCTACTCACTTATTCACGTATTTTCCAGCACTTAGGTCCTGTTATCTCTGGTGGATATGACACAGTGCTTTTCACCACATGAAGTCCCCGTGGTCTCCCTGTTGTTCAGTGGGTCAACAGCATGGTCAGGGAGGATGTTTCCCACACAAGATGCTGGGTGGGAACACTGAAGCTCTGGCTTTGGTTCCTGGCTCTATCATAGACTCTGTGCAACCACAGTCAAATCATATTCAGCCAAGTTCAAAAACTGTGCCTTGGTTACCTTAGAGAGCAAAGCAGGTCGTTGCTTTGTAGGCACTTGGGAGGCACCGACATGATCAGGCTGTTCACTATCTACGCTTGTAGCTACTACATCACTCTAAAACAAAAGTGACAGGGCCTGAAATCTAGGTGAAGAAGCCCTGCAGGTGGAAAGGCTGTGATTCCCCTCTGTGAAAGATGGATAATGGCTCTTGTCTAAATGTGTTCAGTCTATCAGCTATGCGGAACAGGATCTATCTATACTGCCTTGCCTGTACAAGCAGTGTCTGTTACAATGCAGTCCCATTCCCCATTAACACAATAGTGTAAAGTTGTTTTCCAAGTTCAGAGCCAACAATAATCCCACACAGCCACTTCAGTGGCAGTCACATTTGTGTAGCATAAAATACACACAGCTCCTACTAGGAAGAACGCATGGCAAGGTTTAGCTTTTCCTTCTGATCTCTCACCCTCACTCCCTCACCTCTGGTATTGTAAAGCAATTTGGAAAAATTGCTTTAAAGCAGAGTGTAAGCTTTAAAGGAACTCTACAGCATTTCAAACAAATGAATTCACCTAAACCATCATCCTCAAGTATTCGGAGTTTGTTTATCAAAGCTGTTATACCAAAAGCCTTTCATATGATTAGCTTGTTAAGCTCAGCCACTGCTCTGGAAGCAAGTGCTCTTCAGCAGTTCGCAGAAACCTTTCTTTCCTAAGAAATCCCTTTTCTCTATTCATCCACCATTTCTCTCTCTTGTTTCCAAACAGGGATGTGCTCAGTCTTATAACAGCTGCCTGAACTCCTTCCTAAGAACAAGCCTCCCCACGCCCCCTCTTTTCCATTTCAATGCTGTTTGCTCTTCTGACTAAAAAAAACTATGGTGCATCGTGATTTTTGGTGGGGAAGATAAAACCCTGCGGTAGTGAATGCTGAAACTTTTATTACTGCTGATATGCTGGATTTGGAACAGGGTAATGGAAAAGTCATACACTAACTCACTATACTCCTTAATCCTTGAGAATCTCCTTTAATAAGAGGATTAATTGTAAGAGCTGATAAGTTCATGTGTGGCTCAGAGCACATTTATTATGATTTCCACTGTAAAGAGAAGCAATAGCACTCTCTCTTAAATCTATCAGTTGTCTCAGCTGTTCTAACAAAGCAGGAACTTTCTCTTCCAAAAGGAAGGAAACAGAAGGAGAATTAAAAGAAACTTTTTCTTGGTCATTAGCATTTTGATGAAGATATTGTGGCAATATTATTTACTGCAGCGGAAGGTTTAGTTGTAGAAATCTGAGCCATGGTACGGTGAACATGAGGCTACATGAGAAATTTTACAAACTACTCAGATATCTGATTTTGTAGTCAAGAAGTAAAAGTTTAGAGTAGGCAAAAAACACAAGTAGAGGTGCTCACTCACTAACTTGTTCTTTGCCATCAAGCAGCACAATTCATATCTTCTGTATAAGTGCATTTGTCATCAACAATGATTCTGTAAATCATCGAAATTCCAATCCATTACTGTCTAAGGCCCACTGGAGGGCATGATTACCCATCTCTGTATTTGGGTGGCAGTTAGCACCGTAGTCCTCATTGGACATTTCGGATTATCAGTTCAAAGCTAAAGTAGGTGTTCGCCTTCTTTATAAATAGGTAATGCTGTCTAAACACAACGGGTCAATATGCCCCTTGAGATCCCCATATGTACTCATCTGCCACCTTTTCAAAAAAGCTGAAGGGTGCTGTAACTGAAATGAGATGGTGTCACTCTACCACTTACAGAGGTGGCTTTACTCTCATTCACTGTATATTAAAATCTGAGGTAAAATGTTCTAGTGACATGGTGGCCAAAGGAAATTATGATGTAAAGTCTCTCTTCAAGACAGGACTAATTTGTTTTCAAGAACCTTATTTTGGCAGATCGGCACAGAACTGAAATGAATTTCCTAATTTCAGTCCAAACACCTAACACAGTCATTTTGGAGGTTATATAGTCAAAAAAGACTAGCTACAATGTCTCTGCCACTGTGCAATGGTAAATGAGCAAGCATAGTTTGGGAAGTTGAAAACAAATATATTGCCTTCCTGAATTCCAGGCCAGATGATTGCCAATAAGTTGTTATTCTTTTATAAACAATTACCCAATAGTGGTAAGTCAATATCTTTTACTTCATAACTGAAGTTGTCCAGGAATGTATATTAAATCAGTAACAGATGTTCAGTTTTGCCTAGTAAGTTTTAATGATAAATATACACAGAATGATGCCAAAATTTAAAAAAATTACAAATATTCTTGGAAAATATAATAATAATAAAAAATGCAATTAAATTATTTATCTTTGTAGGATACCTTTAAGATGCTTAATAAAGCAACTTGTCAAAGGTCAAAATAATTTCATTTACAAAACTGAGTGTATAGGGTAATATCCATATCTTTTACTGGACTTCACTACAACTTCTGAATATACCTGTCCGATACCGCAGAGTCCAACTAAACAATTCCTGTTGCAAGCTCCCATTAAATAGAGAAACTACTGTTCACATGCCTTTAAGTTTTCAAAATACTCAAGATATAGAGGAACAGAAAAAGGAAAAAGAGAGAGAGAGAGAACTAAAAACACAGAGGCAATTTTTGCACAATAAATAACTAAATGTGGCCCATTGTCTACTGTGGGAATTTCTCAGGTCAATTACTTGAGAAATAATAAAATACTTGAGAAATAAAAAGTAGTCTTTTTATGTGTCCATATGAATCTGTGAGTCTTTTGAATGAAGAAGGCTGTCATTTAGCACCACTTGTATCCATGCACAGTGTTCAGATGTCGTTTATCTTCTATTTGCTATACTTTCAAATTAGACAATAATTCAGGCTTCAGTGGTAGATGCAAAGTGTCAGAATGTCTTGCACAAGTCAGATTTGAACCTAGTATTATGCAGGAGCTGAACTACAGAACAGTTAATTTTCTGCAGTAATACTGCTCTAAAATAGCTTTTCACACAGAAGTTTTATCAGCTTATCCTTTTGCCTATATATTTTTAAAATTTGTCATGTTATAATTGGTTTTCCACATACAGTTTATTGTAGATGTATCATGTACACATATTTGTAAATGATATAGTCACCGTTTTGTTTGCATTTGGGGGTTGCACATATGTGCCTCAGATGATGCTTTCTGCTAACATTAGTTCCAGACATACCTTCAGAATGGGGAGGAACCTTATTTTCTAAACAGTGGGAATTGTTAAACCTGAAGTTAAATCATATTAAAAGGTTAAAACTTGAGTCTGAAACTTTAAAGAGATTGCTTGATTAATTACAAGTGAAGATCCAAAGAACGGATTCAAAAAAACTGTTTTATACTGTTTTATTTCACAGATCATTGGAATGAATGGATTATTAATAGAAGGGAGGAAATGTCTGCACATTATGAAACATTATTAAATATAATAGTTTAAAAATTTTAAGTAAGATTATGACTTTGCATTTTTGTATTGTCAAGACACTTTGAACACTTTAAAAATGACCTTGAAAATAATAAAATTCTCTAATCTGAATTGTGTGTGAAACACAACTAACTGGTGTCTATCATGGCAACACTGGACTCGGAAGGAGTAAATGCGTCATAGGCAGATAAACAGTTAACTAAAATAGTTAGATAAACACCTACTGAATAGGAAAAAAACAAATAGGTAATCAAATGGTAATCAATTAGTCTGAGAAAGATTGATATTTTTGTGTACTGCAATACAACATTTGAAAAACTGACTATATCCCATTATGGTTATACCATAAAACTGAATATTTATTCAGCCCATGCATTATGATTTACTGATCTAGTTATATCTTGCTAACACAAATCAAAAAATCTGTGAGGTCTACTAGAGACAAAGGAAACAGAACCTGGGATGTACCCAATGTTTCAGTCTAGTGAGTTTAACTTGTGAGCCTGGTGAGTTTGATTTTGTGATTGAGCTGTTGGTTGGCTTTGGCTGAAATATAGTAATTGTCTCAAGATGATGAAGTGGAAACTGATATAAAGACCATATGACAGTAGTGTGAATTGATAGCGAGCTTCTGGAGAGTTTGCTCTTAGAAGCTGAGTCAGATTCATTCTCCGCTCATTATAATTTTCCATCAGTATATTTATATAGAAACCAATACTGCAATTTGTACATTTAACCTCAGATGTCATTTTGTAGTTTACCCATAATCTTAATCTTTTAAATTAAATAAATAGAAATAGAAGGTTTCACAGTTTTAATTAGGTTTCTTTGGGTCGTTTTGCCATTTCAGGTACCTGACAGCTTTTAGAGAGGACCAAAGATTTAGCTGCAATTTCTTTTATCTCCTGCTTTCTCCATGCTTACTAAGAAAGGGTCTGAATAGCTGGAGGTCCTGTATGGTTTGCATCTCAGCTAGTGGTTAAAACAAACATATTGGATTAGTTCTCCCTTTTGTTTAATAAACAGGAAGAAGTCATCAAATATTTGCTTCTTAGAGGTAGGAATTCTAATTATCTGATAAGATACGGTATTGAAGATTGTGAGATCTTATTTTGAACCTCAGCTAAACAGTGCGGTACTCTACTGCTGTGAACCAAACTGCTGAACGAGCAGCATCTCGTCAGAGTTCTGTTGTCAGAGGCAACCTGCAACCTTGGAAAAAAAAGATCAAAGACAAGCAAAGGACGTTACGAGCAAAAGCTACTGAAAACCACATTTTTTAATTAAGCTGAAAGCTGTACTCAAATTATACTAACAAAATCAAAAATACATTCTCTCTGTAAGAGTACCAAATTGTGCCCTTAGTTCCACCAATATTAAAGCAAGGACGGAGTGTAAAAAAGCAATTTCTTTTGATGAATTACTTGATTAGGTTCCGACTCAACTTTTATTATATCCTGTAACATTTAACACAGAGTGGCACAAGAAACATTAAAACTGCTATAAATCTTGCGTATAAAAGCATGAGATCTCATTGCTGTGTTCAACAGTCATGAGATTTCTGACCATTCAGAAAGTTCCGCTTCGTTTCTGGTTGTTAATTGCGTCTGAGAACTGTGCAACTGCTGCCCGTTATGTTTGCTTGAAGATGATAGCTAATAGGCACTCGCGTCCTCGATTTACCTGACAGGCACCTGGACGTGGCATACAGATATGATTTACAAGCAATTGATACATTTCAGTTTCTTTGCACGCTGGAAGCAATTGTGCTTTAGGACGCAAATTGTATTAATAGCTCAGATATTTTATCATAGACTGCAGAAGGCCTGGGATTGACAGCAGGTTCATAGCTCATCCCTCTCATTGGTTCTTGAAGAAATCTTTTGTTTCTGGTCAGGAAAGAAATATCACCTATCAGTCTGGACATGCTGTACACACACATACCACAGCCTTCTCAAAGTCAGAAATTAAATGATATTCATGAGACTCTGACCTAAATGTTTTACTTTTACTTAGAATAAATAAAATAAATGTAACTTTTTTTAAAAAAAAAAAGAAGAATTTAAATGCTATTTGAAGTCTGTGCTTCACAAACAGGGTCTGAAGAACACCTTTAACATTGAAGATTAACTCTTCTGAGAAACATTCCCTGATTCCTGCTTGTAATTTAAGTAATTATTTAATGGTCTAAGTGCCACTTAAGATAAACAAAGGCTATACGCACTTAGCTGCTACCTTGAAGTTTAAGCATACACCTGTGCAGCTTGTAACGTCTTTTGATTTCTTTTTTTTTTTAATGGGGGTAGTAGAACCAACACCTTTTCCAAAAGCAAGTTGGCATTTCACCATATAGAACTGAGATTTAGGCTCCTGATACCATTTCCACACCTCACATATTAGCTCCTTTATACCTTTTTTCAAGATCATATCATGTTAGCAGAGAAGCAGAGCATCTGATGTCTAATCAATAAATGTGAACATTTCACAGAAACAAATTGTCCTCTGAGGAGGAATGGAAAGCTAAAGATCATATTTTAAAAAATGTTCCATCTTTACGGATAGGAGATGGGGGTCATGTCAAAGTAATAAAAAGATGGAGTAGAAAAAGGATATATAACAAAATGCATTCCTCTGTCTTTTTCTTATGCTATCTTTATTCTAACAGCATACAAAAACACAAGTGTTTCAGTGTTTCTAACTGAGATTTTGATATATTCCCATGTCATTAGAGTGGAAAGTCTCATAGCAAGTTCATTGTCATTGCAGTTTATTATTCTTCTGTTACTTAGCCATACTTGGAAATCCCAATTTATTAACACAAAATTATAGAATCATATAGATTCTAGACTTAGACGCCTGAGACACATGGTGATAGCACCTCAGCCTCTAAGATTAAATCTTGCAGACTCAGAGCTGGAATTCAGATTTAACAAGAGGAAGAGACATCATTCTCTTAATATGCTGATTTTTAATGCAACGTTCATTATGTCACCTGTCTACAACAAATTAATTGAAGCAAATAGCAATGTGCAGCGAAGAAGCCTGTAATTTAGGAATTACACAGCTGATGCACATGAAGAAACTATGCCATCATTTATCATAAGCCTTTCTTTGAAGAATTTAATCTAATGTGGGAGTTCCCAAAAATAGATTGTAAAAATCATCTGCAGTTTGAAACGCATCATTTTCTTTCCTTTGTAGATAAGCGTCAGCTTTGGGGGAAAAAGGGAGATTATGTGAGACAGATAAATCTCATTTGAAAGAAAGTAAGCTTGGTGGGAAGCCTACAAGATACAGAAAACTTCAATTGCAGAAGTTAGTTCTGGACATTGATCTGGCCGCAATGAAGAAGCGTTACCCAGCACAGGGAATCATCATGGCTTTTCAGGCTGATGTACAGATCTGTCTCTAATTTCCTCCTGATGCTATTGTTTAAAATAAGGAAAACATGAATTTGCTTAGCTATGATACTACTAGTATGCTATCTGAACAAACTCCTATGCTACACTTCAAATACATACGTAAGACTTGTGCATACACTGCACTACAAATTGTTTATTATCCCTCTGTGACTGGGTGAGTTTTTCCTAAAAGCCTGCTTTTAGAGACATCCTCCTCATGCCATCAACCTCTGTGAGTACAGATAGCGGCTGTGCTCCTATTAGGAACGATGCGCCTCATTTCCTTACTTGGGAACTTGGGTCTTCTTCATCCGCAAGCTGTCCAAGCAATAATGACAAAAGCTCATCTTTCATTTATCTCTTCCTGGAAAAATCCAGATGTTCTGGGCCCTGAGTAGCAGAGGCAGCATCCATCACATGAGACTCAAAAATTTGGTGATTTGGCATGGTTAGCTGCCTTCCTTCATGAAAGACCTCCTGGGGATCCCGTTCAGCACCAATTGCCATTCGTTATCCATTCCTCATGGAAATCTTGAAAGGTCCTGGGATGAGATAAACAGGATCACTCCAGGGCCTTTGTTGGTTTTAGACTGCCTTACTCTGAGGCTCAGCCCCAAAGCTTGGATACAACTTTTTAGATTTCTCTTATGCAGTGCAAAAGTGCCCTGTCATTGGGTACGTGTGACACACACTTTATTTTCTCACTTCTTTTTTATATACAGTACAATACAGATACAAATCAACATACATGAAATGTCACAAATCTGTGCCTGATCATAAAATATGAAACGTACTGAAGAGAAATTAGGTGAAAGAAAAAAATGAAGATGCTATTGTTAATCAAAGTGACAAAACAGCATACTTAAAAAAAAGTATTTAGAAGTGATTGAATGCCACAGCTAATTTGAAACACAATATTTATTATGATTTTAGAGTAGTTCCTAGTAATCATTAAATGGAAGAGTCTTTTTGTGTTTTCACAGGCCCGATGGGATGGTCTGACAGGGCGCATAACCTTCAACAAAACTGATGGCTTACGAAAGGACTTTGATTTGGACATTATTAGTCTCAAGGAAGAAGGAACAGAAAAGGTAACCAGATATTTTGTAAAAACAATGACAGAAAGCTAATTTGGCAATTGCATGGGAAACTCCATTTTTCTCGGTTTGAATCTTGTGTGGTTGGGGTAAAAAAACTGCTAAATTAAATAGAGCTGCAAAGATTTTTAAAATTATTTTAAAATACATATCTTGCATTTTGAGGTATTTATAGGAATTTTGGAGTCATGATAATTACCTGTATGTCAGTAATTATTCCAAGTTCATGTTATCTTCTCTCCTTGCTACTGTAACTTTGTGTGGTATGTTTATATACATGTATATATGTATACACATATACATAAAATCTAGACTTACATGTACTGCTTTCAAAAGGGGTGATATAAGGGAGAGAGAAAAGCAGGTGCTTGAGTAAGAGCCTCAAAAGGAGTTGAGATGGTAAAAATTCTTCATGTTTTTGAACACGAACAGTAATTTTGCCCTCCCATCTCTAACTGCTTATTACAGGTTGTACGAAACAGGAGGCTAAATTAGTTGCATCATCTTTGTTTGAAAACAGAAAGTTCTGCATAGTACAATTCCAGAAACTGGTTCTGCATTCAAACAAAAGCCAGAATTCACATTCCTTGAGGAAGTTCAGGGAAGCATGCCTCCAAAAAGAAAATTTGAAGTCAGAAGTTCTTATTTCCCTTATTTTACCACTTACAAATTGTCCTGAAGATGCAGAGGGGTAGGGTAGAGGGGGGCTCCTTGACCCCAGAATGACCCCAAAGCCAAGGATGTTTTTAGCTGTGCTCCACAATAGCTGCTGCTACCATGCAAACCCTATCAGTGCCAGCCAGGGACAGTGTTGGAGAAAAAGGGGGCTCAGGGAGTACCAGGGGGAGGTGGAATGGCCTTGCCCCAGCTCTTGGCCAGCCAGCACAGGCTCCCAACAGGCACTGTAGGAGACAGCTGCTGCAGGTGTCTGAAAATTGCCAAGGTGGGTAACATCACTAGCTCATGTCAGCTGGAGGCTGTGTTGTCCCTTGCTCTGTGTACATTGGCTTGACTCAGTGATAATTGCTGATGGGTTAATTGAGACTTTAATGTAATTGCTCCCACACAGCTCTCCAGATTCATTCTCTTTTCATTTTTAATGAAGCACTCTGTTTATTTTTCTCTGTACCAAGGCTGCTGGCGAGGTTTCTAATCATTTATATAAAGTGTGGAAGAAGGTTTGTACACAGACAGGTGATGCGAAAAACCTTTGGGTTGCGTCTTCAGACTCATCCTTTGGGTTTTGATAGTAACTCTCAAATTGCAGTTTAGAGACAACAGTCTATCTGAGAATGTGAATTTTTGTAGTAGGATAAGTTTTGTCCAAACTTGAAACACTGTAGCCTCAGATACTAAGACCTTGGTAAGCTCCAGATTTTTCATCAAAATCTTTCTTGATTATTATTATTTCTTGGGAGCTGTGCCTTTCCCCAATTTGAATAGAGGCTCCTGGCTGCAGCAAAGCAGTCCTTTTCTCAGCGGTTATCCGTCCTGATTCACCTACGATTTACCATGAGTGGAAAATTCACACCATTTCAAATGTCTATGAGCACCAGCAGCAGGACTGTTTTAACGTACAGAGAGTATTTTTGCCTCCCACAAGAACACGTACTGTGCAGGAAATGTTCTAGCATCATTCACTCAAAATTTTGACAAGTGTGTTATTAGCTCCTTACAGAAAATAGTGTAGACAATTAAGTGGATGTCGTTCACTACTGTATGGAAATTTGAACTAAGCTTATTTATAAAAGGTCTAAATTACCTCACGGATCTTAGTCCTCTTTTAACATAGGATGACTCTGCCTGGTGGATAAGGCACCCAAGTGGGAGACAGAGACCAACTCAATGTGCTGTTCCCTGCTGGATGTGCAACCCACAGTTCTCTGTATCACACAGTCACCATTCTGTAAGGAGAAGATAACAACTGGTTTTACCATGTTTAAAGAGTTTTGGATTCACAAGTTGAAAATTTCTTACAGCACATAGAATTATAATGTTTTATATCTTTTGCACAGCTCTTATTATTTCTCTTCCCACCTGCACAATTAAAAAAGTTTTTGGTTTTGTGTTTTTTAGTACTACAGAGTAGACTGGTATAAAGCATCCTTCAGCACTCTTTTCTGGTTCTTGTAAAGGACATGCTTAATAGCTTTGTTTTAATATCAGTGGATCAGGCAAAGGCAAAAGGACTCAATTTCCCTCATTGCTGGTGAATAGATCATCCTATCTGACATGCAGAATGCTATTGAACCAATCTGGATTTGAATCTAAGCACTTCATGTCATGCTGAATTGATTTAAACCAAATTACAATTGGTTCAGAACATAGACTTGCTGAGAAGAGCATATGACACCTCTCAAACTTGTCACTAAACTGCAATAAATCTCCTGGATTCACCATAGTGATGTACTACCTTGGCCTCATTCTTCCAGTGCCCCTCCGACCTCCTCCATTGCTCTAATCAAGGTTGACCTGTGGTGTCATCCTTATCTTCAGATGTAGAGTGGTCTCCTGGTGTATTTTGTATGCACTGTGACTGTGTCGTTCCATGTTCTTCATGGTTGTTCTCCTCTTCCCTGCTGCCATCCGATAAAAGCAAATCAACTCAGTAACAACAAGCAGAATAGCTTTTGATGAACTCAGGCACCCTGGCGCAAATTCAAGGACTCTGGTTATTTACTATGTTCCTGGCACAGACTACCATAATATCCAACATCTTATTCTGTGTATACTTCTCAGATCAGTTCCTCAACCTGATCTAATTTTGGAAACAAAGGGAATGCCTGAAAAACACTTTAGAAAAAAAAATAAACTGGAATGACTATCCGCATTAAGCATACTTCAGAGAAAATGTTCATGAAAGACAAGAAAGAACAATGGCACCCAGTGACACAAACGCAAAGTTTGTATGAAATGATGTAGTCATTACCCTGAATTGACAATTAGCAGGCACAAATTGATCTGCTGGGTTTGGTACAAAGGCGAGACAACCAAAGAAAAAGAGTCCTGCCTGGGTCTGATGACGGAGCATCTGATGGTGGGCACAGACCTTCAATATACATGACAAGTCAGCAGGTTGTGTCTTAGACTTATTTGTCAGCTTCGTGGGCAATCCCAGCAGGGGGATCTGAAAGTTGATCTCTCCCGGGTAGAGCTGAAACATGCTGGCAGATGCAATGCAAATGCAGTGCAAATGGTTCTGTGGATGGACAATGCCTGTCCCCCAAGCCATCCATCTAGCGTTCTCCAAAAATGTCCAGAATACAAAACAAAATGAGCAAGCTCCTTGCCAGGGGTTTTCTCACAACAGCCCTCAACCACGCTACATACGCAAAAAAATCTGAAGATGTCTTCAGACTGCATTTTTGTTAATATTTATCTGAAAAGATCAACTCTATGGTTGCAATTTCTGCCATCATAAAGTATAAATTCTGATCCACTGACATCATGGAGATCTTTCCCTTTAGGCTTCAGATCAGACATTGAATACCACAATTCTTCACTATTTCTGGAGTTAGAAAGGAGTTAAAAATCAGTTTTGCCCTTGGTCACTTATATTTACTGAGCAAATACTGTTCAGTGGGTGAAATGGTTTCACCTTGCTAGCTCTGTCATATGTAGTAGTCAAGAAATGACAGAATAATCTTTGCTAAACCTGGTGAAGGCATAGCAGAAGCAAAAGGCCACTGCATCCATCAATCTACTTCAACATATTTATTCAAGTTTTTAATCTCTTGCATGGCAAGAGAGAGGTCTAGACGTATGTTTCAACTCTACCATTTACAAAAGTAAAAAATCCATAAAAACAGACATTTGACATTTTTAGCAGGAAAGGAAGTCAGCATGTTCCACTTCTGCAGCAAATTGGCTAATATGCCACTGTATTGACATGCCTTACACTCTTACAGCTAAACAATTTCAACCTGCTTTTGAAAGAGCAGTTCGTTCCCTGTGTTTTCTAAATGTGACAATCAACCATTTGATGTTGCTGCCTTATTCAGATCTACAGTCGTGTCCCTTCTCCAGCATCTTGTACTGCTGCTGTCTCTTTCTGTGGTGACCAGAGCCAATGCACACTTCCTAGGCCATGAGCATTTACAGCAACCCTGCATTTTACTCAGCCTGCTCACCCCAGACGGGCAGCCTTTCACCCGCTCTCTTCTGTGTAGATCGGCGTCTGGAACTCCTACAGTGGCCTTAACATGACAGACAGCAACAAGGACAGATCAACGAACATCACAGACTCGTTGGCTAACCGGACACTGATCGTCACGACCATTTTGGTAAGTCTTGGTGGGCAGAACTGGAGTCACCATCCGTGGTACCGGTTGCAGACATGGCCGATGTTGTGTCACAAGGCTCTCTACAGTCACCGTGGCACCTCTGCCCTGCACTCCACTGCTGCTTTCTTCCATACTAAAACACGTTTTGGTAAAATACTCTGTTTTCAAGCAAATTTTTGAATATAGACTCAGAACCAGCATAAATTTTCATCCATCTGTAAGGTGGACTCAGAATACCCCACTGCCAATGAAGGACTCTGGGGAACCTCTGTCTTCAAAATTGTTTAGCTTGCTTCAAGATTTCAGAGATATACCCTGTATATTTTTCTTCTTGGAAGAATTAACACACACAAATGCTCAGTTTTGTAGTCACTGTTTGTACATCCTTTCTTTTTACTGAAAGTTAAATGAAGAGGAATGAAAGAAAGCAGCAAGCAGTGGGCAGACTAAGAGATCAGTCCTTGTTATCATGAACTGAAAATGTAGAGATGGGTATTCAGCCAGTTGCTCTACCTCATGTTTTCTCCCTGGCCAGTCATGCCACTTTTTTTTTTTTCCAACTATTCTGCCTAATACCTCAGGGGAAGAGAAAGAGTTCGAAGGCTCCCTCTACCCTCCTTTTCTGTTGCCTGAGGTCTTTTTGCCACACTAAATTTCTGCAGTGTTTTAGCCCAGACCTTCTTTTACCCAAGGTCCTTTAAAAAGAAAATAAACACAGTAGTTAGCAACCTGCCTATGCTGTTCTTCATTTTCTCCTGTGAGTAACTGTTCAGCTCACAGGTGTATCAAACATTAGAGGATTTTTCAATAAAGATTTACTTCTTGAAGAATGTGAAATTTTAGTTTCTGCTTGTGATTCTTTTACTGTTTTTTAGGCTTCTCCTTCAGTATTCCTTCCTGTCCCTCAGGGTGGGACCATGTAGAGCACAGATCTTGTATCTGATTTTGAAGCTGCTAAGCACTGCTTTAATTAAAGCCCATGGGAGCTATGAATGGTCTGTTCCACTGACAATTAGGGCCCTTATGCTTATCACTAATTGATTCAGTTAATTTGTTAACACACCTAGAGCAGCTTTTAATGGACATAGTAAATTACTGGTATCCTAATTGCAATCCATTAATAAAATATTCACATAATTTAGAGAAACTGATATATTCTGAAACAAACGTAATTTCTATTGCTGTATCTGCTGTGTTTTTCTATAGGAAGATCCCTATGTTATGTACAAGAAGTCTGACAAGCCTTTGTATGGAAATGACAGATTCGAGGGTTATTGCCTGGATTTGCTAAAGGAGCTGTCAAATATTTTGGGCTTCATCTATGAGGTCAAACTAGTTTCTGATGGTAAATATGGAGCCCAGAATGACAAAGGAGAGTGGAATGGGATGGTCAAAGAGCTCATAGACCATGTAAGATTGAATCATTCTCTCTTTATTCTCCTTTCACCTGCAGTGTTTTATGTCAAGCCAGTCCATTTGAAATGTTTGCACTAGTTTATAGAGCCACTGGTCTGTGTTACTACCTCTTACTAGGGTAGGAAGCCATGGCATTACATCTGAACCAGCAGTGCCTCGGTGTTAGGGGGAACCTCCAACCTCAGTTGGGCAGTGGGCGCTAAACTCTCACGGATCCTGCCCACCTCTCGGTTACAAGCTCTGGTGGCAAAGGCAGAACACCTCTGCCTGGTGGCAGCCTGTGGACATCATCCTCCCATGTGACAGGGCCTCCCCAGGGACTGAGCCTCCTGACCACAGTCAGACCTTCCACATACAGAAGCCACGAGGATCCCCCACATACAGAAAAAGGAACCAGGATGTCATGTACCTAGCAGTACTCTAGCACTGTTCAGTTTTGTCTCACATTTCAGATTTATAGTCAAGTTTGGTTTAGTTTTTAATACTCAGAGGAAAAAAATGGAAGGAATATTAGTGTTTGCATAAAAACATGAAAAAGAATGAGTATTTTCCGATTTGTGTTTTCAGAAAGCTGATCTGGCAGTTGCTCCTCTCACTATTACTTATGTAAGAGAGAAGGTAATTGATTTTTCCAAGCCCTTCATGACGCTGGGAATCAGTATCTTGTACCGGAAGCCCAATGGCACAAACCCTGGTGTTTTCTCCTTTCTAAACCCTCTTTCTCCTGATATTTGGATGTATGTTCTCCTAGCCTGCCTTGGAGTCAGTTGTGTCCTCTTTGTCATTGCAAGGTAAGTCAAAGATGTAATTTTAGATGCATCCTCAATAACTACCTTTCGTCCCATTAGACGAATGGGCTTTGCAAAGTAGCTATAATACTGTCCTAAGGGTTTTATCCAGTTCGGAAACATAATGTTCTAGAAGATCTCTTGGTATTTTCACATCAACACTGCTACCACTTTTATGCATTGCAATGTGATAAGATTTAACTTTCCTTTAGGGCTGAATGGAGAGAAATATCCGATGCAATGTGTCAGCCTTTCTTTGTCAGTGCGCAGCACCTCAGCAGACTACATGTTGAAAAGTAGTTGATATTAGTTGTGTATAAGCACTTCTTTTTTCCACTAACAGTGCAGACAGTTAAAAGGTAAGAAGGAGGATGTGAACATATTTTTGCTGAAGGATGCTAATTAGCTCAGCTCATTTCCCTTTGAAAACACATGATAACGTGCCTAGGATCCTGAGGGGACGATCTTCAAGGTGGTGCATACCCAATGCTCTCTCCCGGTGCTGTCCTGAGGTGCACCCTGTGCTGCCTGTCAGTGGCAGGTGCCAGTGAAGTCCCAATGCAATAACAGGAGGAAACAAGCACATAAACACCACTTTTCCAAAATAATCTAAAGTTCATAATGTTCTCAAAGGCAGGTGTGCCTGAAAGTTTCTGGACCAGTGGTCCACAGTCACATCTCTCGATGATCAGCAGATCAGCCTACACCCTTAACACTGAACTTTACCTTAAAAGCTTGAGACAGCTGATATGGTTTCACAAGCCAGCTACAAGCTACTTGTCGTGGCCTCAGGGACCATGGACCATGAGTCAGTTGCTCTGTGTCTTTGAGCAAGGGAAAACCGAGCATGAAAGAAAATGAACTTAGAAACTTGTCAGAGGAAATAGGTCATTTAAGACATCTCTTTTGCTATACTATGCAATAAACATAGACTCTGTGAACTGACACAGTTATTGTCAACTTCTTCAAATAATGGTGGTCGAATTTCATTTCCTACTCTGTTTTTTGATCTCATCCTGTCCTTTGTTTTTTTCTTTTTCATAATTTAAAACATAGATTTTTTTATTAGTGCTTCACAGAGATTCATTTTTTGGATAATTTTACTGAGGATCACTAAGGCTTCCTCCATTTCCATTATGCATTTTTTTGCACATACAGCAATCTATTCCACGTTATTGGAGCACATGAGAAAATAGGCTGAGAAAACATTTATATTATGATATATAAGAACTGAAGGGATATATAATTGAAAACTCATCCTTTCACATCACAGCAAAAGTAACATGGAAATGCTGCAGGTTTTTTTGCAAATGATGACGTTCTACTTTAAGGAGTCAGCAATAATGTATGCATTCCAATGTATGCATGCACAACCCTCATTCAAACGTCATGAATAACAGTAATCTGAATCATTAATTCTGCCACATTCTGCCTGACTTCCACATGTGTGTGAGCCAAGTGAAATGGAGCTCTTACTGCTTTTCCTCCAGTTCACTCTTTTCTTCTAGTCAAAAGACGTGGCCCCGTAAAACCTTCATTCACCAGAACAGTTCTGCTGAGTGTGATTGGCCTTGGACATACATTTTTCTCTGTGGTCCACTGAACAAACCTAGCTCTAGGAGCTCAAGCCATGTGAAAGCTTCACTTGTTTGCATGATTCTATACCAGTGCTGCGGTACGGAAGTTTGTGAGATTTACTTTTTCCCCTGAATTTCCGAGAATGTGAAGAAGGAGGGAATTAGAGGAGGAGAGGTCATAGGTTAACTTATTAGTGTTGGCCCTTGGTAAAAGAGAAAGTTCATCCCTCCCTGGCGGTACACAATTAGTCATGGCTTCCCACAAGCTCTTGCAGTGGCTCACTGTACCATAAATAACAGCTCTTACTGTACGCAAATCATGATCTCACTCATGACTAATATTAAATCTGCTCAACCATGACAGATTGCAATTGTGTGCCAACACTGAAAACATCCTCTCCACCTCGGAACAGGCAGAAGGGAAAACAAAGCCCAAGTTATCCTCAGCAATTCTATTTAAAAAAAAAAAAAAAAAAAAAAAAAACAGCATAAAGGCTGCAAGAATAAATAAGCATCAGGGTCTTCTGCCTGCTTGCAGAGCTGCCTACGTGCAGACGCATGGCCAGGAACAAACCAAATGGAAACACACAGTGCTCACAAATCATCAGTGAAACCTGTTTGCTTTACTCTCTTGGCTGTTAGATATTGCTCCAAACCACAGCGCATCCTTTGGGTAAATCCGTAGCTTTGGCCTGTGTAACTGTGATCTTTTTTTTTTTTTCCTAAACCTTTCTAGAAGGCAGTAGTTCTAGGAGCAGTTTAACTAATGAAGCCTAATTTCCCTACAGATTTGTGTCTTATGGTGGACTGTATTGCCAATTGAAGTGTATTCTTGTTTCCTGTCCCCGCAGCTGAAGGATTTATAGATCTCTCCCATGTGCATTAACTGCTATGGAGCAAGCTGGGAGCTCATCCTGCAGCTTCTCTGCACACACTACTTAAGCAAAATACTTAATGTTACTTTCTGAATTTATACATTTTTCTGACATAAATGCTTTTTTTGAACTGATGCCGAAAACCAATGCCTAATTATTCTGCAACTGTATAGGCTGAAGAAGTGCATAAAACTGTTCTCACATGTGGTCTTAATTTACTCCAGACTTTATAAATTTTAATTTACTCCAAGAATCTAAGCCATCCTTAATGTCCACATCTAGAACTGTTCATGTCTTCAGATACGCCATGATTTCTGCAAGATTTATCAAATGTTTCAGTAAATATTGGCTAGAATGGTTTTAAGAATCTCAGGAATCATCTGCTTTTTAACACTGTCATAGTAAATTAAACAGTTAATGGTGTTTTGACATCAGTTCACAGAGGACAAATACTTGGGAATAATCTTCATGGACAGAGGTAATTTTCCTGTTATATCTTCAGATTTTTCAGCAGCCAAACCATTTCTTATTTCTCTTTGAGTATTATGTAGCCCTGTCATTGTTACATTAATTTTTAAACTCAAACACTGAAGTTTTTATCACTGCTAAAGGTTACAGATTGACAAAGCTCTTTTCCTAAGCACACTGAATGAAGAAGGCATTTACTGCCAAAGTTTCTCTTTACTGCGGATGTCATACTCCCCATGCTCGTGGTGTTACTGATGGTAGAGGTGGGCAGCTGAGGTAACCATCAGTCCTGCTATGTGAATAAGGTCACACACACCCTATAGAAAAAGGTGCTTTGCTGACCTTGAACATCCTGTCTACAAGAGGGAGAAAACTAAGGGGAAATGACCAGAAAAACACAAGAGCTGAGCGAGCAATGAAGTAGAGCAGAACTGTAACCCAGTCACTTCTTGGAGCCCAGCACAGCAATAGAAACACAAGAAAAACAGCTTCTATTTAAGGTGGAAGAGTAATATAAACCCTAGTACCACATTAAAATATATATTCATTTCTAGCAGAAAGAGTTTTGCTACCAAAATTTCATTACAGTTTTCTAGCAACCACCATTTAGCAGTTTTGGTGATGGAGACGTTTGTCCCATCCCAGCCTGGATTTTCCCAGCCAGGCCCCAGAGCTGTTTGCACATCTTCTCTCTGCCCTGCAGGAGCACTCCCACACTCACAGCATGGGCCCGTTTCTCTTTCCTGGCTGCTGGGTGTTCAGGCAGTGCATGGGTCTTAATGCTGTCTCTAGTTCAGGGTGTGTCTGCCCATGTGTGCACCAGCTGAGCTGGGAACTGTGTCATTGCTACACAAAGGCTTTCTGAAACACATAACTTGGTGATTGTTTTTCTTCTAACTGGTATATGCAGAACGGTTGTATCTTGAATCTGAAAACTGTGTCTTTTGTTACAATTTTTAACCGCTATGCTACTAGTAAGGGTAATATTGCTCAGCTAATGGCATCCTAAGCTACATACTGTTTCAATTAGCGGGTTCATTACTACCAGAGTTCATTACTTCAGCTAAGCAAGGCACTCGGCTTGCAACCGTGCGTAAATTCAATGCTTAATTATATTGTTGAAACAGTAATTAAAATGTATTGGCATGACATTGTCAATTAAAGCTATATTCATAAACTTCATGAGAAAGTATGTAGTGAGCCACACAGCAGTGGGAAGCAACAGCAGGCAAGGCACCTTGGGGAGGGACGGTTTTTAAAGTAATTCTGCCAAGTATTTTGCAGACCAGAAGGGATACAGTTCATGTTTATATCACAATGCACGCTGGGAATAGAACAGGATTCCTCTGTTCAAAGCAATTGCCTGCATGATTCTTTCCACACAGCATGGCCCTACGGCTCTCAGGCACTGCAGTCATGCCCCAGCACTACGCAGCTAATGGCAGCCATTTTCCCTGCTGCCAGGGCAGCTTTGGGAAGGGCGAAGGCATTCCACATCGAGTGTCTTGACAACAGGCAGCTGAAAATGGTTGCCTTGAGAGGGCTGCTCCTCCTTCACTGTTCTCTAAGTGCTTTGCCACGGAGCAGCGTGGGGCTTCAAGCTGTCCCCCCACCCCTTCAGACATCTGCCTGGGAGCAGCGCAGGCCACAAAGTGCTGGGGGGATTTGAGCCTCTCCAGCAGCCTCACCCTTGAGGGCGATGACCAAAGAGCAGCAGGAGTAACAACACAGCTTGCGTGAGGCAGCTTCTGGGCGTCCTGCAGAGGTTTCCTCTTCTCATGTTTTCTTCATTAATCTCCTCATTTTGTGCGTTGCTCAGGTCTGCTGCCTCTGTGTGTATTCTATTTGATGTTTACAGATTGTTTCTGTTAACTGCCACAGGTTTACACCCTATGAATGGTATAACCCCCACCCGTGCAACCCAGACTCAGATGTGGTGGAAAACAATTTTACTTTACTAAATAGTTTCTGGTTTGGAGTTGGAGCTCTCATGCAGCAAGGTACATCGGTTACACTTCGTTATCGCACACGTCCCACAGTCTGCTCAAGGGCTTCTGTGCTGGTAAACTCCACCCTCTGTAATTACAACTTATACTGTAAAACCTGATCTCAGATCCAAAGCGATACAGGAAAGGAAGAAAGCGACACGTCTCTGGAGCTGGGAGATGGCAGAGGAGGGGAACCTGTGGAGTCCAGGATAGGGCTGCAGCAGGAACAAGGAGGGGAAGCATCTGGGAGAGAGGCAAGTGGACAGGGACACATCAGAGTTGCTGGAGCTAGCATGGAAAATACTCACTAGAGGAATATGCTGTTCTTTATGCTGAAGTTGAGTCATTTAAGATGTTTGGCAACAGGAAAATTTCTTCCCAATTTGGCTCCATCCCCTCAGAAAAAGTAACAGCCTTAGCTACCCTAGAAAAATTATTTTCACGGCCAAACAAAAAAGATAATGCACTTTCTTCAGAAAGATTGTTAAGTTTATTGGCACTTGTCAAATGCTCTGTTTAAAACGAAAACCAAAACTTTTTTTTATGGCTTTTCTGCAGATATGAGTCCCATCCTTCTGTAAATGCATCCAACCCTAGAAGCATTAACTTAACACAGTCACAAGTCCCTGTTGCTGATGGTTTTGGAAACAGCTGACATTATACTCAATTGACAAGGAAGGGCAGTGAAGCTCACTTCATATGGGAAGTAGATATGTGTACTAAGAGATATGTGCACTAACCACATTTGGTTACGACATAAGTAATTGAAAGGTTTCCAATTAAATCACTATTCACCAAAACTGAGGTCCACTGAAAGGGATGAAAATAATTTCTGACAAACATTTCCAGTTGAATTAAAGCTGAACAAAAAAACCTACCCCACGACAACAATCCAAAAGTCAATCCAGAAGAAATCCCAGATTACTTCAGTATTAAATTCCTAAGCATTTAAGCAAGGAATGTAAAACCATCTCTACACTCGTTCAGGTACAGTTTATTCTTCCCTCTTTAAGAGATGTGAGTAGCAGTAAAAAAAACATTAGGAGGATCTTTCCTAGACACAGTAGAGATTAAAATTGGTCTTGTACCTAGGACACCCTTGCTTTTATTGGTGCACTAGTGCATTGGCTGGATAGAAGTGCCCTTTGAAGCAATTCAAAGCCTCATAGAAATGGCTTTGAAGGTGACCAGGTGAAGGAAGAGCCATTCTGTTTTGCTTTTTTGTTTTGTTGTCCTCCAAACTGCTCAATGAAACGCAGACTGAGGTTTTACAGTATCAGGCAGGTGTGTGTATATAGCTGTGACTGCCGTGTGTGTGAAAGTGCCCCAGGATTTTGTGTTTCAATGTACTGCCTTTTTTGGAGTTTACCATCATCCACAGCAAACTGTGGGATGCAGTGTCTGCTCGTTACCACTACCTTGGGTACATGACAGTCAGCCCCAACCAGACTCTGCTTGTCTTTCAAGAAGCTTAAAAACAAAACAAACAAGAGAAAGAAAGAAAGAAAAAAAAAACATTTGTAAGGCAACACAAATGTTTCCATGTACAAACTTGTGGTGCGTGTGATTGTAAGTGCATCATCGTTAATGTGAAGAGCTTGAACATGGAGTGAATGGTTGTGAGATTCTGTACCTACTGTTACACTCTTTCTTGTTGACAGCAGCTGCTTGCTATGCTTGATTGGAAGCCACACGTTATTAAATTTTAAAATGTGATGATCAGACTTTCTCTTTTCTACAGAGCGTGAGCAAAGTCTGGATCAGGATTGGCTGTCATGTCTGCCATAAAAAGGCACTAGAGAGACTTCAGCAAGTATTGTCCCTGACCCTGAGTCTTACTAGCAACATCTCTATTTAGATGTTATTTCTCCTGGTTTTCCCCTGAAAGTCTCAAATGTGTTATGCATACTCAGAAAGCATCCAAACAGGGCACATTTCATCAAATTCATTCACCACTGCTTTCAGAAAGGCAAGCTGCCTGCCAGAGTCCCCATTCAGCCAGGTGACAGGCAGAGCAGCAGTACTCAGTTCAGGAGAGCTCTTAGGGTGAAGTCAGGGGCATGAAGCTTATACTAATGCTCTTTCCTGCAGTCAGGGCACACGGAAAGGTGAACACTAAAATAATCATGGGACTGATCAAAAGAGATGCTGGGCCTGCTTGTTTCAGCTGGGCACAGAGTGTGATCAGCGCCTCCCAAAAGCAAAACCAGTGCTAACTGCATAATTAATAGACCAGGAAGTCTTGAGCTTAATGGAACAGAATGTATTCTGCTGCTTTTTCACAAAAAACTTTTTGCTAGAGGAAAGCGCAGAAGGTTTGGCACCCCACAGATTCAGCACACAGGGCTTCTTCACCTACTCACTAATGCCACCGTACGGCTGTGCTGGCAGATTGCTTTATTACTTGTAGGATCCCTGCAAGGTTGCTGGCTATTACGCATTATTTGTCTGTATACATCAGAGCTAGGTGTTGCATGGGGGCCCAAGTTCAGAATTTGTATGTGTATAGCTGCCTAAGTTTTAAAAAAATTGCACCTTCAGAATGATCTGAATCAGCACTCCTAGAAGCCAGCTTTTGCAGGTCAGTCCCAGTTGGGAGATAAACGCACACTTTTTCTGAGAGCAACAATGCAAAAAAAAAAAAAAAGAAAAGAAAAGATTTTGTGCTATTAAGAAAAAAATCTAATCTGAAAAGCAAAGAAAGTAAACTAGAACAGTAATGTAAATCCAGACAGAGCCACAGCTCTTGAAATGGGTAGATTGGAATCAAATTTTAAGGGAGAGCTTTTGCTTTTAGACTGCTGGCCTAATTTGAAAACCATGCAGCACCAGGGCCGCATGGGCTGAGCATCTGCTCTCGCAGTTTGGCAATTCTGTCAGCCTACTGAAACCCTAGGGCTACGCTCAGCACTGACCTTTAAGAGACGTCTATATGTTTACAATGCTGAGTTAAATCTGTTTGCTAGCTGTTTGTAAAGTTCTTACCCTTTCAGTCTTTGCCTCAGAAGTCCTGTTCAGAGTTTTTGCAGCCTAAAAATATTCTCTGTAACCTGCTTAAATTTCTTACAGAAATCATTAAATAGTCAAAGAGAGAGAACACATTATCAGCATGTTTTCCAGTAATAGAAATGTTTGTTACATCAGAAGCTTTACATGCTGAGGTCTCCATTCATGGCCACTGAGTGCTTTCTTAAGTCTATCTGTGCTTGACAAAATAATTATGCCAATGCTTGATTTGGAAGTTGAAAGTATTCAAGTGGATATCTAAGTACTTTGCCAAACCAGATCCTCAAATCCCACATAATAAGCCAAGCTCAGTGGAGACGCCTCTAAAAAAAAAATAAAAAAGCAACATAAAACCTACATGAAAATGCCTAGAAATATGAATACCTGTGTTGCTTCCATTCAGTCTGAGCTGTTAAGAAGCCATTTCAGTGCACTTAACGCCCAGGCTGGGAGCATGTTATTCTGTGGGATTTTATGACTATGACTGATTAGTTTGGTACTTGTCCGTGTGACATGTAGGCAGATCTGCTAAAATCTTTTCATCAATAATTAGTGTTAAATACACTGTCCAAAACTTTGCATTGCTCTATACATCCAAAAGATACTTCCATTCACCCTTTGAATTTTAAAATGTAAGTCACACTTTTGTAGTAAGACATGTTCTGGGTATTGAGCTCAGGTTCACACAGGCTTATGAATTCACTGGAACCATATTGATTGCCCTATTTCTACTTAGGTATGTGGATAAAAGGCACACAGAGCAGCTTTCTCTTGTAAGGCATTTCTCCTCGGCAGCTTATAAGTAGAACAGCATTCTGCTAAAGATCTCCGGTTGAAAATATTGATTACATTTTACTGGCAAAAGGGAATTCAGGAAGCAGATGAAAAATACTAGTACAACTTGTTAGGGTTCTAAGAGGTTAATGGCACAATTAGCTCAGAGAGGTGATGGGGTTTAGACCCAAGGATAATTCCATTTGTCATGTACCATGGCATACATCCCCTTCACAGTGTGTTACCATTATAAATGTTAGATGTGCATCTGTGAGATTACTGTTTAAACCATTTGATTGTACTATGGCTCATAAAAGCATTCTGTGCCTAAAAATAGTCTGTGGTATCAGAACAGGCACCATTCAGCATTGTCTTAATATGATTGTTTTGATGATATTGTAACAGGATCAGAGCTGATGCCCAAAGCTCTTTCCACCAGAATAGTTGGAGGAATATGGTGGTTTTTCACCTTAATCATAATCTCATCCTACACTGCCAACCTGGCTGCCTTCCTGACAGTAGAAAGGATGGAATCCCCCATCGATTCAGCTGATGATTTGGCAAAGCAAACCAAGATAGAGTACGGGGCGGTTAGAGACGGATCCACAATGACCTTTTTCAAGGTAAGATGACATCAGCCAGCTCTGATCAAACTGACTCTCGGCCAATTACTGACTGCCTTTGCTGTGAGGGCCAAAGCCATGCCTTTGTTGGGAGAACCTGAAGGGAATGAGGCCTCGGACCTGGGGACACTCTCCCTCGGGTTGTTTCTCAGGGCAGGATCTCAGTTTCTTACAAACACTTGGCTAAGATTGATTCTGAAGGTCACATCTGCACTGGAAAAATACTGCAGGTAGTCAAAATACAAGCTAGTCTGTCCCTTTCTTAAAGTGGCCCATGGTCAACATTATGCAGACTAGTAATATATCAGCCACATACACACATAAACGCATCTGTAAGTAAAGGAGCATTTCCTGTGTCTAATTTAGTAGACACAGTAGTGCTTTGTAGATAAATGCATTCTTTTTTTGCACTATTAGTGTTAGTTACATACAAAATGGGTTAATCTCATAAAATGTCATTGTAAAAGCCAACCAACTATAAATATAGGAAATGTGCACAAAAATCCTGTGACAATTAGAATTAATTAGCAGCTTCATTGGTAGTCTCAGCAGGGAAGTTAAGCACTGAGTGACGTGGTATCATGCTTTTCACTGTAGCATCTGAGAATGGTTTTTATAGATAGTCAAATATGTGGTGCTTTTGAGGATGAAACGCTTTGGGGCAGCATGTGGGGCAAAGTAACAGTTGACTACATGAGCAGATTCAGCCCCTATGTGGAGAGACCTGGTGCTCCAGCCTGTGTCCCCCTGCCCTGCTTTAACCACATCCCCTTATGTTCCCGCATGGGGCAAAGTGAGCATTTCCACACACGTAAAAAGGATCAGTGTTTGGGTCAGCTCTCAAAACCAGCAATGTTCATCAAGGTCATTTCAATTATGTAGTAGCGCTATCCCTGGCGGAGCTGTCAAGGGTGAGCTGCTTATGTAATGGCTCTCCTGTGGCTAAATAGAAATGTTTCTATGCTGAAAGAAATGCATGAAGTACAGCATTTCTCAGAGCCTCGTTATAGTCGGTTCTTGAAAGGATGAGCTGACATTTCTATTAAGATATGCTGGGAAACCCATCTCAAGATATTCCTGGAAACTGCATAAGACCAGTTCAGGACCCCGATCGGAATGCAAGGCAGTAGGAAGCAGCCAGTGCTGCCTTCTGGAAGGCTCCAGGACATTCCCTGGGGTCTAAGAGCTCTTCACCACCCAAAGACAGCCACTGTCATTGCTATTCTGAAGTCAGATTCAGCACCAGAAATAAGTTTTCAAGATCTCTTCCTTTGACAATATTTCATTGGAAATAACTTGTAATTTAACCACAAGAAATTTAGAACAAATTTCTAGAGCTGTTTCCATCTCTACACTGATTCTTTTGCACCATTAATCCTTCAGGGTAAAACCTGTAGGCTTAAAAGAATGCAAGCCTCTTAAAAATAATAAGGTGATTAAATATTTATATGCTATACATACTAGCTTGCTTGTACCTGAAATATGTGTGTACACAAACACAAGTGAAAGGGCACCAGTTTTTGTACGGAATGGAGATGGGCAAGCTGGCAGAGTGAAGATGGCATAATGAAAGATGCATGGTAAACACAACTTATCCCACTTGTAACCCAGTGAGACACACATAGTGCTACATAAAAAATGTTATTATTTTTATTACAGAAGCCCTTCAAGATCCTCACAATATTAGGATTTCCTTATGTTGGCCGAAAGCTCAGAAACAGCAGTGTGGATACAATAAATACAATAGATATTCATGTATGCAGAAAGAAGACTTTGGGCCCTGTGAGGGCTTGACTTTGCCTCCCTCACACTGTAAAATCTTGCATATCCTTCTGGAGCTAAGCACACACAGCAGTGAGAGAGCTGGGAGGATGTAAAATGCGATACTCAGAGAGTTGAGATGGTAGGGGTAAGGGTTTCTGCATGTGTCTTATGACAGTTTAAGAAAAAGCACCGTAAGGGATTGAGAGCAGAGGCCTTAAAGAACCCTGCCCCTCTTCAGGGAGCAGTTGTGGAGTATTGACCTCACCCGGTCGGCTGCCCCAGGGCTGCCCCATACCACAAGAGACACCAGCGCCCAGGTATGTCCCTGCCAGCCGTGCCCCTGCCATTCAGGGTCCTCAGGAACTGAGGTGGGGAAAGGAAAGGGAGAAGCAGTGCCACTGGCTTAGCAGTGGTAAAGCTGCCCTATAGGAGTGGAGTGCAGGGCTGGGTTACACTGAGGGAACATCATTATTTGAAGTGCTTCATATGTTGCCAAATTTGATTTATCCAGGAGCTTCACCTAGTGCTTAAGGAATGCCAAGATAAACAACAGACCCCTTCAGATCAACAGTTTTTTAAAGCAAAACCACTGCAGGCTGGGAGCACCTCAGAGCCACAGATGAGAGAGGAAGGGCAGAGTGCCTGACATGTAGTGAATGAGATGCAAAGTCCAGGTGGGCCTGGTGTTCTGGTCTGTATGTGACACACACAGCAAAGGAATTTCTGAAAGCATCAAGTGCAGAAAAAGATCCTGCTATGAAGTAAACTCTGAAGAGCTTTGATTTAGGTCTCCCTGCTTGAAGTAGCCAAGGCAAGCCCCTGAAATGGGATTTTACAGTGTGCCTACTAGATGGGATGCTGGTTCGGAACCATGTGGGAAAATCAAGGTAGCACCATGGTTTTTCTGAAAACTCTGCTTGCTTTTATTCACTCATACGGCTCTTTTTATTTAGTCTTGCTTGTAATGCATACAATAACAGTTGTGATTTTTCCACTAATTCTGAATGCCTTATGCTTGTATTCGTGTTCTGAATAGTTTCTCTGGATAAACTTGCTAAAGAGGCAATATTTTCCAAAAAGTTCCTGCAGTGGCTATGCCTTCTAATCAGGTAGTGCTGGGAATGAAAACAAAATCAGTTGAAATTATGTGTGGAAAACAAGAGACTGCCGGCTTTGAAGGACCCCCAGAGTCAGCCTGCCCCCTGCACACAAATCCTGAAGCCTCTGCTCTGACAAACCTGGCCACAGCAGATGAAAATGCCTTGACAATGAGGCATGGAGAGCTAAAGAGCACCCCATGAGGGAATGGGCTCCAGGCGGGAAAGCCAGTGAGAACTCAGGAAACATTCATTATGTGTGTGAAGGTACAAATTTGGGCAAAATCTAACTGGAGGCAAGATGTTTCGCATCTGCAAATCATGACACAGACATATTTCAGCAGACTGCTGTCCTGCTCTGTTTCCAACACATCATTATATCTTCCATTGCTTTCTTACCCTTCTGTGATAATAGATCTTAATCTCAAGTTGCAAGTCTTGCCAGCTCCCACCTCCTGATGTGCAGACATTTTTTCCACTTAAATCAATGAGAATCAAAGGCCAGAGTATAGCATATGATCCATCCTGAAAAAAATGCAAGCTGATGAGTCGAGAAGCTGAAATCTTTCTTTCAAACTCATCTGAATAAGGAATATATCTTTCCAGTAAATTCAATATCTGATTCAATCTACTGCATAAATGTATCATCAATTTCAAAAAGTATTCCCAGCTGAGCAGTACAAATGCCTTCTACTTGTAAAGAGCCACTTAACCATCTTCAAAGTTTAGTGGTATCCAGTGGCTTAAAGTCTTGGGTGAAATTTAGGTGAAATTCACAGGTATTGAATTCACAGGAAAAACATATTAGCATTTAAATCTCAAAGAAACAGAAAATCCACTGCTTCCAAAAATCTTCCAGACATCAGTGTTTAATGAGCACTTAAACACAGTGAGCCTAAAATTGGCTATAATGGCTTGAAACCAAGGATAGGGCCCACAAAGGAGGTGAGGATATGCTGCTCCAGAACTGCGGAAATGCAAACACAGGGGACCATGGGCTCATATTTACATCAAAAAGTTGTTTTGTGTGTGTCTGGCTCATGCTAGGTAGTGGCACAGAATGGTCAGCAATGGTTGGCAACGCCATCTTGAGACAAACAGTGTCTAATGGCCCAAATGCCTGTATGTCTAATGTGATATTACATCCAAAAGTGACACTGTGCTCAGTGGGTTTGGACAGCACACGGGGGAAGGAGGTTTAGTCATGTTAGCACTGTGCAGCTGCTTGAAGGCTTTGGGGCACATCTTGAGGACAGCAGGCACAGCGCCCGTAAGAAGTCCCTAAACAGATTCCATTTGTATTTCCATACCCTGGGAGGGTATGGAGCCCTGCGGGGTGCTCCCACAGAGCAGGGAGAGGAATGGTGGGGAAGGGATTTTCAGCACTGCATGGAGGTGGCTGTGGCTTCTGGCACCCCTCTTCCCTATTCCACTGGGTATTGACACAGGCTGTGTGCACACTCCTGCTGAGGCTAGTGGCAAAAATCCCTCCAAACTTTAGTGGGAGAAAGATTAAGTCCTTAAGTCTGTCTGCAATGGAAAGCTGAAAGCGGAAGTTTGCTTAGAAGCGACTTTGGGTTTGTTTCTCAAGCTTTGCCCTTGAAGTACATGACTTCTAGGCAATGATATCAATACAAAAGAGACAGCACTTTACTTGTCATCAGGCTTTTGGAACAGTACATTTGCCCTGACAGGCAGAAACCCTGATTCTGAGTGCAACAGCATCCAGCTACACTAATTTAGCTGGGTTATGTGTAGTCATTTGCTATAATCCGTGTAACAGCATTAGCCCAAAAAACTTCAAAGCACTTCACAGTTGTGCCAGTAATGGAGTTCCTGGCACTGCAAAGGAAGAAAAAGAAGCATAAAGCACAGCGGGAGTAAAAGGCTGTGGGAAGGAAAACCATCCTTTCATTCAAGATATGCTATTGGCATCATTCACAACAAAAGGCGGGGGAAATTTTTACAAGTGTAATTTGGGTGCTGGTGTGATTCTGTGTCCTCATTTTGCCTCCTTAGAAATCCAAGATATCAACATATGAGAAGATGTGGGCGTTCATGAGCAGCAGGCAGCAGACAGCGCTGGTGAAGAACAATGACGAGGGAATCCAGCGTGTGCTCACGACAGACTACGCGCTGCTGATGGAGTCCACCAGCATTGAGTATGTGACTCAGAGAAATTGCAACCTCACCCAGATCGGGGGACTCATCGATTCGAAAGGCTATGGTGTGGGAACCCCTATTGGTAAGATGTTTTCCAACACAGGTATTGTGGAGAACGCCCAGCAATGTCCTCTTCAGATGCGTAGATGACCATCTGAGTGATGCCCTAGTCTTTTAGAAAATTTTCTCACCAAAACAGACTCCAGGAGCTTATTTTAAGGCAAAAGGTCCCCTCTTGCCTCCACTTATCTGCAAGCAGCCTCTGCAGGCAAGAGGAAATATACCAGTGCAGGCTGCATCTGCAGAGCAAAGTCAAGTGACCTGCTTGCCTTCTGGAGCACCCACTGGAGACAAATTGGGTGTCCCCTGTGCTGCTCTATTCGAACTCCAAGCTGCTCTACTGAATTTCAGCTTATTTTGAGAAATCAGGTAGTGTCTCTGGGAAAATGGGGGGTTGGGAATAAATGTTATATCCAACATACACATCTGAAAGAAAGCAGGAAAGGCGATCGATTTCTGTTCCATTTCTGGACTTGAGAGCAGCGCATAAGAACAATGGGAAGCAATTGCAAGTTTCTGCCTTTGCATCAGGGACTTCAATGTTTCAAGCCAAGCAGGGCTTAAGATTCCAAGTCTCTGTGAACTCTTTCCAGCAGACTCTTCCAGTATACCCAGTGTCCTTTTCAAGGTTTTTCTAATTACAGAGAATTAGAAATTGTGTGGCTTTTTTGTTTTTTTTTTTTTTTTTTTTGCTTGTTTTGTGCTGTGTTCTTGTGAATAATTGATACCGGGCAGCCAGATCTTTTTCTTGTGTGATATACTTCTCCATATTTCTCACATATACATTTACCATGCCATGCTCAGATAATAGTTATGCAATTCTATTGACTTCAGGGGAGTTAACTAGAGTTTATGCAGGTGTAATATGTGAAGTATTTGGTCTGTTGGTTGCTTGGTAGATCAGATATAAATAAGAGAGGAAAAATACCACTGCACTTCGAACCATGATTCTTTATGTTACTGAGCACCTCGGATCATCACACAGATAATATTTTATTTTTCCACTGTCTATGTGAGAATAGCCTTCTGTCCCTAAGGAAAATGGCACAAAAGCTAAGATATCCCCAAATAAAGACAAACGCATGGCAAGAGTTTTATTGCAGTTATAAAGCTGCCACACTTTAAACTAAGAACAATGAAGGAATAATTGGAACAGATGGTAATCCTCAGAGAGAATGCATCCATTGGAAATACAGCTGTGAAATATATTTATAAGATGTTTTTTGTATGATAAATGTGCCTTGATTTTTTTTTTCTTAAGGAAAACCAGCAAAATTCAGGGAAATAGATATCTCTAAGCACTTTGGAATACTGCAGTGTCATTGAGCTTCTTAAGTGTTTAAAATATTGGTTTCACAGATGAGATAAAGCATTGAGATTTTAACAGTGTTCATATAGACCCCAAAGCCTCTGTCATTCTCTCATAGCATTCAAGACTATAGCATTGCAGAAGCTGCAAGGAAAACAAGACTTTTCTGTGATCCTTAACACCATAGTTTCAACATGTTTGAGTCTGCATTCCTTCCTTTTGGAGAATGTACAACCTCATGGCTATGGTTTGCAGAAGTGAAAGCATGCCTCGCACTCCAAAATTCCCATTGAATGAGCTGAATACCATCACCCCTTGGTTCCCAAGGAAGCAATTAATCTATGAATCCAGGGAATTTTGCCTTGTTTATCAGAGCACCCTCTGCAAGTAAAAAATTGCAGATATGCACTGTCGTCCTTCTTTGTTGTGCTGAGGTAGGAAGACAGAAATTCAGGTGGATCAACAAGCATCTCTGTTTATGCTTGTTGTTGAGCCCTGGGTCACAGGGAGGAGGGTTTTCATTAGATTCTTGGCAAAGATCTGTACTGATGAAAAATCTGCAGTGATGGTTGATGGTGAGCTTGCTGCAGTCTAGAAGCACTGCTGTAACAGAGGCACCTCTAAGCAAAACTTATGCAAAATGTCACCCTGGGAGGAATCTGCTTGAGGAAAGCAGCACTATTATAGGTGTCAGGACAGGTATTAATTCCAGTATCACTGCCAGTGCTGATGCGAGTAATTCTATAACGCTAAAGCTATTACCTGTTACTTGGGAGACTGCTAAGAAAGTATGTGGATGTAATTCTTGTCCTGAGAGGTAGGTTGTTAATAGCTCGGTGACCATAAATGCTGTGCTGAATATTCAAAGAGATGCAGAGATGGATTTGTGTGCAGTTTTAGTGCTCACCGATAAAACACCACCAATCCAGCACTCCAGGCACACTTGACGAACTTCAAAAGCACATGTAGAAATATAGATGTACCTGTTACTCTCAAGATGAATTGTGATAATCCTGCTGGCAACAAAAACATCACAAGAAAGAATGAACATCCCCACAAATCCTGAGCCGTGACTCAGGCTGCTTCACTTTGCCTAACAGCTCTGTTCTTTCAGTCGAGGGAAAATAGATGAGTCCTACGATATAACAAACTCCAGTCGTCAGGGCGACAAACCTCTCCTAAGGTTGAAATAATTTTGCTTTTTATTCTGGAAGGTGTTGCTGTTTTCAGTGGTAATAATTCACATCTCTGTGTAAAGACAGTTTTCAAGGTGTATCTGTTTCATTTTCTGTTGTGCTTATTTTTGGCTCTTTACTAGCATGCATGGAAATCATCTATTCTTACAGCCGGCGTATTTTCCTTTCAAAGCTGGCTACCCAAAGCAGTGGCTGCTGATTGCTGGCTTCCCAGATGGACTTTGTATAATCTGACACATGTCTCTTGGCATCTGTGGTCACAGCATGTCCTATTGCTGGCAGTAGGGAACACTGAAAAATAGCTGAGTGTTGGCGCAACAACAGAGAACTGCCGTATTTTTCACACTGACTCTCCTCAGACAGTGCTGCGGGCTGAAGGAAATGGAAAGAGAGAGGGAGACTTGCATTCATGGTACAATTATTTTTAATAGTGTTCCGCACAACAATGGTAGAATCATAGAATGGCCTGGGTTGGAAGGGACCCCGAGGATCACCAAGTTCCAATTCCGCTGCCGCAGGCAGGGCCACCAACCTCCAGATCTGGTACCAGATCAGGTTGCCCAGGGCCCCATCCAACCTGGCCCTGAGCACCTCCAGGGATGGGGCATCCACAACCTCTCTGGGCAACAATGTCAGAAAGAAAAGTGAAATCAAGGCCAAATTTCCAAGGCCATTTAGATACAATAAGACACAAAAGCAGTGCCTAGTGAGATTTCCCTAAGTGCCCACATCCACGTGCACCCTGCCATCACTGAGACCCGGGGCATGCCTTCTGCCTTGAAGTTTTTTAATCTTGACCAGGTCAAGAATTGCAACTGCTTTAACTTGCAGCAAAATGTGACTCTTTGTGAAATTCCAGCTACAGGGAGTAGTTTCATTAATGTGCTAAAGGAGAGGAACGGATGGATGGCAGTTGACTACATGGATGAGGGATTGGTGACATTAGCTGCATTTCAGCTAAAAGCTTCCAACTGCAGGGATTCCAACATGGCAGAGGTTGGGAGCACGTATGTGTCTTCAGAGCCAAACAGCCTTTCTTGTAACCCTCTCCTGCTTGCTATCATAAAATCCTCACCCTGTAAACAAAAGTCTCTCTCACAATGCCAAAAACAAATTCTGCCTGTCTATTGTAATTAATAACAGGATGGCTGCTATCACTGTTGATAACTTCAGCTTCTGGCAGCGTGGAAAAAGTTAATTGATACCAATTTCCATTAACAACGCCGCCCTCCAAAAGAGGGACGAGGGGCAAACCTTTCCCTTGTCTCACTTTGAGGCTACAGATTTGTGCATCTGTTGGAGCTGCTGGCTGAATCGAGCCCCAAGCAACAGAGAGTTTGGAAGACAGACAGCCAGAACAATGCATGAGAAGGAAACCTAAATAGATTGAACTGCCCAATGTGACCCCGCTATTTGCCAGATACTGTACAGGCCCATTAATGCTGTTGAGCCTGAAAATGCATCATTTAGCAAGCTGTTGGCCTGAGAATAAAAAGCATTACATACCTTCTATTTTCAGCTTGCAGTGCCAATATTGTTGCAAGTCACGGAAAAAAAGGGCTTGGCCAGCTTGCTTTCATATAAGCTCGAAGGTAGACGAAGTGGAGTTGTGGGCATATGAAGGTATAAATGAGAAGAGAATGTATTTGATTGACAGTGTGTTTTCTTAGCCAGTTACTCATTTTACATGCAGTAGGAAAAATAAACAGATGTTGAAGTAAATAGAAGAGATGTAAAGTGGAAAGTCTCAGAGGATGTTCAAAGCAATATTCAAACATGATATAGAGGGATTATTTAGCAAGTAAACCCACTGCCAAGGCTTAAATAAACCTCAGTAGGAGACCCTAGAAATCATCATGAGTTCCCAAACAAATAACCACACCAAAGGAGCCTTCTGTTTTCCAGTCCCCAGGGCAGATACCAACAGACAGCTCTCTGTCTCCCTTCAGCTGAAGAGAAACCAAGTATTTCTAGTTGAAATAAATAGTCCTGTGATAAGGGAGCAGTTTTGCTCCAGACAACATCAATATGCTCTGTCTCTGCCTTCACTTTGCTGCAACCAGCACTGACAGGTCTCACTCTCACTTTGCAGGGTCTCCTTACAGGGACAAGATCACCATTGCCATCCTCCAGCTCCAGGAGGAGGGGAAGCTCCACATGATGAAGGAAAAGTGGTGGCGAGGAAACGGCTGCCCTGAGGAGGACAGCAAAGAAGCCAGTGCTCTCGGGGTGGAGAATATTGGGGGCATCTTCATAGTGCTCGCTGCAGGGCTTGTTCTTTCAGTGTTTGTAGCCATTGGTGAATTTATATACAAATCAAGGAAAAACAGTGATATTGAGCAGGTAAGTCATCCATTTACAGTTTGCTGATGTTTCTGGGAGGCTGAGGTCTGTGGATGTGGAGGTGAATACATAACAGTGCAGATTTTGCGTTGCTGAACTCTCACCATGTGTTTCTGGCACTACAGAGAAATAATTTATTAATAAGAATAGAGAAGTCATTCACAGTCCAATTAGTGCTGTTTAGTATGGCAATATAGAACAAGAGCAATTAATTACTGAAACTGTTTCTGCTTGATCTTTAAGATTTCGGGTATAAATTACCTTGGAAAGGAATAAAACACAACCTATTTTTTTTTTTTTTTAATGGCATTAGCATCAGCCCTTGAGTAACAACAGGAATGTACTTCCAAATCCCCAGTGTAATTTTTCTCTTGCTCTAGAAAGCATTTCTTTCACAGCCAGGGGTTTACACACTCTGTGCTGAAGCACGCACTTCAAAGCAGGAAAACCTGCTGAAAGGTGATGGGTGCCACAACAAGGTAAGATTATGGAGCCAAACAAATTCTGGATACTGCTCCAATGAAGCGTAATGAGTGCTTTGAAAAGGCAGAGAGGAAACAAAGAAAAAGTTATGTATAAATTGTGCCTTGAAAATTACAGAAGCTTGTAAAATAGAATCTATCATTAAAATAGTGTAAACACCCATTTACTGAACCACCAAACACTGTAAAAGAAAAAAGATATGTACAATCACTCAGAGTGTATTCACGAAGCTCTCTACCAACCCTCTCACTCTGACTGCTTTCCCTGGTCCAGGTCTGCTGCTGGGCATGTCCAAGACTCTGGTTTGGCCCCATTTGGATCAAATGCTAAAGCTGCTCAGGTCCTGTTCACTTCAACAGGACGTTTCATAGGAAAGAGAGTCCTGTTGCACTGCAGGCATGGTGGTCTCTGAGGCAGTCACCAAAATGTGGGTTCATATTACCTAACTTCAGGCATCTACTTCTAAGCCAGTTGGTTAAGCTCAGTTTGCACATAGATGAGAAAGGCAGATTTTCAGTGGTCAGTTCCTCTTTTCCATCCAAGGCATAGTCCTACAAAGCTGATAGCATAAAAGCCAGAAACGACTGTCGAGAAAAATATGAGATGAGTGGGAAGAGAAGAAGGACATTTTGAACTCCATCTCAGAGATGTGATTTACACTGTATTTTTGCTGGGACTTGAGAGGGATTGACACCTGAGTCAAAGCAAGCAGCCAGGGCTGAGGGCCTGGAGAGGACAGTGCCTCATTTTTAAACATTGAATTTTTGGGTGGAATGAACCACCCTGAGGTGATGCCGAGGTGCTGAGCTCTGCTCTCTGGTGACAGCGACAGGGCCCGAGGGAACGGCATGGAGCTGTGTCAGGGGAGGTCAGGTGGGGGTTAGGAAAAGGTTCTTCCCCAGAGGGTGGTTGGGCCCTGGCACAGGCTGCCCAGGGCAGTGGTCATGGCCCCAACTGCCGGAGTTTGGGGAGCGTTTGGACACTGCTCTCAGACACAGGGTTTGATTCTGGGTGGTGCTGTTGGAGACCACGAGTTGGACTCAGTGATCCTTGTGGGTCTTTTCCAACTAAGGGTATTCTGTAATTCTATCTCCTTGCTGCCAGCCTGTGGTCACAATGAGCTAAGTCTATATGCCTGCTGTTCAGACAGCTAGAAGGAAACTAACTGAATCCTGCCAGGCGTCTTCGTTTTCCAAATGACACTTGGTGTTGTTGTGGGTCCTTGGGACCTAATGCCAGTGTTGTTGGGCTTGGTCTTCCCAGTGTCTTGCCGAAGAGGACAGCTCATGACTGTGCAGACTTCTCCACCTGCCCCTGAGGAAGCCCTCACTAAGAGCAATGGCACTGTGTATCACCAACAGATGCAGCTCACGTAGGCCAATTTTGCCGGCCTTGTTAATCAAGGTGTCCCTGTTTTGGAGTAAGTCAGAGACAATGGATGGAAGCATTTTGCTCATATTACAGCTTTCTGATTAGCATGCTAACCCTACAGAACAGTTTTAGCATAAAATGAGTGTAGAATATACTGATGTCAAATCAAAGACTCGAGTTTTTTTATTCAAGCAAGTTTTGGAGCACTATTGCAGTTAAAATGTTTCGTATAAGTACTAAAGTGATGCAGGATATTTTGGAAAATCTTCAGGAGTCTGGGAAAGGCAATGTACTCTTGCAATCATAATTAGAACAGAGCTAAAACTTTACATCGTGATGGACTTTATTTAGCAGTTTGTTGGATGAATAACATCATACTCAGGGGTACATATATATATATATATACAGTGTCTGCATATGGTGAAATTCTGCTACTGTTTCACGGAGATGTGTTGCTAACTGTAGTAATGAAAATCTTTAAGTTAATGTGACAACATGATATATTTCTACCACAGACTTTTCCTGTGGAAGTAATTTTAAAGAAGGAAAATTTGGGTGATTTCATTGTTATTTTCTGATTTCTCTCACTTTGTTTTATTTTTATTCTGGTGATATAAGAAGTTTAGATGGAAAATGCTACACAGTGTGTGTTATCACTAAGCTAATCCAAAGCATGAGTTGCATACAATCTATGACTTTTCTGTTTCCATAAATAGAAACTTTTGATTTAAATAGTTTTTGAATCTCATTCTCATGTTTGTTTTTAATTTTGCTTCTTTCATTTATTCATTTTCTTCATTTTTTTTTTTCTTGCATGCAAGGCCTTTTGTTTCTTTTACGGACTACAGTGTAAGCAAACCCATCCATCCAACTCCACCTCTGGCACCACCTTATCTACGGAGTTAGACTGTGGCAAGTTAATCCGAGAGGAGCGAGGGATTCGAACACAGCCCTCAATTCACACTGTATAGTCAGGAAAGAAAAAAGGTGTGTCCAATGAAAGCATTAAACAGTGCACTTAACCGCAAAGGTTGTACTCACCAAAACACAGTTAATGTCTTTAAAGTGCCTCTTGCTTCAGCAGGAGATAAGCTTATCTAATGCAAATTGTCAAAGTCCTGGAAATTTGGGCAGTTTAAATGCATATCACAGAAAATAATTACATCTACAACGAAGAGTGAGAGCAACAGACTGTAGCAGATTTTAAGAAATACAATACTCTGTGGGCAATTGTCGTCTTGTCATTTCATTGGGTAATTCACTTTTTTCAGGTAAGAAATATTATTTACCTCTTTTCCATTTTCAACCAAACTTGAGTAAACACATGGCAGTCTCATTACTGAAAGCATGGAGAAATACTTTCCTTGGTTTCTGCTGAAGCATTCAGCAAGTGGGCCAGACAGTTCTCTAGAAACCTCAGAAAATAACCTGCAGGCTCCATTAACTTTCCGAACCCCTATTATAAACAGACAGAGATTTTTAGGTGGCATATATTATTTCCAGTGTCAATATTTAATGAATTTTAATTCATCCATTTAAAATTCATTAGACAAAGCCTCCAAGTAACTATCATAGCACAAGATCGTATCTATCAGTTAAATTTTATGCCATGTAACCATTAACATTTAAGAACATAATCAGTGAAAGCACCCTCAGGCACTCCCAGTATATGTATATATATACCTTTCATGGCATAACTCCGCTAACTTGGCTTGAACAATTTCTGACATTCAGTGTTGTGAGGCTTTGTAACATAGGAAAGTCCTTTGTGACATAATTGGCAGTAAAAATCATGATATCAAGGTATATTGAACTGCATAGCCTTGGCATTTTTTTTCATATTGAAACACAGGAGGAAACTGTTGTATAGGAAGCCCTACTGGCTGTTTTCTATAACCTGGAAGGACATCAGTTTGATTTCCTCCAGTCCTCAGCATGCCTGGGAACTGCCAAGGCAGGAGACAACAGACTGGATCTATTGTTGCCTCAGAAAAACATATGGCAACAATTTGGGATAGGTACACAAAATATATAGAAATGCCAGCTCACAGGATGTCACGAACCATGGCAAACAACCACGTTTTCAAAACCTGATTACTTTTTATCTGAATGTCATCATATCCTAGCTTACCTTCAGTTTCACCAATTCATTTTCCACCTCTCACACCTACTTTATGTTTTCTTGCACACTGCAGTTCCTCCTCATCAAACAAGTTAATGATCTGTTTTATTGAAGGGCCATTTCTGGGCTCTGCTGCAATTAGAAAACTTGTTCGAGTGGATGCCTTCATGCTCAATCACCAAAATGCTCCAGGAAAGCTCTGCTCTCTTCTTGAATTGTTTCTCTTGTATCTGGCTCCGGAATGACCTGTTTTACTTCTATTCATTTTGCAATTTTTTTTTTTTTCCACAGCAGTATTTATAGTGGCAGTAGGCTCAAAGTTTTTTTTTTTTTTTTTTTTTTTTTTTTTTTTTTTTTTACAAAGATGTACTACTCATGGCTCGGCTATACCAGTTCCTCTCTGCCTGTGTTCGTTCATGTATGAGTGTTTACGCTCTACTCCAGACATTGCGAGTAACTGTCTTGCTCAAACTGGAATTTTAAGTTGTTTGAATAGAGCCTTGGAAACTTAAGTTCTTCATAAAAACGCTCCTTCCTGGCAGTGAAGACCTGAATTGGATCATCCATATCCCTGATTTATAAAAAGTATTGTCTACAGTTTCCCAGTTTAAGAAACTTAAAACTAATTAAATCCAGCTTCTCTGAATTCTCAGAGGAGAAGGAAAATTCTTATCTTCATCATTGCTCTGTGCAAGAAATCCTCCACGTTGCAGCTTCTATATTCCTAATATATAATATATATATTATTATATTATTCCTAATATATAATATATATATTATATATATATAAAATATATATTCCTAATATATGAGTTCCTAATCATTGTTTAGATGAATGCAGAATCCAGAAAGTTTCTGTCACGTTTTGGGTAAACATTTTCACACCTGCCAAGGAAATAGTCACGTTGTTAGTGATCATTTTCCCTGTCTAGGTGTCCCCAGAGGCAGCCTCACAGCCTTCAGCTTACCAGCAGGAATTACAAAGCAGTTCCTTCTTTCCCTAATAGGGCTTCATACCTAACTGCAAAAAAAGTTATTAAAAAGTCTTACTTTTTCTTTAGCAGTTATGCCAGAAGTTAAGGCAGTGAAGAGCAGGCATGCCAGCTAGGAACTAATAACACTGTGCTTGTAAACACAGTTTTTGAAAGGTTCACTCTGGCTCCAAAAAAAAAAAAAAGCGGGGTTTCTTCAGCTTATATTAAGCTGGGGTTGAGGAAGGCACAGCCCATGGCATTGCCCACAAAATGCATGGCACCTGGGAGGAGTAGGGCAAAGATGTAACAGGCTTTGAGAGGTGTTAAAACCTTAAAATAAAATTTTGACCTATCAACACACTCAGCTTTTACGGCCATTAAACTTTTGAACTTTGAACTTGGTTCATAAACACAGATGTTGCTGTTGCATATTCCCCACTTGCAGCCCTGTAACTGCACCCGGGACCTGGCTGTCAGACCAGGTCCTCTCTCAGGTGTGTGTCAGCACTGAGCTAACAGCTCTGCCTGTGATGGAAGAGCCACAACAGACTCTGTCAGCTCTGTCAGTATCAGTAAAGCATAGCCAGAGGTATTTTGGGAGAAAATGGTTGTAGACATACCCTTATGCCATTTTATAGTAATTTCTATTTTGCTATTGTTGCATTTTAATCAGAGCTCCCAGAATATTTAAATAGTGCCTGCAAGAAAAAAAACGGCTTTGATGCATAGAAGCCACTGACTTTTAAAAGCAATGGGGTCATGAGCAAGCTAGTCCCTGTCCATTGCCAGGTTGGTTTGGCTGGGACCTGAGTGTCTACATTTATTTAGTGCCAGTTGCTGCCCTCATCACACAGTCTGCCATCCAATTAGGCAAAGGTACACGTGGGAGGAGGAAGAAGGAATGAGACGGAAGAAGAATGAGAGGAACAAAGGCATTTTGATCACCATTTCAGAGAGCTGGGATCAGGATGAATTAGCAGCATGCCTGCACCACAGAGCTAGAACAAGCACACCAATAGTGCTTTCCGCATCTGGATTGACATTTCCTCAAAGTACTGCCGTGGCTTCGTGTCCTTGAGCCATCTCTCGTGGATCAAAGATTTGAAGATTCACATTTTTAGCCCTTTTGGAACAAAGGACTAAAAGGAAAAAAAATCCCTATCTCAGTGACAGTCTTGCAAAAAAGTGTTCTCTGTGAAGTTGTCAGGTCCGTAAATGCGCTCTCTTCTTCAGACATCATCTTGAGCTCATTCTTTGGCAGGCCACAACCTCACCTCCAAACATGCCTGCGGCCAGCTGTGCCTTCACTGAGCAGCCCTATTTGCACTACGTGGTTCCTAAGATCAGCAAGTAGCTTTACTGATTTTTTTTTCTTGTAAACAGGAACCCAAGGAGCAGTTTATATCATCGAGAAACAGTTAAAATAATAATCCATGGGTTATTGTGACACTGTTTTGACAGACACCATTCAATAGACTCTGACAGTTTAAAATCCTTCATTTAGCAATCTCCTCATGCAATTAGCTATTAGTGACAGAACACTCAAACAGATTCTTAATGTGCTGCAACAGCAGCTCGCTCGCTAGGAGAAACTATTTTGGATATTTCTCCTTCAGTGCACTAGGAAAAAACAAATCACTTTTCTTTCGGCAGAAGACATATGTCAGTGTCCCAGCTATGAGTCTTTCACACTGAGGGAGGCACAGCAGGAGAAAAATCTTATTTTCTGCTCTTCCTCTTCTGTGCCTGAGCTGGTCAGGTGTTCTTCCCAAATAAAATCTGGCCTATATCCTTCGATTTTCATAATTCTCAGTTCTCCAGCACAGCGCGTTTTTGTTTTGCTTGTCTGCTTGTTTTGTTTTGCTCATTTGATTTTTGCTTTTGCAAAGTGTTAAAAAACAACTGAAAAGCCTTGTCCTCAGGGGTAGGTAGCAACAGCTTGATAAAGCCTAACTACAGAGTATTTTTTTCAGTCATTGCTAACTTATTTTATGCTATGCTTTATATTCTGAATCTATAATTGCCCTAAAACTTAGGTAGTCTTAGTACAGTCTTCTGTATGGGAGTGTAAGAAAGGATTTGAGATCTTTATGAGCAAGATTTACATTCCACTGAAATGACCAAAGGACAGAGAGGAAGACTCTCAAACCAAAAAGAGGCCCAGATCCATCTTGTTTTTAAAGAATTTCTTTTAATTCTCACAGCCCATGTACTGCAGCATTTTGGCTCTGCTAGGATGAGAAAGTCCAGCTGATTAAAAGCCTAATGTTAAACTTACTATTCTGTTGTTAAATGTATTGTTCTGTTCCTAGTCTGCTCTCTCTCAGAGACCTCAAAAGTGGACTTATTGTTTAAAAAAAAAAAAAAAAAAAAAAAAGAGTTTATTAAAGAAATCTTTTTGATCTGACTATCCAAATATGAGATTAAGAGAACACTATATTACTCTTTTAGATGGAATGTGAATGTCACCATCTGCTTTTTAAAGGATAATACAGGCATGATGTTGTTCAAAGAGCTGTCTTAGGAGTTCCTAAAGATGGTGTTTCTTATCTATGATTTTTGAGTATCTCCTAAGTCGTTCTAGCGAAACTTGTACTTGCTCTGTATCACAGTTCTCTATTGCTTGAAAAGTTCAGGGCAATTCCAGTTTTCAAACATCTGTTCAGTTTCCTGATTGCATGCACAGGCTTTGAGATAAATAGGATTTTGAGCTATGTTTCCTAGGGCTCAAGACAAAGCTCATGCCATATCTGTCCTTCTGAATGATTAAGCAAACCCCTGAAAGTTCAAAGTATCATCTCAGATGGCTTTTTCGACAACCTAATGCTGTCCTTGAAGGCAGAGATAGAGAAAGCCCTGTGCATTCCAGGCTTTTAATACTCTTTGCAACCTCCAACAGGTTTTCTGCAAGATGGCAGTATTTCAGATACAGAAATATGCACAAAATTGGTCAGGGCTGTAATTATGTCCATAACCACTGAAATATCTTTGAAGGATCAGTCCAACATATCTTTAATTCATCGCTTCAGCTTGAAAGTGGAACCAACTGGGCACTTCACAAGTCATGAAGTTAGATGTTAAAAAGTTTGCGTACATAATGTCAGCAGTATGTTTCAAATATCTATGTGCAGATGTAAAATGACCTTCATGGGACTAGTTTGCTGGTATGAAATTAAAAGATATTTTGCTAATTGCATAGTCTGAATAACACAGATCAGTTTGGAAAATTTGAATAACAGGCATATTGGCAAGGCAGTAAAATGTGCTCTTTCTGCAGAAATCATCCCTGCATGCACATTGCAGAGATTGATGCACACACGTCAATTATTATTATTGAGAGCACACACAATGTGCAGGTTGGTAAGATGAACAGGGAAAGAAAAAACGTAAGCCTGATTAAACCTACAAATGGTTAATATTTCCCTTTCCTCATTTGCCATGAAGTTCCAGAGTCAGTTGGTAATTTAGATGTGGAAAGGTCAGTTAAAACTAAGGCATTAGAGAAAAATTATCCATGCTAAGTCAGCTAGTTAGAATAAATACTTCTATTAGTTCAGAAATAAGTGGTGCTGTGCTCTAAAAAGCCTGAAGCAATATACAAATAATTCTGTGTTACGATGATACCTGCTTCACCTGCTTCCTCCAGAGGGCATGGGGCTGCAGCAGATACTGTTGACTCTAACTCCAGTAACACCAGAACTCCTATTTTACATCGCCAAAGGGGCTATTTGAATGATAATTGCACCTGCAAAGTTCTGGCTATTACCAGAAAAAAAAAATAATTTGAAAAAAAAGAAAAAAGAGCAGTGTCCAGGCCCATACCTGTCATGCTTTGGGTCTGGCATGAATTTATAGTAGTTCGATTTATGTGTATTTAATAATTTCAGATGAGCAAAAATTAAGCATCTCAAAGAGAAAGCTTGTAAAACTCTAGACGCAGCACTCTATGAGATCTTTGCAGCCTGCTCGTTCCACAAATGGATGTGGTGACAACTGCAAGATCATACACCTTTAAACCACAGACACACTGGTGCACTGCTGTCTTGGGCTCATTTGCAGAATCAGGGTTACACACTCTACCCAGAGGGTTTATACTAGACAGGAGGAAGTGTGGTGTGCAGACTTCACTACTCAGGAACCCCTTTGCTGCCTTAAACAAGTGATCTAGCTTTTATCCAGTTTACCCTCATACACTCTTCTGTATTTAAAAATATTCCTCTGGGATACCGAGTTACTAGAAAGGTTGGATTTTCTCTTCTTCCAAAAACATATCCATTTTTACTTTTTTAATCCTACGTAACTGAGATCACCATTGAGTTGTTAGTGGTTAAGGACTGAACACTGCTCTCCATGCATTGGTATCACTCTAGAAGGGAATTTATATTTGATGCAAAGAACCATGTCTGTGCGCTGTTGCTCTCATTTGACAAGAACCGTTGTATTAACCAGCTGAGCTAAAACTGAGCAGTTCTGCAGTTCTAGAAAGCCTCTGGTAGGAGGATTTATTCAGCATGATGGAGGTAAGGTGGTTAAAGCTTTGTTTCACACTACTACCATCACTCCATTTTATATATAAATAACCTATACACATTTGCATGGAACAATCTTTTCCTTTGCTAGATACTTCTGCTGAATGCCTCTTTGTGCTTTTTGTGTTACGAGTAATTATTCCAGCAGAAGATTGTAAAGGATTTTTCCACTTACCCAAAATGTCTTTGTTAATGTTGTGATGGTGGAAAGAAAAATGATTTCTGTTTGCTTTCTAAACTATTCAGCCACCTTATTCTTGTGGTAATTTCTTGCCTTTCTTTGACACACAATATTGAAAAAGATTCTTTACAAAGAGAGAAGAGGGTTGAGGTATATGTTGTATTTTGGAATTGCCTACTAATTTTGTGAAGAGAAAATAAACCACAAAGAAGCCTTTGGTTTCTTTAGTATTCACAATGTTGTGGGGCTAAGGTACATGTGATTTAAAAAAGAAGATCTTTTCTCTTTTAAGGTCAGGAGGAAAATTACCTGCTGGAAGAGGGTAAGTTTTATGATGTGAAGCCAACAAAACATCACAAATACGTCTGTGTAGAATTTCAGAAACATTCATAATCAGCTATAGTTAAGCAAAAGTTAAATTTATTCAGTGGAAGCCAAGTTAGGCAAAAGAAGTGACTTACAGACTTAACCTGTGCATTAGGGACTTGCTCAAAGCTGACAGAACTCACCAGAGGATCCTCCTGATCCTGCCTTTAAGAGCTGAGATCCTTGTTTCTAGGAGCCACAAATTGGTCAGAGAGTATGGTTGAACTGTCTTCAATGAAAAGCGTTTAACGCAATTTCTATGTTCCACCAGTGTCTTTCTTTCAATGCTATAATGGAGGAGCTTGGCATTTCACTCAAGCATCAGAAGAAGCTAAAGAAAAGGTCGAGAACTAAGGCGAAGTCTTCATTCACAAGTATCCTTACTTGTCACCAGAGGAGGACACTGAGGAAAGAAACCATAGCGTGAACAAGAGAGGCCCCTTGGAGGAAATATCGGGAACAAAAACAGAACAAAAACTTTGCTGCCTACAAGTTGATTGTGGTGGGATTTCTGAAATACAGACATTTACCTTGTTCTTCAGAAATTCTCTGTGGTTTCTTTTTTTAATCTAGAGGTACAGCAGTTTAAATGCTCACACAGACTGATGTACTACTACTAATCACCTGGGAAGTGTCTCACTATTTCTTTTGAGATGGATTTGTATGCTCACCTGGTTTGCATCTCTCTTCCCCTCCCCATGCATTGCTGTATGTGCTTTCTAAATAAATAAATAAACAAGAGACAGGGATCTTTTTTCCAATAATCTGGGAGTGGTATCTTTTTTATCTTTTGAAGAAAAGATTGCTGTTCTACTAAGCACAGTTGTTTAGAAACTGGTGTCCAAACAACCAAAATAAGAACCCATACAATTAACTCATAAACAATGTCTACAGAAATGTATGAAATACTCAGGCACCAACCAATGAGTTATTCTTTCTTTTCTCTGAAGTTGTAAAGAACACACTTCAGGTTCTTATCTGTGACAAACCTGCTTTTCTTTATCTTCTCTCTTTCTTATTTATTTTAAAATGAGATAATTCAGTAATGCCACGGCTCCAGGTGCTACATGTTCAAAGGGAAAAACCAAAAATCATAAAAGCAACGATTAGTGAACAAGCAAAGGCAACCGTCATCACAGTGCCATATCCTCCAGATCCTAATACCAACAAAATGATTCTCAACTTCAAAAAGAAAATCTTCTAGAAAACAGAGCCAAGAATATTCAATTTATAACAAACCTTGACCAGAAAGATAACGTCTGACAGAAGTATAGCCAATGCTCTAGCCGCTGAGTGGTACCTTGCCATCCTACACGCTTGGTTGCGTATGGGTTCAGGGCAGTTCCAGTGCTACAATCACTTCTAGTCCTAATGCAAGGATGTTAAAAGAAAACCAGAGGACCCAAGCTACCAGTTGCTTTTCTGCACAGTGCATGGAGCGGGATGAGACTAAGTTATGTCAACGGTATTTGCTTCAGATTTTGTTGATGTTCATTACACGAGCACTTCAGCAAAGTGTCAAATTTTATTGTCCTTCGTATATTCCTCCAGGGAACTTATTGCTTACCATTGATCACCTTTGCCTTGTATCTATGGCCACTTCTGCAAAAGCAGAAAGTAACATGGAAAATGTTGAGTGGAGAAATCTCTCCTTCATCTTTGCCTCACACCACCACCCTGTGCAGCCCCCGGTGACAATGACTAGGTCAATCTGAAAAAGAATGGCATTACTGACAAAAGCCCTGCTGCAGAAATGATACATTTCAATATTATTCATAGGCAAGAAAATGCCTCAGTTCGCTTTCCACAGGGGTCAGGTTTCCTAAAATGCATGCCGTTATCATTGCTTTGCCCTACTCTCTTTATTACTACTCTGTATCCTTCTCAAAACAGGACATCCCAAAGTAGATGTGCTCTTCCACTTGAAGACTTACCCATGGGCAAAAGAACTGCTTCATGTGTCTCAAAGGCAGTACTCATACACTTTGTGATGACGTTTGCCTTGACTTAATGAGGGAAAGTGAGTCCCCTGTGATACAGGCAATGACTTCAGCCCAAGTTTAGGGCTGTGCCCATACACAGTTACTATTTTTTTTTTTTTACCAGACTGTTTCTCATGTGTCTTAGTTTGTCAAGATCAGTTTGTCCTCAGCCATGCTTTTTGCCTTAACCAGCAAATTTAGCAAACACACTCACTAAAGACTAAACATAAAGAAGACCCAGATGCCCTGTAGATCCCCTCATTTTGACAGAGAAGCTCGGAGAGTTAATAGCTACCGCAAAGAATATGTCATCTGTCCTATCATCCGACTTGTTTATGAAAATATCATGTGGGACAGGATGAAAAGCTTATTAAAATTGAGATGGAGGAGCTCTTCCATTACCCACAGGGCTCATTAAGCCGTTAAAGAAGAAAATTCATCAGATTAACAAGACTTGGATTTGACAGATTCATATTAACTCTTGCTCATTTCCAGCCAATTACTTATGAAGTAGTTATTTTATACCAGTGTTTGCCAGGCACCCGAAGTTAAGCTTTCTGGCTTAAAACTTCCTAGATTCTTTTTTTTCTTCTATTGAAGACATGAATCATGATTGCTGCTTTCCAGCATTTCCCCCACATCTGTCCTTCATGAATCTGTCTCAGAGGGTTCAGAGCAGTTAGCCTCTGGGAAAGCAAGAACAGTTTCTTTTGCAGTGACTACAGTAGAAAGCTCAAGTCAGTGCTTATTTTTGGGAAGCTTGGTCTGTTGCTTACTGCAGTAGCATGTCGAGTTGATAAGCAATAATTAAGAAAAACAGCCCCTGGCCCTGAGAGCTCATAGAGGATCTCATAGTAAGGTACCTTCATCTTTCTGAAGGTATTTTCTTTTATTTATGTCCTCATCAGGTTACAAACAGTCCTTTCAGACCACCAGTAACATCCTAATATCGTGATTGAAAAGCAAGTTATTATTTTTCAGCCTGAGTAACTCTATTGCTCTGCCATCCACAGCCTTCAGCTAAGATATTTTTAAATGAATAGGTTCAAAGTGATAAAAGATTTATGATGAGGCTCTTTTTTTTTTTTCAAAGAAATGCTCTTCTGTGGCTTAGACCTTGGGGTTTTGGAAATCCAAGTTCAATTTTTTAAACATCTACTAATGTTTTCCTGAGACTACAAGGCAGTGTTTTATTTAGTTGCTTTTTACATTCTGGCTTTCCCATTAGTAGTGCATCCCTTAAAAAAATATTCTGGGAAAAAAAGAAACGGTCTTCGCTGTCTGGGAAGAAATATGTGACAACGGGGAAACAATAAATAGAGCATATTTTGTTCTTCTTTAGTTTATTTTTTTCTTTTTTAGTAGCTTGAAAGAGTCACAGCATATCAGAAGATCTCTGTGTTAATCTCAGATGACACCTTAACAAACTACACTTTCTGCAAAGGAGCTAGCTAGCCTGCCTTGATTTCATGAAGCAACATATCACTATGTGTGGCTGAGACTTTCCTTTCCATCCCCAGGAATGAAGGTTCATGATGGGTTATAAAATCCACTTCAGAGTAAATTTTCCCCAAAGCCTGGGTGGACTTGAGGTGGGAAATACCCAATGAAATGCAATGCAATGAAAAAAACCTCCACGCAGTTACAGACCACTAACGCAACCCATTGGTCTGTTTCCTCTCTTGACACCTTTATGGCACCACTGTCATGGCCTTTAACTCCCTTGCTTGGTGGCTTGCATTTGAAGAGAGGAAGGAATGACAGGAGACAGCAAAGGAACTGAAGGGACACTTGTTCTCACTGCTTGCTCCTGCCTCAGGCCAGCAGCGACCTGGCACTGGCTCCTGACATGTCCCCGTGCCCACCCCTCCCATTGGCCATGAACACAGCTCAGAGCACTCAAGGACTTGCGGGGCACCTGAACAGGAGCTTGAAACCACCGTATCTCTCACCTTGATTCAACAAAATATATGATATTTCAGCTAGTTAAAATTGCAGCTAAGACTCTTAGGGATCCATCTAAATCCCACTGGTATTTGGGGATTCAGCCAATTGCTCTGCTGATTTGGAGCTGTGACCTTTTCTTACCTCTTCAAAACAAGCTCAGGTCACTGGTGAGGCTGCTTGCTTGCCACTCACAGAGAGGTCCCAGCATCACATATCCATGCACATGCAGTTCATTCACAGCTACGCTTCTCATTTTCTGTATGTAGATGTGTTTTAAACAAATGTCTTTTTTAAAGCACCTTCTCTTCTGTGCCACTAGAAACATTTTCCTTCACTTCAGATGCTGCCTGTTAATTATGCCATGACTGAGAAAGGTACTTCGTCTTGAGGGAGGAGGGACAAGCACAGGGCAATCTTACATATCGACACGGTAGCAAATATGATTACTGTGACCTTTTCATCATACCCCAATAAATATTTTTTCCTGCCTTTTTTTCCTGCATGGCAGCATGCAGTACAAGATAAGCCTGATTAGAGATTATCCATTAGGAAAGCAAATGTCCTCATCAGATCTCTGTTTTGGCAGCAGCGGGCATGCATCCTCATTGTTTATAAAAGAGAAATAGAATATTGACTGATGCTGTTGAATGGCTTCAATGTATTTCATTCCAGAAATGGCCTTGTTTTAATGTTAAGTGATCTTTCCTATATCACTACCCACCATCAGACTGTGGTTTCACTGAGGGCTATTTAACATCCATTAACTTCCTTGAGAAATTGGGAAGGCAGGCTCAGCGGAAAATAAAGAATATTGGAAATATGTAAGCAACTGTTTAAGACGTGTGCACGGGACCTAGGCCAACACTATGATTGATAAGCTACTGAAAAACAAATGAGAACCAGCTTATTGCCTTCGGAGCACTTTGCCAGAGGATTGCATCCTGTGGGTCTGCTGTGAGCTGTCATCCCATGGGGCATTTATTGACTGCTGAGCTTGTCCCCTAATTGCTCTCTGCCAGGCTTGCAGGAACCACAGTTTCTCAGGGATCAGAGCTTCCACAATTTAAAGATACATCACTGACACCTGTCAAACAACTGCAATTTTATTTCAACCCCATCGATAGATAAAGATGCATATTTTTTGCCTGTTGATGAATGCTGATTCCTGTTTGCCTCTGGTAACCTCCCCCAATTCAAGCACCAATGTCATTAGTGCAATCGTTGTACAGCTATCAGTGTTAGAACATGAAGTCCACCCTCACTTTTTTAGATCTCAACAGCCCAGGAGATGAAACCCATACACGGGCACCCACACATGATGTGCCCAGAGCCCAGCAGCAGCTGTTTGGAGCCAGTGGCATGGGGCAGCCTTACAGATGTGGCAGCCTCCAGCTCAGACGAGCTGAGGTATAGGGGAAAGTTTTCTTTCCAGCCTGACTCTTAATGATGAAAACAACAAAGAGCTCAGATTCCCCAGACTGCTCAGAAAGTCCTGGGCACTGTATCAGCTCTTGCACGTATCCATGCTGACCCACAGTGTGCAGGATCAAATACATATCAGCCATGCAAACACTAAAAGAGGAGGGGCAGGCACCTCACTCCCCCATCCTCCCTGTAGGAGGCTTTCAAACACAGCTAGCCACCTTAAAAATTGTCTAGCTCTTATGCACCTTTTGTAGCTGTCACCTTGTGGCAAGCCAGCTATCCTCAGTAAGGACTGAATGCCCGTATTCCTCCCCACCCCTCACAGTGGAGAAGGAGTGCTCAGTAAGACAACAGCATCATGTACCACTGGGAACATGTGGGTAATCCTGCTCTGGGAGGACAGAAAAAACTCAGCATGCTGATCGTGCTGCTGGGTCATTTAAAGGCTGCTTGCAACTGCACTTTCAGTGCTGCAGAGACCAAGAAATACATTGAAAAGCAACTACCAGAGGAAAAAGATATCCTGAACCAGCCAGCAGAGCCATGCATTTCATATCACAGCTGAGAGCACTGACACCAGCCCAGCAGGAGCACGCAGGTGCTAGACAACAAACGCTGTGCATTATCCTAATGAATCACAATTACAGAAACACCTGAACCAGATAACGCCGTGCTCATCCTCTCTGAAATGCGTAGGAGCGTGCAGCAGCCCATAACACTTCTCGATTCCCCGGTGGTTTCAGATAAGGTGCTGCTTGGAAGCAGTTAGGTTTTCTTACCTCAGAAAGACCCATGTTGCTTTATGGAGTACACATTTTTAGCCAAGATTTTCAAAAGCAAAGAGGAGCTTGGGTGCATTTTCCAGGAGCCAGACTCCCTCGAGGCCCAGGGCTCTCCTCCCACCTTGAGCCCAGGGCAGTACAGAGGCCCTCCAAGGGGATAGCACCCAGAAACCCTGGCCACTTTGGGGCAATGCAGTCAGCAAACCGTCTTTATACAAACAGCAGCTGGAAAATAAGTGACTGCTGGTGTCCTTTCTGGTTCCCCCATTGTGAGCCTCCTGAGGGATGAGTATAGCTGGGTGAGTGCAGGCAGCTGCCAGCCCACCCATGGATTGCTGCCAGGATCTGGGGGAAAGCCATATGTCTGCAATTCATTTTTTCTTCCCCAAGCAATCCCCAATTCTTTTATTCCTAGGAGGGAGAACGGGGCTGGCCTTGCCTACAATATGATTGTGAGTCTACAGCCATCCAGCTACAGTGCACAGCCTGTCTCCCTCCACCTGCCGTGAGGCAGATCTCATAAGGCCGAGTGTTGCCAGAGGTGACACCCCCAGTGCTGCTGTCCCAGAAGTGCTCAAAGGGGCTCTGGAAAGGGCAGCAGAGCCTGCAGGTGCAGGGCAAGAATAATGGGACCCCAGGGGGAGGTCTCCTTGATTCACCTCCCAGCCAGATCAGGGTGGTTGTGCCTCTCTCCATGCAGGCCTGTGTAGCCTTGAGGTGCAACCTGGGCCGACAGACAAGAGGGAAAGCTTGGCTGAGAGGGACAAGGACAGGGCTGGCTCTGGCAGTTTCCTGTGTTTTAGAGCAGTGCACTGCCAGAAGCTGCAGGCACACAGCACCTGGGCAAAGTGTGGTGGGAAGCTGCTGGGACAGCCCTGTGTCTGTAGCACCTCCACTCACAAGGGCAGCTGAGCATCTGCTATGGAAACAGGGGTTTTGCTATTAATAGCCCCCAAATACTTACAGCAGGGAGGATTCTCCACCTTGAATACCATGAGGAGAATTACTAGGGATAGATAAAGTGCTAACTAAAAGCTGATTTTGTTCTTCTTTAGTTTAAATAAGGTGATGGGGTATGTTTACAAGGTTACTGGGTCTACTCTCTACTTGCAAATGAGCTCTCATTCAGGTTGGTGAACAGTTTAAATAACACGGCTGCTCATTAGTTGACTCATTTATACCTCCTTTGGGTTGTGCCCACAGCTGACATCATTCTCCTCTACTTAAAAAGTAAAGGAGACGCTATCAGAGACTTAGAATCTTTTTTCCATCATTGGGTTTTCTACAAAACAAAGCTGCTACATCCTTTTTTGTGATTTTGGTGCTCAGTTTTCTTCTGAAAAGCATGTGCGCCCAGCAAAAGCATCCCATGGTTTCTGAAAGCCCTACCAACCCTGCTGCAAAGGTATTCAGGAGTTTTCAAGTAATTGATCAGGATATCCTTAACAGCAAGCATAAATTTTCATCCTACAGCTGCCTGCCATCTCTTCCTGGAAGCTACAAGGCTAAGGAAATATTCTGATGTAAAAAAAAAAAAAAACAGTGAGACAGGACCAGATGAGAGCACTGTGGGTGATATTTCAACCTTGTGAAGGGGTACAGTGAACTAACACAACTGCAGGGAGAAAACCACATCACAAGGAGACAGGTTCCTGTTTGTTGCAGAACGACAATAGAGATGACAAAGACTTTGAAATCTTTGTTCTGGCAAGGCAGTAGTGAACTCCTTCATTCCCAAGAAGCGACAGTGGAAAATTTTTAGTGAATTTTCAAATGATGGAGTTGAAACATCCTCCCACAGGCTTCTACTCATGCACAAAGCAGCAGACTGCTGAAAATATGGACTAGAGAAACTACCCTGATGTCTAGAGTGCTTCAGTCACGCCCTGTGAACTGTTAGTTTTTCCTGTTGGCAGGGAGGAAAAGATGTCTTAGTTTTAGTGTGTTTGAGCATGGAAGGTAATCTAGCAAGTCTCATTTCAGTCTTAGTCTTCACTATTATGTCTCTGGAAAGGAGAAACATGAGAGATCACATTTAAAGCAGCCTGTTAAATATATCTCTAATACATTTCCTTTGAAGGTTATTCCTGTTCTGCATTCCCTGTTTTCATTTTTAATCATTGTTCTGTGAAGAAATGGAATTTGATATAAACACGAGTACCCCCAAAAGCTTTAATTTCAGATTTCTACAAAATACTGATATTTCCCTTTTGTTTGATAGTTATCAAATTTTCAGGTTCTATGCAGGTGTGCCTACAGAATTAGATGGCTGAACTCTCTTCTGACACTTGGAAGGAGATGCAGAAACGATTGAGAAAATAACCTGATCACTGCCGATCAATATCTAAAGGGGAGCTATAAGAAAGAGGGGGATAGACTCTTTAGCAGGGTCTGTGGGGATAGGACAAGGGGGAATGGCTTCAAACTGAAAGAGAGGAAATTTAGGTTAGATTTAAGGAAAAAGTTTTTTACGGTAGGGGTGGTGAAGCACTGGAACAGGTTGCCCAGAGAGGTGGTGGAAGCCCCGACCCTGGAGATATTTGAGGTCAGGCAGCACGGGGCTCTGAGCACCCTGATCTGGCTGAAGGTGTCCCTGTACGTTGCAGGGGAGTTGGACTAGATGACCCTTAAAGGTCCCTTCCAACTCTAAGGATTCTATGATTCTATGATTATCCTATGACTTGTAAGGCTCTAGCTCCTGCAACAACTAAATTTCGTGTCTATATTGAATCAAGCTAGCATGCTAACTTAATGCTGCCTCTTAAAGTGCATATTATATTTCAACAATTATTTTTTTACATTATAGTGTTTGCAAGTGCCACTAGGGGAGACCAACATAACCTTAAATGTCCAGTGGTAGATTTCCAGCAAGCAACTCAGAAAATTGTGTGGAATCTTTGGATCTTTACAGTCACTTACACTTCCTTGCTTAGAAGCTGTTGTCCTCACCTAATGAAATGATATAGCCAAACAGAGTGAATGTTTCTCCTCATTATAGCCAGCACTGAATCCTGTTCTTTTGAAAGAAATCAGCGTCTCTTGAGAAGGCATGGCTTTAAATGCCCAGAGGAAGAAAAACAGATTGCCTAACAAGCAAACAGCAAGGAATATTGCTGCCACAGTTACCTTAAGCTTCAATCAGCCTTCTGCAGGTCAGCACGTTTACAGTTTCTTAATTGCTAGTGCACTCTTTTTTCATAGACTACCAGTTCTAAATGAAAATGGAGGCTTTACATCTGAAAGAATGATGTCTTTAGCACTTAATCTCTCTAATCACAAGGTTTCCTAACTGCTAATCTAGCATTTTGTTATCCAGCAGGGATTTACCCCGTTTCATTCAATCAGATTGTATGTCAGATTAATGGCCTGCTCAGAGGGCAGAGGCTGGATATCAGTCCCTCATGGGCCGGGGCAGAAGGATGGGGAGGACATCTGCATCCTGCAAATCCTCCCAGACGATTTCCCACTCAGAGGTGTTGGGTATGTTGCCATTTATTTTTAAAAACCGTTGTGCACACCGGCGAATCTGCATCTTCACAAGAACAACGAAAACAAAGTGGTTCTGCTTTTTCTTAAGAGGAAAGAGAAAGTACAAGGATCAAGTTTCATGTTCATATAATAGATGCTTCTCTTGTCAGAAAGATGTCACCCAGAAAATACAGCTTTCTTTAAAGACTCACTTGACTTCTGCTTTCCTAACTTCCCCTTCAAAATAAACAGATTAGTTATTTTCTAAAAAACTTAAATCCAGTTTCATAATAGATAAATAATCTTCCTGTGATGATTATATCAGAGTCTGAGCATCTCTAGAGGATGCTTTGAAGCATGAGAAAAGCTTTTGCAGCATGCTGTCACTGTCCCTTCTCTTCCCAAACTATTATCTCTCCTTCTTCATATAAAAAACATCACCCCAGTCAGAGACTGAACCCTGCAAGGTAATCTTCTTTATCCCCTGTATGTCTAAGTTACCTACCCATTTCAGTGTGTATCTGGAGCACAATGACTGCAGTCCATTTAGAAGGCCCTCTGATAGTGCAGTGATATAAAGTCAGATATAAAGGCTTATCTGACTGTCTAATTAAAGACAGAAAACTTGTCCAGTTATTGATGGTTAAATTATCTTTTGCTGTTTCTGTTCTTAGCATGCAAAGTGCCCACATTGGCACAAAGCTTGGCTGTACATTCAAGAGCCAGTGGTGTTTAAAATGTCTAGACTTGCTTTCTTATAAAGAAAAGTGAACTGGAAGACAATCCCTGACAGTAGGATTTAGTGACATCTGCCATCATCAAAATAAAATTGTCTTAATGCAATACCTAATTAGCATGACATATTTGACACAGTTATCTAAAGGCTAAATTAGGTAATGAAAACTTCTTTTGTTGTGTATTCCTTCTATTGATTGTAATGAACCTAATGCTAAGCACGAGACATTCAACAGGAGGAAATATATTAATTATTTATATTGCTTTCAGCTTTATCTCTGGAGGTAGTTACCAGAGCATCACCAATATATCCACCTCGTATGCATGACTTTTTAAAAAAAATTAAAAGCTGGAAAAACATGGAAAAATACTGGAAAATGCACTGTTCTACCTCTTTTGGAAATGCCATCCTGAAAACAAACATTCATAACAGCAGCTTAGCATACTTTCTTACCACAGAGTAGGGAGCTGTGAGGCTAAAGAGCCTCTTGGAGTGTTCTGAGGAAGTATGGACCCATGAGTGCAAGCTTACAGCATTCAACAGAGACACTGGAGAAGGATGCAGAGCTTCATTCTGGAGAAGGATGCAGAACTTACTAGCACCACAACTGGGAGCAATTTTAAATCTGTATACTATTGCCAAATCTAACATATCTGAACTGTGCTGAATTATGCAGTTTGTTTCTGCATGACTCTATTTTGCAGAATAGACACAGGCCCTTCCTGGTCAGTAATGATTTCCACCAAGGCTTAACCAACTTTAATTACTTGAAATACATCCCTAGGACTGAAATTCAATAGTCAAGTCTGATAAGTAAAATATAAATTGTTTCTACACTTTGCAGACTGTCTGGATGACACGTAACCAGCTGTTCTATGAAAAAAACCTTGAAAATAAAGTAGCTGATAAGAAATCCAAAATTTTTTAAAATGGCAAGCTGTGACTGTAGGAAGGATGGTTAACTTATATCAAGAAATTAATTTAGGTTCATTCAGCATTATCCTAGAAAGACAATGCACAATACTGAACCACTTTTGTCTGCCACAGTGACACAGCCGACAAAAAGCTTATGGACAAATTATTTTTAGTCATTGAAAACCAACTCTTTCATATGCCTAATGGGTTACATATCTGATAAAAGACTGGTTGCATCTCCTTTACAGTTCCAAGGAACTAGTTCTTTGGGAATATATCACACTGAACAAAATGTCAAAACAGACATTCAGTGTTTTATTATCAGTTCACCATTTTCACAAATAATTTGAATGATGAAAGAAAACGAACATTTGCAGAATAGTCTAATTCTGGAGTATCAGCAAACACTCTGGAGGGCAGAATCATAATTCAAAGGGATCTTGATAGGTTGGAAAGTTCCTCTGACACCAGCAGGATGCAATGCAATGAGGACAAATTTGGATCTCCAAGCCTATTCCTAAGTCTTCTTTCTCTGTCAGAAAAAAATGCAATAATAGGAAAAAATGTGACAAGGTCCTTGGATAAAGATGGCTCAGAAACATACTTCTCACCCAGACTTCATCCTGCTTCCTTGAGGATACTGGATGGCTGTGCTTCCCATTACTTGTCTGTCCAGCCCTGGGCTGAAATCGTGTTTTCTGCTTCCTGGGATAGAGGCCATAACAGAACCAATGTGGTGGGAAAGAAAAGGATAAGGGAGCTGACACAGTAGCAAGAGAAAGGGAAGAAGGAAAGAGGATGGGTGGCATAACAGCTAATCTCAGTGCAAATGGAAGTAGAGCTGGTCTTGCTCAAGGGCTGTGTTTTGAAATAACCAGAAAAACATGCAACACCTTTACACACCATTCTACTTAGAATGAAATATGGGGAGAAGTTCAGGCTTGTGATCATTATGCAAATATTTTCTCTTTAAAGGTTTGATCCAGTGCATTCCCTAAACCATTGACATGGATCTATGAAGGGGCTATCCAGAAAGGAACTCCTGGGTAGAGGATAGAAAGTACAGATATGTTAATAAGAACAAACCTGTCCTTTCAGTATAATCCACATTTCTGAAATTATTTATAGCAGAGCTGTGCCCAGACTAAATCAGCCAACGCAAGTGTATGAAGTGACTTTCCATGAAAAATATTTCCTACATTTAGCTGAGGTTAACAATTTTCCCAGAGTTTACATGAGAATCTGCATGCCATTTACAGTTGATTAACTATTATTTGGCAGACTATTTGTGCAACGAATTGCTGACATTTTGAAAGCAGCTATTTGATGGTTCAACATAAAGTGTGACCTTCGATTTATAAAAAATGCATATAAAGAGGGTAAGATGAGTTGCTGAACTTGCTACATAAGCCTTGTATAATAGCGATTCTTCCTTTATTTTTCTGTTTTCCTCACTGCTGAAGTTTTCTGTGGAAAGATTTTGGTGTGTTTTTTGGATCATCCATTCTGCAGTGCTGTTTCAAAATGTCTGTAAACAACGATGCCAATCCAGAGCCAAACTAGTAACAAGACGTCATTCTTAATATTGATTGCTGAGCACTGTTTATGCAATTCATCCAGAGTATTTTTTTAATAAATGACTGGGCTTCTACATTTATTTAAGAAATCCATCATCTCTGCAGGTAGCCGCACACTATGATAGCTAAAGTCTAATATTATTCTTCATTTGAGACTAGAAAAAGAAATGCGAGCATTTCTGAGGTTAGTTTTAGGCACTGAGATGAAAAAGCGGGGGAAGACAACCTATTCTACAGTGCCTGTCAGAGTGACTCCCACCTGAAGAAATATTACAACACGCAAGCCTGGTTGAAAGCAGATAAATTTTTGCTTTGTATGCATGCAAGAATTTGTATGCTTTCGTTCTTCTTCATGTTTGGCTTTATGCTTGTTGACACACACCTGTTATCCTTACTTCAGTGCTCCCCTGTACTTCCATGTGATTCCAACCATAAATACGCTTTTCTTGTCTACACAGTGTTTTTTCATGGTAAGTCTCTCTCTCAAAATTCACAAATTTCTGCTCCTAGTGAAACATATGTCCAAGTTTCCTCATGTAGGTATCGTACAGCTGTTGTTCTGTTGCTGCTTTGTGTGTGTGTGTTTGTGTGATCTTTAAAAAACATAAAAATTTAGGAGGTTAATGTATCAATGGCAGGATAGTAGTTAAAGATTGCATGGGGATTTTCCCTTCAAACCTGACCTTTCAAGTGTTATTGAAAAAAGAGCACTGTAATGAGAGATTCATATGCAGGATCTTTTCTGTTCTTTATAGACATACTGCAATGTTATACAGGTGGAACGGAAAACTGAACTAGAAGGAGTCTTGAGAGGTCATTTAGTTCCCTTGCACCAAAGCAGAGCTGCAGATATCCTCATGTTCTTGGCTGACATTGATCTTTTATTCCTCCAGTCAAAGAGAACCTAAATGTTTCATGGCAGTCCCCTTTTGGGGGAGCAGTATGAACATTAGGAGTTTCCTAAGGGCTTTTGCTTAGAATATAAAAACAAGAAAGAATATGTGCTTTTTAAAAAGAAATATTTTTTCTGCTGATTAGACCAATAGCAGATGCCACCCAGAGAGACCTAGACAGGCTCGAGCAGTGGGCCCAGGAGAGCCTCATGAGGTTCAATAAAGCCAAGTGCAAGGTCTTCCACCTGGGTCGTAGCAACTCCCACTACCAATACAAGCTGGGGGATTAAAGGATAGAGCACAGCCCAGCCAAAAAGGACTCGGGGGTACTGGAGNGGGGAGATTTAGATTGGAGTTAAGGAAAAAGTTTTTTACAGTAGGGGTGGTGAAGCATTGGAACAGATTGCCCAGAGAGGAGGTGGAAGCCCCATCCCTGGAGATGTTCCAGGTCAGGCTGGAAGGGGCTCTGAGCACCCTGATCTGGCTGTAGGTGTCCCTGTCCATTGCAGGGGAGTTGGACCAGACAGCCTCTAAAGGTTTTTTCCAACTTTATGATTCTATGATTCTGTAATTCTAAGTAGTAGAAAAAGGAAAAGAATTAGTGTACCCGGGTCAGAAATCTAATCCCATAAACTAAGGGAGGTCCACGGGAGAAAAGGACGATAACATCAACTTCAAGCTGCTTATGAAAAGCAATATATGGAGGCAGTTATTTCCAATTTCCTAAAGAAGGCTTTCCAGTCTTAATTTTAATTGCAAAACATATTGCAGATACAAAGCCAGATGCATACAGTAAGTTTTTGAGCAAGCCAAGAATTCTTCATCGTTACTCAAATCCTGCCCTTTCCACCTCTAGCTCCACATGGCAAACTGACCTTTGAGCTCTTCATTATTGAGAAACTGAGGCGAGGCTGCAACACTGTCATGCAGGAAAAAAAAATGGAAATTTCAAAGAAGGATTTTTCCAGTAATGCAGATGCACAAAATGAGCACAAAAATTATATGATGTTGTAACTCAACTAATTACCCAAGAAAGACGCTAAACTGCTCCTAAAGCAGCAAATGGGACGCTGTGGATTTCTGCAGTTACATAAAAGTCTCAGAGGTAATAGTTGTTGATAGGTATGCAGTTCCCTATGACCTCTCAGATGCTGAGAAACTGGTCTACAAATTCTATAAAAGAGAGGTTCATCCTGAGATTTTCTGTCTGATTTTGGCCAGATCAGAAAGAGCTTGATTGACAGGAACCTCTTAGAAATTTGGCTCTTCAAACCTGCATGCTGCTCCAGCTTAGGCAGAAGCGTGACTTTACAGCTTTTTATTAAAATAGAAAAGCGTAAAAAAATCCTTCTCAAAAAGAATTAAAAGTTAATTGTCACTCACATCAGATTTTCAAGCGCTTGTCATTTGCATCATTTAAACTGAACTCCCTAGTCCCCTGCCTTAATAGTAGTATAAGACTACGAAAGGCTTCAGCTGGAGTCAGGTCGCATTATGCTAAATGCTGTTCATGAGTAAAATATAGAAGCAAAGTAAACAGCTGACACTTCTTATCCAATTAAAATAGAAGCTGCCAGTGAAAGCAAAGAGAAATCTATTGTCACTAATTTACAGAGTAACCCACTTCGTAGGTGCTAAGCAATTTGATCAAGGTCACTTAGGAGAATTGTGGCAGAGCACAGAACCAAAGTCAAGAACAGCAAAGGCTCACAGGAATGTCTGAAATCATCTGTCTTCTCCTCATTTAAATCCTTACATAAATAAGGACAAAAGCACAGCTAGCATTCTAAAGCCCATCAATGAAGTCTTCTAGTTCAGATCGATGCTTCTGTAAACAAATAGATGAGCTGCACTGGTCTGAAAAACCATCTATCATCATTCTTATTCGCACCAAGCAGCACTCTCTTCTTTAAGAGTGATGGAGCACACAAATCCTAAAGAGTATTGTACCGGTTAGCAGATCTCCTTACTTCAAATGATGAGGTACCCATGTGACAAGACAGACCACGCACAGAGAACCAGAGTGAGGATGCTCACAGAGCGATGCGCCGGCCAGATGGATCCGCTCCCCCTGCCAGGATGGGAGACGAGTGATGGCAGCTCACGTGTGTGAGTGTGAGTTTGCCCCCTGGTGCCACGTGGCACCATGCAGGGTTTTGCCCTGCTGTGGGGCCTCTCTGCAGGGGTCACTGCAGCACTGGGGAGCAGGGGGGCTGCTGACATTTCAGCCCATTAGGTAGCTTGGGGGAGACATTTTGCGTGGGCTTAATGCTTTATAATAGTCATTGCACCTTCTAATAAAAGACCAGCACCCAGAAGAAAGGTGAATTGAATACAATCCTAAACGTGCGTGATCCCTGCTGCAACATGGTGATGAATCAGATGTGAGACACAGGGATGCTCACATGCAGCTCTAAACATGCACGTGCTTCCCTGTGCTATTGGTGCCTTTTGCTCCCTGCTTCTACTTTTGAAGCAGCATTACCTTAGCTCTAAAAACCAGCTCTTCTGATTAAACATTTTTTCAGCAGCTGAAAATATAGTTTTCAAGGAAAGTTCATTTTAAAACGTTCTGTTTTTCCTTCTTCCAAATTTCTGCTTTGTGCCAATCCTGTCTCTGAGGATGGAGAGTTTTTAAAGAGGTACAGCTAGTAAAAGAGTGGGCAGGGGACGTTTCTAAGGACTGGGGAGAAAGTGCAGGCATCAGTCATTGGCTGTGCTTGGGAAGGTGTGAGAGAGGCGAAGGGAAAGATAAGGGAAGGTGGGAAAAAAAAAAAAGAAAAAGAAGTCCAAAATGGTAATAAATAAAATAAAATAAAAGAAACAAAAAGAAACCCAAATTTAATAACTACAAAACTCATCAGTTTCTTGTAAGATAAAAGAATTTGATTCCTTGAGAACTCTCTCTAGCGCAGTGATTTTAGAGAAGATTCGAGTTCAGCACCGTCACTCCTTACTCCCTTGGGGCTCTACAGGTGATAACTCCTCCTCCTCTGTCCACAGCTGCCTTTCCTAGTATTAAAGTCCTCCCTTACTCCATGCTTCTTACCTTCTCTCTTAGGCAGCCTAACCGCCAGTTAATCTCAGAGCAACTATTCCCTCTTTGTATTTCACTTTGAAACTTCCAGTTTTTATTTCCACCATTGTGCGCCAGAAAACATTTTCACTTTTCCCAACTGTACCAGTTTGACTAATAAAAGATATCATCTCTGTTCCCAAGCCCCACCTGGCTAATGTTGTTAGCTTGTGATATCCAAAAACCCAGTAGCTCTCCTTTCAAAATATTAATGGGGGGTCTTTTATGTTAAAATTGAGCAACACTTGAGAGAACACTTCACCATTTGAGAGGATAAATCTCCTGTTTATGGGTACAAAGGTGCTGGGAAAAGAGAGATTTCATCACATTACCTGGTGAATGAAGCTCTGCTTCAGAAATTAGAAGGTAATGTTTCTCTTAAAGACCTATCTGCCTACATTATTCATATGAGACTCCTTATGCTACCATCTGAAGCGCTTTAATGGATCACTCCCCATTTTCCTGCATGGAGTTTGGTCATCAAGAAAACATTTTGGATTCAAATGAATATTTCTCTAACTTTGGCAAGTATTGGGAAGGGAATTTCAAGAAACAAAGAGATTGAGACACCTTCCAAAATATTTTTTCTCTGTTTATGAGATGATTTAAGAAAGCTAGCAGAGTTAACTTTTATAAAGGGTACAAAATATTTTGCTTTGTACGTGAAATTCTTATTTAGGTAAGAAAAAAAAATGTGGAATTGAGAGCACTCAAGGTTTTTTTCCTCCCTTGCTTTGGGATGCGGTGGGACAGAGAGGAATTTTGGACCCAAGATGATTCCTGCCACAGTGCTCCCATGAAATGCAGTCTGGTTGTCCCCTTCTGGCAGAAGAGAAACAGGAGAATGGAGAGGTGCATGAGGCCACACGCCATCCATCACAGGGCAGAGACCTTGACCAGGCCCTTGCCTTCACCTTCTGCTTCTTTGAGGTCAGCATCTTCAGAAGCTTCTGCCACAATGTGTCCCCACGTGCTGGGGGTGATGACGCCCTTTCATAGCTGGTTCAGTCCCCACCAGCTTTGACTTTTAAGTCATCAGTTGTGCAGAAGGAATGGTTTTAGGTATGAGCTATCTCATGGGCATAGGCCATATAAAATGCCTTTGTCCAACCTTAAATCATCACACAAAACAAGAAGAGATTTTGTCATCCAGCAACGAGGATAATATTCTTCCTGTGGAAAACCACGGTGGTCCTGGCTCTGGCTTGATCACAAACTCTGCCTACCAGAACAGCCCAGAGGTGTTGGAGAGGAGCTGCTGTTGGCTGTGTTGGCTTACCATGCAAAGCACACTTCTTCCCAGAAAAGCTCCCATCACCAGCTCACCCTCAACTCCCACACTCAAGGCAGTGGCTTTTGTGCTGCTCCCTGCGGGCAACAGCCCAGGCTCCCACTACATAGATCCAAGCCTGAGTAAGCCCTAGCTGCATTTTTTAAAACAGGAAGAGCTCAGCTGACAATCTTAACACTCAATTTAATATTTTTCTGAGAACCGCAGGACTACAGAGAATTTATTAATTTCCTTTAACTGCTTTTCTTCTGTGTTTTCAGAGCCCCATTCCTCCCCATCTTCCTTGTGGCTTATGTTCACACACAGCAGCATGGATAGTAATAGCATTTCATCTCATAAAATGTGGATAATTCTTTTTGCTAGAATGTAACACATCTGGTACATGGCACAGCATTCAGACTCACCAGGCTCTGCTCTGCCAAGACCAAGCAGAAATGAAATCTTTCTTAACCTAAAAATAACAAAACTGGCAGGGAACTCAGCATTTGGCCTGTGTGCTACTCGAGGAGATGACTCTAATTGTCCTCCTGTACCATCGCAAGCAGAACGCCCAGAGGTGATGCTGGCAACACTGCCTGTACCAAGACCTGCAGCCACAGTGCCCAGGGCAGCCCAAAGCTGGGGGAAGGCCTCAACTTGCTGTACAAAACACATTTATAGGCGTGCTGGATTCTGGCTGCTGCTCCAGGGCTTGCACACCCGGTGTTTGCCGGGAGCCCTGGCACGAGGCTGGCCCTGAGAGGCATGGGCAGCCCAGGGTCCTGCTGGGGCACAGCGGGAGGGCACTCTGTCTGGCAGCAGCCTCAGGGAGATCAGCCACATCCTCTGGGCAGAGCATTCCGCCAGCGCTTCTGAGGATGAGAGCAGCGGAGTCGGCTTCCCTCTTACTCAGGATTTCTTCAGCCAGGCTCGGGTGATGTTGTTGGAGGGGTTTGCTGATATTTCCCCAGTCTCAGCAGAGCTTTCTCATGCAATAATAAAAACGACAAGAAATGATGATGCTGGAAAGACAACTTCCTGGCCTGAGACCATTTGTTTTGATAGAAATAAGTGGTAGAAAACACAGTGTATTTCCCAATGGAAATCCTTGCATGTTGTCTGCCGACTCTCACTTTTCCACCTTTCCATGGTTTTAGGACCATGCTGTTTCTCAGTGGATACTATACCTATAATCTGGGACATGCTAAACTTCACACAACAATAAAAATAAATGTACATGCAGGCAATAGCTTGTACCTGCAGGCTCTATACCATTACAAGATACCATCACAAATACATTTTTCCTCTCCAAGTTCAAGACGCACAGATTGCTACTATATAAACAAACAACAACTAAAAGCAAATTAAAAGGATATCGTGTTATGAAAAGCACACGACAGATTTCTCTTGAACAGCAAGCTGTACCACATACTTCCCAGGTGACACTGGGCAAACTATGATTCCTTTCTGTGAGATCTGATGGAAATGGTAGTTTGGTTTTGGTGTTTTTGTCCTTTTCCCCATTTAACTTGTATGGTTTAAAGAATATTTTACCCATGGTGAGTGTCTACACCTTCTGGTGATAAAATGGGGACAAGAAACCTTCTCCCAAAAAAACCCAACCAATTGCAGCATAAGGATTCAAGTGAGACAATGCAGGCAATAAATCTTCCAGATTTATCCTGTAGCAAGTAGAACTGTGCTATGTTTATGTAAAATACAGAATACCCACAAAACGTAGCAGTCGTTCAGGAGGAGAGAAGCTGATCCAGTCTCTGTATTTCAGCTGAGCACAGGGAGCCCAGAGCCAGCTCCAACACAGCCTGGCCCCATAGGACCTGAGCACTGTGCTGGACACAGGATGCTGCTTGGTGGCTGTTCAGCAGGGCAGAAGTACACTCAGCATGTTTCCGTGACAGGAAATGAGGCTGGATAAGTGTTACAGCACAATTAGAGATGTCGTGCTCAGATGAATTGATTTTGGTGCCCATATTCCTTAGCTCTTCAATACAGCCAAGTCAGACAGAAAAAACAGCAAACAGAGTGAAAGCTCATACGAAGACATAGCAATTGCCTTCATTCCTGAACAGGAACAAACTCACCCAAGAAAATTCAGTTCTTCAATAAGTTAAGAAGAAAGGAGCATTGCAAAGCCCTGTACTCAGAGATGCTGTCCTGGCCATGCTCTCAAGCGCACAGCCTCTGCTGTGCAGATCCACTGCCAGGCAGGGGGCCGAGACCCCATGCCCCAGCCATGTGTGGGCCATATTCCCAGCAGAGCAGCTCCCTTGTGTGTGTGTGTGCTTACACTCAGACTGATTGCTAACTACTCAGTGGGGTAGAAACGCGCATACATAAAGTGATGCAGCTTTGGATTCAGACTGACAAATCTGCTGCCTCTGGAGCAGCACCTGGGCAGCCTGGGGAAGAAAGTCTATTGATTTACTGTAGGGTAATATGTAGTTCAGTGTCCTTGACCATTACAATTCCATCCTGTCTTCCCCTTCTGCCCCTTGTTCTCTCTCTTTTTTCTTTAAGCAGGATATTTGAATACAAATATTTGTATTCTAGACACTGGGCTGAGTTGCACCTTCAGGACGTGTCTCAGTCTCTACAATCCAGCGGAAGGGGAACCTATAACCTCCTCCCCTGTACTCTGTTTCTCCTGACCAGGAAAGGGCAGGTGTTAGGATACCTTGTGCCCCAGATATCTATCGACTATCCACTTCATTTCACACACAAAAAAGGAAATCGGGTATGAAAGGTTATCAAAATAAAGATGATTTTGGAGAAATGATTACAAAATATGTGGGGACCAGCTTTTGGATATGCTCCAAAAGCACTTTTGTCTAAGTAAAACTCTTGGCAATTGTTAAACATACCTTGGAGGAAATGAGCACATGCATCAGAAATCAAAGTAGTCCATCTATATCTGTATTCCTTGTCTTTTGCTGGGCATGGAAATGTGTTGGCTATGTTTCCTCAGAGGATTAAAAAGAAAGGAAAAGAGGGAAAATAAAACGCTGAGAAATGCAGATGTGATCTGAATTTCTAGGGAAATAAACCTCTTGATAAAATACTACAAGAAATCCACATAATCTTCTTTTCTTGTCACATACAGTTTAAGTTTGGGATTAATGTTTCATACCCAATTTGAATTGCACATTTCTTTTAAAATAATAATTATTATATCATGAAAACTCATCAGAAAAATAGATTTTAAGACAACTTTTCTTATTTACAACTATAGTATTAGTTAAAAACCCTAACTCTTCCCAGTTAAAAGACTTTACACTACAGCACATTACTGACATTTATCTAGCTATAAACAAACACCCACTGAAGTGCAGCACGTTATGGTTAATTAAACAACAACAGTCGGGTGGGGGAGGGAGGAGGAGGAGGAAATAATAGTCATTTAGTTTAACTGGAAAAACGTGAAGAGACTTGTAATGCAGCCACAAACTCAGCAAATAAAAAATACAAGCCTCTGAAGTTAGCACTCCAAGCACAACAAATAGCAAATACGATCAGCATCCCAAGGTGCAGTCTTAGCTTATTGATTGGCTATCTTTCACAAGGGGCTTCAGGCAGAGATTTGCAGCATCCGTAATTTTAAGAAAAAAAGGATTGTATCTCATCAGTTTTGGTCTCCTGGGCTGTTGCTTCCACATACTGCAGAATGGGCTTCCCTGTCCTTCACCCCTTTACTGCCTGTGGAGAGAAGTGCACCTCTGCTGCACGGTGGCCAGCAGCCTAGGGGGAGAGTGCTCAGCATCTCTCAGGGATGTGAGATTTACATTCACATTCAGACTCATCCCCAGACACTGGTAGGGACCGCTGCTCGTGCAGCTCAGCATCCAGTCCTCCTGCTGTGCCCTCAGCCTGGTCTCCTTCCTGACGCAGCTGAGCACCCATGGTCCATGTACAATTGGTCAGGTACCTTCAGCATTGGTATTTCTGCAAGGACCCTGTCCCAAGATCTGAGATGGCACCACCAGGCTACTTGGAAAGCCCTGGGCTTGGGGATACTTTAGCCGGTAGCTCTCATTTTTTCAATATCATCTGGCTCCAATGTAGACAGGCAAATACGCAAGTATTTGTGGGATGGAAAAATGCTCATACCCTGCATTTACATTGAGCTTCTCTCTGCTTCTCTTTTTAAATATCTCATTAAAGGTACATGATATAGCAATTTAATAATAACTCTTCACACCTAAAATAGCCAAGTATAATTTATCAGCCTTTTATTTGTAGATTGATGGAGACAGAGGGCAAATACAGCCCAGTGCTGAAAACTCAACCCAGGTTGTCCTGCCCTTTTTTTTTTTTTTTTTTTTTTTTTTTTTTTTTGACTTTGGCCCAAATTCTGGAAGCCAGAGAGAAGAGCAGCAGTGCAGATGGGCAGGCACAGATTGACACCGTGTGCCTGAGGCACTCAGGCAGCTCTGCCCTCAGAACAGGCAGGTGCAGGAATAGCCTCCACTGCCACCCCTGGAGCTCAGCAAAGTTCTTAGAGCACAGCGGGTAATTTGGGTGACAGAGAAACTTGGTCCAAGCCCTTACCAAAAGCTCTGGGATCAGAGCAGCCTGCGCAGGGCTTTGCCCAGTTGGGTCTTGGAAATCCTCAAGGATGGAAGCTGTGTTCTTGAGTTGGGATGAGTGGCTGCTGGGGATTGGGCTTCAAAAAGGTTTTCAGCACACATGCCTGGTGAGTCAATCCCAGCTGTTAGAAATGAGAAACTGAACCTGGGATCAGAGATGCTCTTGTTGACAAAGGACCAAGACTGTAACCCTACCTTTGCCAAAGGCTCCCTGTATGGGAGCAAGGAGCAGGTGCCTCAAATCCTCCCTCTATAAAAGAAGTGAATAGTCACTCAAGTGACAGTTCAGACTCTGCTGCTTCAGTCCTTAATATTTGCGAGTTACCAGGTTTCACGACAGAAGGTGCCACAGAAGATGCAAGAATTCTATCCAGTGATAATCAAGGAGAAATTTGCATCTGAGCATTTCTATTTTCAGAGACCCTCTGTAGACTGCAGCCAGCATGCATTTCATTTGTGGTGTTATGGAAAATGTATATTTCAGCACTTTTTCCAAAACTCATTAGCTCAATCAATTTTAATCTATCTTCTATCTTCCCCCTGGGTGAACAGAGGAGGAAAACACAGATAAAGGGAAGAAATGTAAGGAATATCTGCAGACGACATCTAGCAGCAGTAGCACTCCTAGCATTTGATAACCTCCCACTGACAGTCTTTCTTGTGGTAAAGGCTATAACAAACTGTTGCTGGGCAGAAGAAAAATGTCAAATGCATGATGAAAGTCATAGCAAATGCATAACTCAAATGCTCAAGGATTTATTCCGTCTGTTTCTCTTTTGTACTCCTGCATTTTGAATGCCCTAAAATATAAAAATTAAATTGAGTCATATTTATGAGGCAAAATATATGCTTTTAGGTATAACTTCTTCAATTATTCTTTTGCTATCAATGTACCAGAAAGAACAGCTGCATAGTCAGTTACCTAAAACAGTCTATCCAGGTTCAAATTCTCAACATTATGTGCCAGTTAAGGACGAGAACTTTAGATTTCTCTTCCCAAAGGCAGAATAAATAACAAAAGCTGCCTTGTCTCGTATCTCTTTTTTTCTTAAGAAAATTAAGAGATTTTTATGCTTTGTTCCTGCTAGTGAAGCTGTGCCGCTGCTTGTACAGGGAAGAATTATATTCAATAAATAGGGCTTTTAATTGGTGCTAATATTTTTTGGTACATGATGTAGCTCTAATAATAAAGTAGCAAGCTTGTGCAACGTGGTGAGCACTGTATTCTGAATACAAATGAACTGGTAGCCTTTTGAAAAAGAGTAAATAAGAGACATCTAGTGCCCAATAAGACTGAGGGCACTCAAAAAGACCGGCACAATGCAGCAGTTGTATTATATATATCCCACAGTTATTAAAATAATGAAGTTTAACTTAAAGCTTAATTCTATTATGCTTTTCTAACAGTAAAAATATGCTAAGAACTACACGGGGCAGCCTTTTCTTTCATGACTCAAGTGGCCCACTGAGACCCACCAGCACCCCCCACAGCAGAGGAGAGCTCAGAGGAAAATAAAAATGGAATGTAAAACAATAAGCTCAGGGAACAACGCATCATAAAGAAGGTTGCACTTATTTCAATATCAGGGAGACGGGAGGGTAACCTTGGTTTAAGACAAGACAGCTGCACCGGTGAGTCATCAGGTTCTTACAGACAGTTAACAAAGAGCAGTGTCTTCCTGAGCCAGATAGACTCGTATGGGGGGAGCGCATATGTGGCTCAGCACAACATACTGCATGAAAATCGGACAACTAATAAAACACGTTTTGAATAGAGCAACCATTTGATCTGGCTTCAACTCACATGTGCCTTCTCAGTGACTGGGAACACCCACTGTGGTGAAGGTGAGCGTACACAGTGACTGGCAAAGGGAATCACATCCATATGGAGATTCAACTGTATATTCCAACTGTTACATCGCTCATGTGTAGTCATTTCAGTACATTCCTGTATCACTCTTCTAAATCAAAATCCCATGTAAGATCAAATAAACCAAATAAGTAACGCGATATTAAGTAAATTACGTAATAAAATTTAATGAGTAGGTTTGACATTAAACCTTCCTTATGTAGAATATTTAAAAGAACCAGAGGCCAGAGAATATTGGACTCTAACATGCACTGGTCAAGTTTATTCTGCAGAGCTGTAAGATGTGACTTTTGTTTCTTTGCACTCATCTTCATAGACAAAGCCTTGTAATGATCCAATGTAGTTCATAATGCTCACACATACAGATTTCAAAATATGCCTATTACTGTCAGAAGCATCAAGATGTATGAACGGAAAAAGCTATATTAATGATAGTAATATCTGAATAGACATGGTAATCACAGTCCTACTTTTCTTTTTAATTTAATTACTTTAGTCTAAAGTCCAAAATTTGTTTTTTAAATACCTAAAAAGAAAGAATGGTTATTTTAAAGTTTAGGAAGATCTATCTCTTCGTTAGCAGAGGACTGCATCCTAGTTTATGCCTTCTCCATCTGAAATGTTTTCCATTCCTCGTTTTATCACACATTCAGCACAAATTCTGACTTTTGCTGTTTGTGGGCACATCTATGCACCGAGCACAGACACATACACTTTCCTCCTGTCTCCTGCTTTTCCGCAGCAGCACCTCACAGATTTTTTGAAGTTTCTTCTCCAAGCACCTGTCCAACCTGTTTTTCAGCCTATATAATATTTTAGCACCTCTACTTTACACATGAAGTCCAAACCATCCATTAAGTGAAGACCCACCTCGCATTTGCTTTGAACATCATTCCTGCTTGCTTCATTTAATGGCCTGTAGAAGAGGTTTCGAACAATTTGTCCCTTCCTACCTTTACCATGCTGGTTAAAACCCTTTATAGCCTCTGTCTCACCTGCCATCTTTTCTCTGCACCTCATTGCCAAGTCCTCATGAGAGAGCCATTCCCACTTTTGATCTTCACAAGCAAGGCTCAGGGATAATGGATCAATTTATGCTACTCTTTGTCAATTAGCTTTTAACTGCAGTTTGTTTTCTCTTGGGTCCCTCAACTATTTGCCTTAATTTTCAGATGATTAAATTGAATGTCCTTGTCACAGTGGTGACATTGATTGTTCATGAACAACCGATACAGCTAAGCAGAGATATCCCTTGACTCCTCTCTAGTCTCCCGAGAAGCTGCAGGAATCTTCAGTCTCTTTCTATCAATACAGTAAAGATTATACACAACAAACAAACAAACAGAACGTTTCAGAGCTCTTGGTTGTTCTGAATCATGATTCCTCAGCTCACCTTTTAGAGGGCAGCTCTCTCTTCAGCTGGTCGGTGCAACAGGGGTCCAGCTATTACTCGCTCTGTCAGGCACACAGGCATTTCTCCAACATCCACCAAGACTGCAGTGTTGGAGATCATTGAACGAGTGTTGCTGATACCAGGCAGGACCCAACCCAAATAACGGTACGATCCTGATCTTGCCAGAAGTTCAGATTTTCACTTCATCCAGACTGATTTGCTGATACTTGCTCATCCGCTTGTTTCAACTGAAATTTTTACCTGTTCATGCTGTTCATAGGCCTGATAAAGAAAATAATGCATTGGAAACAAGATGTCACACATCATATATAACATTAAAATCAGCACCCAAAGGACCAAAGGTACTTGCAGGTGATTTGAGAGTGTATGAAGGCAGCATAACAGAGGCTTAGAGCAAACTATGTACTAAAAATGATTCTCAAGTAATTGCTGAATATGCTGGTGTGGTCAAGCAGCAGAATAAAGAAAGCTATTAATAGCAAAAAGGCATCTGTCCAGAAGTAGAAGCCGTGTCCAGGCAAGGAAAATGGAAAAGAGCATGAACACTACACAGTTAAAGCCATATTAAAAATACCCTTTCTCAGATATGGAAAACCAATCACTCTGTATAACGTGAAAATGAAATAGATGCAAGAAAAATACTCAAGAAAGTTAAAGCCAGAACAGAAATGCTAAATCAATGCTTTACATCTGTTTTCACAGTGGGAAAGAATATAGAGTTGCCTGTTTTGACACCTAGACATACAATCAGCTGGAGAAATTGAGAAATAGAAATGTCAGTAGAAGATTTGTAGGACAAATAAATAAAACAAACGGTAATAATTCACAAAGACCAGATGGTTTACATTCAAATCTTAAGGATCTCTGATTCTAGTTCTTGAAGTAAGTAGGTGTGGTGTTTCCTACAGCATGAGCAATCAGAGAAAAGGGAAGTGATCCCAACTTCTGAAAAGAGCTATGGAATGACCTCTGGAGCAGCTGTTTAGTAATTCTGCTGCCTGTAGGGATCGGATTGATTTAGATTATAATAGGTGAAGAATTAAAAGAGACATCAGTGTTATGATGAGAAGGGTCAGCATGACCAAAGGACAGAAGTCACAAACCTATTAGAGTTTCTTGAAGAGATTGTGAAGAGATTGCCAAGCATTTGGCCATAAGTGAACCATATTAGGGTTTCCAAGATGGGCTTGCATAATACTACCTGAACAAAGCTCTGTGTAAGAAATAGGTCCTGTTACGGATTAAGAATAGGTTAAGAGAGAGAAGATAAAAGGCAGGAATAAATGATTAGGCTTCAACCTGTAGAGGAAGCTACCACATGGATCTAGTAATTATCTCTGTGTTCAACACACTCATAAATTATATGAAAATGAAGGTGAACTATATGATAAAGATTGCTGCTGGTAATAATTTAGCACAGTAAAAGAATAAAATGGACTGAGAAGACTTGCAGGAGGAGACTGAACAGCTGGATGGTAAAATGGGCAGATTAAATTCAATGTTGTTAAAGCACAGTGATCCATAGAGGGAAAACCAACGTTAATTAACCATACGCACTAATGAGTTCTAAACTCATTGTGTATGAATAAGAAACAAAAAAATCCAGAGCTACAGTGGACAGGTTTTTGAAAACAGCTCATTGGCAGTCAAAGCAACAAACAGAAAATTAGCAAAGATTAGGAATAGTGAATAAAACTGGAAGTGTTTTTTCCCAGTAAATAGATACACATCTTAAATAAGGCATGCAGTTCTGATCACCATATCTAAATGGATATAGCAGAACTTGAAAGGCAAAGACAAAGGTGGAAAAAAGAAAAAAGAAAAAAAAAAAACACAAGGCTTTAGAGAATTACTCAGCATGGAAAAAAAGGGATACCAGGTCAGTGCTCTACAAAATTCTGAGTATTATAGAAAATGTGAATAGGAAGTCTATTATTCAACATTTTTCATAATACAAAAGTTTAACAGTATCAAAAGAATTGGTCAAATAAAAAGACATAGAAACATAATAACCAGAATGGGGTTTTTTGCATACTTAAAATGTGATACTCATCAGCATGTCAAATGTACACTTTGAAAGGGAAAAATAAAAAAAGACAACCATTCCATCATTAAAAAAGAAACATTCGATGTAATCTTATGCTCAAGAAGCCTGTAGTGTGTGGATCATGAGGAAGGGGAAGGACGACACTGTATTTGTCCAAAGTGGTTTAGCCACTCTCAGAAAGTGAGCCTCTCAGAGCCAGGTGGATCTGTGTGCAGATAGCATAGCTGTTTCTACACTCTTAAGTACTGAAAAAGTCCACAAAACTGGCAGTAACAAATTTGCAGAAAACGGTAGAAGTCAGCTGCAACCCAGCTTTACCAACTCAAACACCTTTAGCCAAGCTCTACTGAACCTGTGTCTACTTACCTCTGAGATGCATTTGCCAATATCGTTTCCTGGAGATGGAGTTTGCTGTTACCAACCGTGATTGGAAATTACACTTTGGCATTTTCATTTCTGTCTGCAACCTGAATACTAATAAATGAAAACACGATCAAGAGATATTCAGATATAAAATAACTGCAAGTCTGCTGAGAGTAAGATGCCAAGAGCTTCATAAACAATATCTGTGTTTTCTTCTTCATGATTTTCCTTTTTCTTCTGCATTCAATTTCTCCTGCCTTTAATCAAAAGGCAGATATTAAATTCTTTCAGAAAACTTAGCTAATTTGAATTTTTTTTGCTGACTAAAAGCATTCACAGGCTGTATGTAGCATATCCAAAATAAATGAGACAGTAAGTAGTTTTCAAAAAGTTGGTGGAAAATTATTATAGGAAAAAATACATAACTTTTTTCAAATGTCATGCATTTATGCTTTGTCTTCTATAACCTTGAAGAACATTCTGAAGGATTCTAGGCACTGACGACAGTCCCATGTACTGTATGGCAGTAATTTATAAGGTCCTTTACGTAAAACCAAGTCTCAGAAACGACCGTAAGAGTCAGAACGGACAGGGATGTGCCCTTATTACTGTAGAGATGCAGATAATACAGCTCAATAAAGAACACAAATTTTAATTTGCCTTTTTGAAAAAATGATGTAATTTAGCATAGGAGTTTGATGTTTTGGATAAGACATGGTTCTGCACAGATAAGTTAAGATGTGAGTCTTTGGTAAAAAGGCTGAATTGATGTTCTCAACTGCTACAAAAAAAATAAGTCGTAAGATAAAATTTTGAAATACATCAAGTAGCACACAGCTTTACGGGGGGGGAATAACTTCAAATTAAAGCTTTAACGAGTACAGCACTTGGTAATATTAGGAAGTTATATTCTGTTGTTACAGTCCTGGAAAGCATGATGTTAATGGAGCTGAGACATCTCAAAATTTATAAATGAAAAATGGAATGGATCCAAATTATTATACTGAAAAACAGGGAAACATTTACTTCAATGCATTACAGCCTGAGTTTCAAATAACATTTATGACAGTTTGTAAAATTTATTACCAAAGTACTCATTTGCATTCACAGATTCCCGGGTGTAATCATTCTCCAGACTTCTGCCTTCCTTGTCCCAAGTCTTCACTAATTTCAGCCGGAATGATTCATGGTTTCACAAATGCTGGAACATTAATTACAGACTTCTAAAACTGATTTTCAGATACCTTATGATGATCACGTTAGCCTCGCTTCATTCTAGGAACTCATTACGTTTTTCCTCTTCTTTTATTTTTGGAATCAATCAGCTGAAATGTACACAGGGTGCAGGAACTATTTGCTGCTTGGGACTCATAGGAATAGTTTATAATTACTCCAGTGACTAAGACTTTTTTCTAAAACAGCCAAATTTACTAAGGATTAATGCATTTCGTGACAATGCATAATATAGAGCACTATATTGCAGGTCACAAAAAAATCAAGTTACTAGATTTACTGGGCCATGGGTAGGGGAAAAACAAAAAAAAAAAAAAAACAAAAAAACCAGAAAAAGTCAAAGAAGGATCTAGGTGAGATGAGCTCTAAATACAAGACAATAGCTGGTTTTATGCCAAGAGCACAAAATGCAGGGAGAATAACATTGTTGACTGAAGGACATCAAATCAGGGTTCAGGGAAGCTTTGCAGTAATCCTGTGTTGTAATGACAGCTTAAAAATTTGGTGCTTTGATGAGTTCTGAGATTGACTTAAACCTCTTTAATTTGGCTTGCTGGTATTTAATCTTTTAACTTTGCATTCTTAATCAAAACTCAAAGCAGATCTTTAATCTTGTATGTATAAAATGGAAGATTAGAGGCCCCTGACCTGCCTCTGGTAGACAGCTGCTTGCTTCCCCTTCTTCTTCTCCCTGTCACAGCAAGTGAGAGCAATTTCAAACCTGTGGGAAGGTCCTAGGATATAGGGAAAGGACGTAAGTACCCTCTGACAAAGAAAATCTGAACACCCTCTGTCCTTCCAGTGAAGAATTAAAACCCATCAGAGCCCTTCTATGTGTTTGTTTTAAATGGTTGCTGATGTGACAGGAAAATAATTCTGTTTTAGCCAGATCCTTCAGTGAAGGGAGAGCTACCCTCAGGTTTCCTTTGCCCCTAGAGCTCCTGAGACATTTCCAGTCCTCCGTGCTGACTCAGATTTAATAAATACACAACACACAAGACAAATGTGAGTCAACAAAATGCTTTGTGCAGAGCTAAGAGTTTTCTTACTGACAAAACAAAATAAATTATTCTTACAAGTGTCTGGTTTTATTGTAAACTCTTTGGGGAAGGAATAGTTTTTTTAAACAAGTGCATACAGCAATTCCTTTCAAACATTTAGGTGCTCTTATATACTAATAAGCCTGTTTAAACCTACTCAGTGCTTAAAGGAGATCATGGTGGAGTGAATTTGGGTGCCTTAAGCAGATTCAGTTGCAGGGACCTCATGGTGGGGACAGAGGGTTGCCAACAGCAGACTGCAGTACTTCAGCAGGCACACAGCTCCCTGAGATGCCTTGCGACACCTTCCTTCCTTCTCTAGGGGTGTTTCTAGCCATTTGGATCACCTGTGCAGCCTCCAGTGTCAGAGCATTGGAAGAGGTGATTTTGCGAGACTTGGCGTTATCCATCTCCTTGCAAAAACGACCATTGCAGTACAAAGACTGGATCCATGTCCTTTGGGCACTGGGCTAGCACTCAGGACACCAGGCTGCTTCTCCTTGCGACTGATCCAGTAATTCATCTCATCTCACCACAGCGAGACAGCCCCACTCTGGGGTCTTGTCTCAGACTTGGCAGGAGGAGAAGAATCATTACAGTACGGATGATTTAATTAGTTCAAAAGCAAGTGCATACTGGGCATTGTTAATTGCAGGAGAGATCTGGGATAGAAGGGAAAGTCACCTCTCTTCTTTCCTGAGCTTCATTTATCCCCCGTGTTGAGTTCCCAGTCTTGCACAAAAACCTCCAGACGTCTGAGCTGCCTGACAAAACAGTAGTTGATTTTCTCTTCACGTAGCTGAGCTGAAGTCATTTAATGTCATGAAAATCTTAATCAGCCACACCAGGAGAACAACAATCTTGATTTCACAATTCATTTTAAATTCCTTGCACTTTCCGTCATAGTCCTGGAAGCAGTTTATTTTACATCTTTGTTAGTGATGGTTATCCTGGTTTATCAGTTCCTGAATTATTCAAATTACTTAGAGAGGAAAAGTCTAAGGAAAAGTCATTTCCTGAAGTTCAATAAGAGTTCTGAACCATCTTCAACTTAGTTTGATGCCAGTGAGCTAGAATTAAACTTCTCTTAATCTGGATATTTTTCTTAAAGAGCACACATGGCTGGATAGAGTAACAAAAATATTTGGAGTTCTATTTAAAGGAGGGGGGAAAGTTCTAAAGGAAGAAAGCATTCTTGACACAGACCAGCAAAAATACAGACTAGCAAAAGATTCCTCAGTGAATAAAAAGTATTTCTTGTGTGGCTTCTGACATCATTTCTCACATGCATTGCACTTGTAAGCATAAAGTATATTCTCATAATCCAAGGATTAAGACAAGACCTTCTTCCCTCCCTTGGGAAGATAGCTCAAGATTAAGAAAATTTTCAGAAACAACACTGACTAAAATAGGTAAGGTCTTTCCCCATCACCTTCCCTAATGAAAACATATAAAGCTCCACTTAATCTCCAAATTCAGCACTGCAGTCACTAAAAATGCAAGAAACTCCTTCTCTTACAGCTGTTACTGTCTTATAACTCTTGGTCTTTGAAAGGAATGAGAAAAAATGGTGTGAATAAAAAGTAAGATCTTTAATCCTCAAGTTTGCTATTGGAATGGAAAAGGAATTCAGTGAAAGAGGAGCTGGTCATTTAGCTTTGTACAAGTTAGAAACTGCTGTTTGACTAAGCGAGAAATGAAGAAGTTGAAGTGTTCTGTAAATACTCAGAAGTGTTTCCACATCCTCCTTTTGATTTCTGAAAGCATTACCAGTGAAGTCAGCAAATCATCATGTGATCAGACAGTCACATTGGACCAAACAGCCACTAGAACTGAGCGTGTATTTGTCAGCTGTTTGGACACTGTTATTGCTCTTCTGCTTCCCCCCCCACCCCGAATTCAGATGAAATGTATAGCTTGCCACGCCAAATTTCAGCATCATTATTCAGCGCCATTATCCTCATACAAAATACAATATACATAAATACAAACGAATAAATTTAAAAAGTTCAGTTGCTGTACAAGCACAAATTGATGCAAACACATGCACTTACTACAGCGTGCTTGAGCAAAACAGATCAGTCAACTGCAGCTTGCTGGAGGAAAAAAAGAAGTGCCAACCCAGCAGGAAGCCAGCCTAGCACCAGCCATCTCCATTCTCCCTCCACAGTCAGGTTTGGCAGGGTCCTTTCCCTTGATTTCTGAAGCAAGACATTTTCTTGTATTCAAGTTCTACTATTATGAAAACTTTCAACACTCAGTGATTCTTCCTGGCCGTGGCTGTCATCTATTCTTCTACATTACCACTGGCACTCTTTTTTAAGGATCTACTTTTGCTAAGCAAGTTCCTTTGCAAAGGGGAGGAAGGAATTTGTGAGAAACCAGAATTTTTTTCCATCCCCTCTTAACTGCAAATCAGGTAACTCTTTGAAGTAGCTCTCTGAATTAGGCTTTCAGTGATATTTACAGTCAGCCTAAGGGATTGAACCCACCCATTTCAGACAACTGCATGAGGTCTCCTTCTCTCCACTTGTTTCTTGTCTGAAAGCCTGTGCTGAAACAGATAAAATCATAACCATTTTGTTGTGTTTTTTTTTGTTGTTGTTATTTTTGTCTCTTCCTCCATACAGCTTTACACACAGCTAACAGCAAGTAGAAGGCAATCAAGAACGCTGAACTGTGGGACTGCTCCCCACAGTCTTGCTATGCTTAAATTCAGCCAAATAGTTTGCACAGGGGGATGGCACGGGATTGAATTTAGAGCTTCAGCCCAACATCTAGACCCAGCTGGCAATCTATAAGGTATGTGGGACATGAGAACACTGGCTGGACTCTAGATAGACTCAACAACTCAATCAGCTTGCTACTGAGACACACAACAGGGGGTAATATTTCACGTTGCGGTAGTACTGCTGTTAAAATCCACTTATTAACATTTTAAATGCATACAACTAGTAACATTAAAGTAATTTTGGATAGCAAGTTAATGCAAAATCCACAACTAGAGCAAGGCTCCATTTTAAGTGTTTAATGAAACGTACATTTAAAGCACACCCAAGAAATAAAACCAGGAAATGTAATCTCTCTTCACAGTAGATTTTATCTCATCACCTAATACCCTCAAAATATTTGACTACAGTAGTTGCTATCAGGAATAAAGTTTTAACTACATAAAAATTTCACTATGATTTTTCAGATTTTTTTGGTCTTCATGCCTGTGTCAAGAAGGTCCTTGAGGACTCAGGGCGACTAGAAGCTCAGCAAATTCCATTCACCGCATCCAACAAACACAGATGTCCAAGTGCTGCTTGGACAAGCCCAGCTATCCCACTTGGTCTGATGCTGAACTACCGGTGCGTTATCTCACCAGACCTGTGGACGTACACCTGGATGAAAGCCCCGCGGAAGGCACCATCCAGTAGCTTCTGAGGCCTGCTCCTGAGCTCAGCACCCAGACAAGCAAGAAGTCTGGTCTCGAAGCTAGCCTTAGAATAACTTTTAAAATGCAACACCTAAATAGTCCATGGTAAATTATACAGCACAGGAAAAACTATTTGCTTTTAGTAATCTGCACACTCCCCTAATTTTACCCTTATTTTTTACCTGATAGAAGCCTTCCAGTACTTGAAGGGGGCCTACAGGAAAGCTGGGGAGAGGCTTTTTACAAGGACAGGTAATGACAGGACAAGGGGTAATGGTTATAAACTGAAAGAGGGTAGATTTAGACTAGATAGAAGGAGGAAATTCTTCACTGTGAGGGTGGTGAGACACTGGAACAGGTTGCCCAGAGAAGCTGTGGATGCCCCCTCCCTGGAAGTGTTCGAGGCCAGGCTGGATGGGGCTTTGGGCAACCTGGTCTAGTGGGAGGTGTCCTTGCCCATGGCAGGGGGGTTGGAGCAAGATGATCTCTAAGGTCCCTTCCAACATGAACCATTCTATGATTCTACGATTCTATGATCCCTTTTTTCTGAATTAAAAATCCTTTTTTACCCTCATAAACTTGTTTTGATTCTTCTGATTTGTTTATTTACTGATTACAATATAGTTCTGCCTATTCTCTTCACTAGTATTATAATCCCCAATTTCACTTGGTTAACTATTGCCTTTCTCTTGAAATGTAAAGAGTGGTTTGTTGTGCAATGCCTTAAAATGCTTTGTTTAATCATATGTAAACTAGGCAAGTTCCCATTACCTGAGCCCCTCTGACTCCTGGAATGAGAAGCCTTCTGTGAAAAAAGGCTCCGTGAGGGGGAAATGGGAGGGGGAACGATACAAGAAAAACACCAGCCCTTAAGCTACAATACCTTATATTCACTTTCCTGACTCCCTCTGAGTGAAGCTGGAGAGCTGCCAAAGCTTTCAGTATCAACATCTGAAGTTATCATTCCCAATTTTGGTTGACTAGCGGCCTTCCATTACAATATCTAACAGCTGCCTGGATGTCCAATGCTATAAAAACTCCTTTAATCATGCCTCCACTTCAAGTACAACAGCAAGTGCCATTAGGTATAGAAGACAACACACGAGCCTGAGAGACACAACTTACGGGAGAGCCACACACCTGAAATGGCACTTAACATGTTTTAAGGCAACCAAATCTCTCTATGCACTTAAGTGACAGCAGTAGCAGAATTAAGCACAACTACAGGTACTTCCCCTTGGAGTTTACTAGACATGTAGTCAAATAGTTTCATTGCTGCACAGAAATATTCCTATCTATTGCAATTACTGTTACCCCATTGGGTCCCATTCCTCGGAATTCCTTTACCCTTGGAAGAACATAGAATTTGAAAGCATATCCACTGAGCTTTTTAAGATAGCCTCAGCTCATTCAGCATATCTCAACAACAGAAATCCTTGCCAGTTAGCAAGATCCTTCAATTTGCCATAATACTCATTTTGCAATTGTGTAACTAAAGCCTTTCTATAACCTGCATTTTTGTGCCCTGCCACCAGATTTGCCAAAGTTGCGGTACCTTACACCACTCTGCTACGAGACAGCTCCAGCCTCAGAGCACAGCTGAAGAAACTTCCTGACCTTGTGATTGCCATACTGGCATCCAAACCCCACACTTCACATACACTGGTGGACCAGATGGGAGGTTACAACAGCTCTGTGCTATTATGGAGCAGATCTGGCCTAGACATGCAGATAGAGTACACAATAGCCTATGGATTTTGGCCACAGCAATCAGTGCTGGCTTCCCTGTTTTGGACCTTGCCCCCATCACAAAGGGAGTGAAGGCTGGGGATACACATGAAAAGAAGCTGTAGCTCCTGAGCTATATGTGCAGTTTGCTGTCATATTAGTTGCACATTTAGATCCCTGAGTGCTCAGGGCTAATGTTGAAGGCAGTAGGAGTAAAGTTATGTAACACACAAAGGCACTTGTTTTGATCAGCAGCAATTTGTACAAATAAGGGCTTACAATACCTAGTCTCATTTACAGGTTAGGGTTACAACTGTAACAGCTGACAACGACTAAGCCTTCATCTGAAAAACTGCGTGGGAGGAGTCATGACTAATCTTACGTGACATTTTCATGCGCTTTACTTCCCAGCTGGATAGCAAAGTACCTTTTAAAGGGGATAGAAATACATAAAAGGAAAATCAGGAAAAGCACAAGACTTCTCTGATTCATAAGGTACCCAAACCATAAATGACATTCCAAATCATAAATCACATTCAAGTGAACAGTGAGGAAAGTATGGTCCCAGATCTCACTATTTCATGGACTTGACCATTGACCATGCAGTGCAGTGGTCCTACAGCACACACTGAGTTATGATTCCTCTATTGTATGACCAGCCACAGACTGTGAGGAAGGGAAAGGCAAGGAGAATGGGAAAGGCAAGTAGGACAATAGTAAAAACAGGAAGCCTGTGAAAAGGTTTTTTTTTTTTTTTTTCCTCTCATATGTGAGCTACCTAATGCCACTGAAGCAAAGTTTCTGTTCTAGCTGACTTTCGTCAGCATCCAGTCAGCAATTCTGGACATCCAGAATGGTGAAGTGCAGACAAACATCAAATTTGTTCATCAGCGTTGATCAGTCTGACTTGAGATTTAAAGGGAAACTACCATTGTTTACGAATAGCTTGACTTCTAAGGTACTTTTTCAAGCATTCATAAATGTATCAGCTAGAGGACTACATCTCTCATTACTGCAAGTTGTTTTTATGATGGCAGAACAAAATCCAGTAATTGTGTCCTGAACAGAAACTAACCATATATAGCTACAATGCATTCAGCCCTGACAGGGCTATTTTCAAGCAACACGACACCTGTAGAAGATGGCTACAAAAAATTTCTACAATGTGATGCCTCCTGCAATGGTATGTGGGATCACATTTCTCTCAAGTATTTCCACTGGAAGAATTCGCACATCAAAAAGTTGTAGCACCAAAATGCCAACCCCAAACGGCAGCTGCTCTATATCCAGGCCTCAGCCTCAAATCACAGCTCCTTTGGGAAACCAAAACACCCAACAACACGCAGCAGCTGGCTTCTTGACAGAAGCTTTTTCATTGACAGTTCTCCTAAATTTGTGAGCCTGAAAACTAAATCTCAGCCATAAGAACATCTCCAAAAGGTGTTGTAACAATCGCATGGCATGGGACTCAGCTGCAGCACTGAGTCTTCCTCCCCTGTTTATTTTTCCCCCATTAAGAACTCCATAATGTAATCCAGCCAAAGAATATTTCTAGGATCAGATACTTGATCTTCAGATCAACATAAGAGAAAAAGAGTAAAGAAGGATTAATGCTCTGTCGTATTTTATTGCTTAGTTTCATTAATGTTTCATCGCAAACCTGTATTTTCAGAGTCTTATAGTTCAGTGTTAAAAATACTCTGTGCTGAAACAACCTTTTGATTTTAAGATGAAGGAGAAGAAATTTTTGACAGCTCAAATAAAGAATGTTAAGCTATTTTTGAGACTGGAATTATACACAACTCATTTCTAAGAAAAAACATTTGAAATAGCATATCTTTTTTTTCCCTATAACTAAGGTAATAGGGAATGTGCCAGTTTTGAAGTAGAGATTTTCATTTCATGACATCTCTACATTTTTGCTTTTAATATTTGCGTTTCAATACATTAGTATATTGTTCCAATGAAAAGCTGTTTTCTGGTTTAGCTACTCATTTTTCAAGCAAAGCAATATCCCTAGAAGTACTTTTATAGCAGGCTCTATAGGAAGAGCTATAGAACAAGACAATTCTATTTCACTATTATGATAGAGAACTTTGCCATATATGCATGATCTAACGTGGTTTTTAGCTGATGAGAGACAAAGGGAACAGAAGTTACTGCCACGATTTGTGTGTCACGGAGTTTAAGTGTTTTATCTACATACGCAACTAAGAACTACACGAAGTTTTAGTTTTTGACTGAACACTTGCAACTTCATTGTTCTGTAACATATGCCCTGAAGATCAATCTGGCAATATCAGACATCAGCATGTATGATACTACTCAAGTTTCTCAGCTGAACTAAACATAGGCATGTGTTTCAATCTCAGCTGATTTTTTCCTCCTCTCCTCCTCTTTATGGACATGCGCTAGATGGCATCAGCTGAGCGATGCAGTTTGAGCCATGTAAAGTCTGCGAAAGCAAATCTCTTCTTCCAAAGCTTGGTTGGTTCTGCGTGTTCATGCTTGGTATCACCTGGAACCCTTTGGCTTGTTGGAAAGCAGCATTTGTCTTCTTCAGCAGCATCCAAGACAACAGTCCAGGAAGAAGGCAGTCCACCACGAAGGGGGAAAAATAAGCAACGGAGTCATCCTCAACTTAGCAGAAATTATCTCCCATTACCGCCTCGTATAAACTAAGTTCTATGTCACCTTGTGTATCAGACCACAGACTAGTGATGCTATCAGAGCTAGTTTGACAGCAAAACCATAATTTGAAAACAGTAGCTTCATTTCTAAACCATAACCTAGTTATGTCCCTACTTATATTAAAAGGCCCTATGCAAGAACATAAGTTAAAGATCTTTTCTTTTTTAGAAGATGAGTAAGTTCATTGGACTAACAGCAGTAATAACTCAAAACACTAAATAGGTGCTCACACGCTGTTAGGTTAGACCCCAAGGCAAACTTTAATGTACTCTCCATCTTGGTTAGACTCACAAAGTGGGAAGCCTCGGGAAATGTTTTGTTAATTATTTTTGCTTTTGTTCTCATTTCTATCTTGAATTCAAGTCCATGAGATACTATAAACTTGAAAAATGAAACGACAAAAGCAAAATAGCTGCTTCGACATTCACACCTGAACACAGTATGACAACATCAGTAACAGGTAGACTGCATTTACATCATTAATTTGCTGAAATGATTCAGTATTAAACAACTTACAAGATGAAGTGCTAGATTCTGAAATTCACATTCTAAATTGTTTTTAAAAATAATCTAATTTCACTCTTCCACAAGCCTGCTTTTGTTTTGCTTTCTTTTTAACCAACAAATGTTTTGTCCTCAGCTAGTAATGCAGGCAGTACACAGTATGATGCTGCCATCTATAGTTTGAAGAAGAAAAGAGATGGCCCCATTCAAATTTTAAAATAAGCCACTGGATGAGTAGCTCTTTTAAAACAAACCTTATCTGGGCTTCTCAAGAGGGATCAGGATGCAGATATTTGTGCGCTCGTGTTCCAGTGCTACCCAGGCCCAGTGAGCAAGACCTTATTTAAAGCATCAGCACAATCTTGTTAAGGAATCCTACCTTGGACTAGTTTTAAATAAGTAACACTACATTGGCACTCAAAAAGAAAACCCTTTCATTCACCTGAATGAAATACAGATTCGAGAGTTTTAATTACAGACTAAGACCATCTACTAGCGCTTACTTCCAAGGTAAGCATTAGCAGCTTGGAAAAAAGAGTTAAAGAAAAAAATCTTCACATTAGTTGGACTCTGTTCTTAGCCCTTCATAAAACCATATGCTTCTTGCAAGGAGCTTTTTTTTTTTTTTTTAAAAAAAAAAAAACAGTGAATGTTTAATAGATTCAAATGAAAACAGAAGCCCATTTTCCTGTTACAAAAATTATCAAAAAGGCTTTGATGTGGAAATTCAGCAAATTACCAATTTGTCTCCCAGAATCTGACACTTCTTGGCTTTGTTTACAAAAACAAAAACCAAACCATCAGAAAGCAAACAAAGTTCCCTATTTAATCTGACTGAAATTTCAGAAGCAGGTAACACCATTCTGATGTCCTCTCTAGGCATTACAAATGTTCATTTTGACCTTCTAGTTGTGGAGCACCATCAAATTAGTGCTGAGTTTTTCCTCAGCAACAAATATGCAAGTTACAAGAAGACTTAAATTACTACTAGAACTTACAAAAAATTGTTTATATTTTTCATCTGTATCTTCATTCTTTTATGTCTGTAGATGCATAGAAAGATGGAAGTTCTTCACCAAAGGCAGTGATCTGAAAGTGTTTCTCATGAACTGAAAGGCGAAAGGAATCACAATGTGCACATGAAGAAAACTTTTATCTGATTGTCAACGCCTATCATTCAAGAACACCTATCACTCAAGAGCATTCAACATCTACTGAACTTCACAAACAACCTCAAGATTTCCACGTGAATACTGACCACGCGATGGAGTTTGCTCTACTTGACATCACCAGAACGAAGCATTTTGTGAGCCATCCCACACCTCCACTTCTTCTCAAGTGCAGATCCAAACACAGTAAGGAAATGGATGACGTGCACAATTCCTGTATGGATGGCACGGCCTGAAGAACTCCAGGTACTCCCAGATGTCTGTCAGTGCAGCTCACTAGCAGGTATTAGCCTGATGCATTCAGGGGAAAAAAAATGTTATATATGCATATAAATATACTGTGTATTTACTGCTCAGTACAGTAGCTTGTAATAATAAGAACACATATGTGAGACATTGTCTATATGAAAAAGCTTAATATTTAGACAATATAATCCACCATAAAACAGATTTATGTTCAGACTGACTAGACTAAAGCCATTTTTACTGTCCTGCCGTCATACCATACCTTCTCAGAGGCCGGAATGCCTATCATGAAGTGTTTTATAGGAAGCTCATGAAGTGTTTTATAGGTAGCGAGCTGAAAAACTGTCCTAAAGCTAAAATTAGATTATGGTTTATCTTGTGCTTTGCAAATCTTGTTACTGGATTATCTCACATCCCTTAACCAAAATCTCCTTGGATAGGGACTACTTGTACACGTGCCTACAATATCTAACATATACTGAAGTGGTTTTCTTTCCTTTTAAAATACATATATCCCTGTTTTAAATAGGATCCTTAGAAATCTACATCATATACAGAATGAGCATGGTTATCAATGTTTTATTTCTTCCACTTTTCTTTGAAACAGTGGAGAAGGGATAGAAAAGTCAACCTGAGCTTTCTCTAACACACCTTCTCTAAACAAGAAGCTGTTAGGTTCTAGCAGGTTCTCCTGACAAGTTTTATCCTGAATCTTTCCTGGCTCAACGGGAAAATAAGCTGTTTTATTTATTTTTTAAACTTCTGACATGGGAAAGCATTTCCCAGCAACAAATGCCATTACCTGGATCTTCATACACCACCGTTCCCAGAAATGTTTGTTTAAACATGCTGCTCATTTCCAAAGCTTCAATCTGAGATGAACACTCTTTTCCCTGCCCCATCCCAGTTTCCTAAAGGTGGAAAAGAACTTAAAGCTTTGTTAGGAAAATTAGTGTCACATGTTGTCAGATCAGTATTTGCAAGTCAAAAAGATTGAAGGTGGTAACAAAAGTTTGTGCAGTATATATAAATTTAAGGGGTCTAAAGAACATAACACATGCTTAAAGACTTGGCTTAAAACTTGGCTTAAATGGCTCATGTTCCCTTTTTTCCTTTAGTCTTGTCCACAGAAATTCAACTGACAGTAAGTCCTAATGGACTGGAATTGAAAAAAAAGTTATTGAATCTCAGCTGTGGACTTGTGGGGCTCATTCTTTTGAGAAACAAAACTGAAAGAGAGGAAATCAATAAGCAAACAATGTAATAGCAAAAAGCCATAAAGGTCCAGCTCATCCAGCTTCTCCTTCTGTGCCAAAAAGGAACAAAATTCACTCTGTACACATCGACTATTTTGTTTACATTGAATTCTTTGTCAGAACACTAATAAAGAGATTTGTTCAAAAACCTTCCGCAATTAGAGTAGGTACATTTTCACCTTTTCAACACTATAAGCATTTTTGCTACTTCAAACAAATTTCTTATTAATTTCATTCAGCTCTGTCATGCTCAGATAAGAAACGAAGTGCTCACACGTGAAGAGGGCCATTTATCAGCAGTTCCTCATTTCTTGCCATCTAAAAAAAGATCCAGAGGCAGAACTAAGTGTACAGCACTGATCTCCAGCATACGTACCCTTCAGCTTTCATCGCAGTTGTTTCTTGCTGAATGTTAAGAGGAGATTCAAACACATCACAGTCTTGCATGGAGATTTGTTTCTTCAAAGAGGAACCACAGTAACATCCTTGTTGAAGTTAACATCTTGACTCTTTAAGTCAAGAAACGCACAAAACACCTACAACCTAGATCCAATTGACTATGAATTTTAAGGACAAAACTGTCCTTGAGAAAAAGATTCTACTGCCCTACCAATTAGAAGTAGCGCGTTAAGCCTTATAATCATGCTGTTTTCCAGATTTTTCCCAAATGATGACAGCTTCTACTTTCAATGAGCCATCTGCTATAGGACCAAGCAACTTCAGATTGAAGGGGCAAATGCACAGGTTACAAAACTTCTAAAGAAAAGCTCTCTGAAGAAGGTGAGTCACCATACTGAAGAACTAGATCCAGCGTTACAGTTTACTGTGTAGGAGGTCCAGAGGGAGATCAATGTAGTTTCTCAGGACAGCTCTTTTGTAATCCTAAGCATTTAGCAAGACTTACCTCATCTACAAGAATACATCTAGAGAAGTTTAATGAGTTTTTCAAACTTCACCCATGAGAAGCCTGTCTCGAATGCGCTGATCTGTACGATGCACGCAGTCATTTCCACATTTCTTCTAGAACTGACAAACCTACAGCATCCCAGCAACCAGCTATTTACCTCTTCTCTCTCTCTCTACATCAAAAATCTAAAGTTCCCCAGATGAAAAAAAACCCACTCAAACAGAATAGGACAAAACATCAAATTAGCTTATGGGAAATTTATTCCAACTCAGCAACGTTCGCTATCGTGTGTATTATTCAGGAATTTATAGAATATGTAAGTTATTTTGCTACTATTTTCAGAAGTATTTTAGTAGTACCACACAAGTTACTAATGCACCAGTAAACATTTTCACTGCAAAAGATTTGTACAAAAAAAGAAAAGCCTTTGTAGAAAGGATAGTGGTTTTTATTGTAGTCTTAGAAAATATTGAATTATGAAAGATACAAAATCAGTTGTTGTAATTATCTGTTTATTTTACAATCTGTATGCCATCATACTCTTATGGCTTTAAGATATTCTGTCCAAAGTACTTTAAAACATGCTTTAACAAAGTATTTTACAATTTCAAAATTGAATATTTCTTTACTGAAAAAAAAAAAAAACCTCCAAAACATTTACCTGAGAATTCAGTATCATAAAATTGTCATTCATTTTTAACCTTTGCAAGTTGATGGTATAGCCTATGTAAGTCAACATGCAACTTGTATGTCTACTGTATTAAATAAATATTTTAAAAATTATTTAGATGCAGCTGGTTAGGCAAAAGCCTTCCCTCAAACTTCATCAAGTTCATCATAGGATTAAATACATGACATGAATTTTATCATACCCCAACGTGAAATGACAGCCATGACTTCTGCACTGGAAGCACTGCTACATTTACTAGATGGAATTCAGATATGGCTGATCAGACCGTGGCAATGCAACAACTCTTTTTGGTGGGTATTCTACCCTCTGGACTTGGTCACCGCAGACCTTGTTTCATCCACAGCCAGGTGAAGCAGGGGACAGGGCCACTGGCTGTATTTAAGTTCCCAGCCAGTCATTCTCTACATACACGCTCCATCAATTTATAACAAACATATCTAACCCAAGAAATTCTATTTCAGAGTATATGCATCACAGGATAATGCTTTAATGACATTATCCACGTCATTTCAGAATATCACCAACTTTAAAAAGTGATGTTACATATGGACAGTAGAAGATTTGGGACTTTCTTTTGTTTTCAATGTTACTTAAAAAGCAAACCAACAAGAAAAATAGACACTCAAGATAATACACTGCCCACGAAGGCAGCATATGAGGGAGGCAGTATTAAATTAATCAGGGTTACACAGACGCTGGAGAACAGACACAGATCTTCATGAGTAATACATATACGGGATCAACATACGTAAATGCTTGTCATTTAAAAGAATTTCAATTCAATTATCTGAAAATATTTCCAAAGTAGTAAAAGTCTCATGAAGTCTGCAATAAAGTATTTTTGAATTTCAATTACTGCAAGCACTGTGATTTATACAAGCTACGCTCCATTAACATAAATTTTCCCCTTAAAATAATGATATATGATGAAAATCCAAGGATATTTCTAGAGATTTGAATTAACCTTCAATCCCACAGGTGAGGTAGTGTAGTCACTTGTACTAGGTGCTGGTTATAAGAAGTACTGTTGAAATCTGACAATTTTAATTTTTCTTTTAAATAAGAGGCCTGATAGTCTTAATATATTCATTAATGCTATGTTACCTAGTAAGAGGAAGAAGGGAAAAAAAAAATCCTTGCCAAGAAGTTTCTTTAGCAAGTTTTGTCTCACTGCAAGATAAAACTGCAAGGCAGTATTTACAATAGTCCTTTGCGCTAGTCGCTGCCTACTATACATGCACACAAAGACACAAACAGCTAATACACATTCTGAGGTAGGAAATGAAGAATTTCACTGGCTTGTAAAAGATTCTTCATGTTTTGTAAACCAGCAAAACCAAAGTTTTCTGTGGTGAGGTTCAATACTTAGTTCTGGTGTGAGAATAACATTTAAGTAACAAAGCATCATCAGTATACAATACGTATCTACTTCCATGTGAAAATCTTAAAAAAAAAGATTACTTTCTGTTTCTTTTATCTTAGTGCCCGAATTTCTCCTTCGCAAACTAAATAAAAATCATCTCTCCAGGTCTTTTCCTTCTTACACTTTTTATACATTTCTACTTAGAACACAAGCCATTGAAAATGCACTACAGGTTCACCCATGAAAGTATCCTGAAGATTAAAATTCTGAAATAGATCTTTTCTGGTCCCAGTGATCAGAAAACAGAAACACAGATTACTTAAAACACAATTAGGCACTGCAGTTCTGAAGAATTTGTGCCTGAATACCTTAATACAGACGACACTTGTCCTTAAACTTTCACAACACTTTGATTCCAATTCATCACAACTAGCGGTAAGCTCAAAGGTGCTACGATAGTCACTGTACATCAATGAATTTTAACAGGCACCCGGGATTCAGATGCCAGAGGATCCAATGCATGCTGTATAAACAAAGAATTTTATCAGTTTCAAACTTCTGCCTTTCGTAGTATGTTGTTATTCCTCACACAGAAACCAGAGAAGAGAGTAGTATGCTGCAGCACCTTTGCTTTTCCAGTCGTCTTAACTACACGTTGCAGAGCTAAGACAAATATTCAACAAAAGCTGGCTCTGGTACAGGGATAGGAACAGCAGGAAGCAATGAGCTGTTCCAGAGAGCATTTGCCAGAATCTCCTTAAACTGTCATGTTAACTTAACCCATCTACAAAATAAACATTTACAGAGCTATATATGCTTCTTAAGGTTTGTCTACCAGAGGGAGAGAGAAAAAGAGACATCTTAAAGAGATAAGCACTCCATGTGTAGAAGTTATTGTGCATACACATCCATCAGGAACCTTTTCTTGAGATGTAGAGCGGCATTACGTACTGTGGCACAAACCAGAGTGAAGGCTATTTATACCTGAATGAAAACTTCCTCACGAATCAACATCTGTGCACAAAGTTTATACTTTCAAGCAACTTACTTGAACATTCCTTGCCATCATCACACAGAAAAAGCTCCAAGGTTGATACATACAAATTACACTCTAGAACTACACAGAGCAAACCCAAAGCTTGCCAATAATGACTGTGCAGTTCTCAACATAGTTTTAAGAGAAATTTTCATCTTTTCTTTTGCTTAGAAAATTACTTCACAATAATGCTCAATCTCACTTTAAATTGCAATGTTGAGAAGCTGGTCATAGGAAGAGAACAGATTTACTCGTCTGTAGTGCATTTGTCAGTCATTTGCTGACAGAAGTCTGTGAAAGCACCACTCTGTCCACACTGTTCCACAAGTGAAGTTTTCTCCAATGTTCTTACAGAAACCGGATGCAGTTCTTGTACTTGATCGTATGTTGCATCACACACACCTTTCACACACTGATAACAAGAACTTTGCTCATTTGTAGATGTAACACTTGAAAGGCTATCTACTAATTCTACAGATGTTGGTATCACGAGCTCACTCTCGGATGGAGCTGGCTGTTCTCTCTCTGGGAATAAAAATGAAAGTGGACAATCCGAGGAAGAGTATTTTGCAAGTATTTGTATTTGCTCTTGAGTCAAGGCTGCTTCCTTACACACCTGCTGGCAAAGTCCAGTCAGATTCTGCTTTGTCTCACCCAGAGTTGACAAAATGTGGTTTCTCTCCTTCAACAAGTTTTCCTTCTCATTTTGCTGCAAAAATAAAAATAGCTTTAGTGTACATTTTAACACACAAATCATGGGTAGTTATGTTCCTATCAATGCTCTAGAACAGGACTGGAAACAATGGTCTGCTGAAACAGGAGGAATTCAACAACGAGAAGATCAACAGCAACACAACCGAATGGCTACTGAAAGAAAGCTCTGCCCACCTTGAAGTGTCAACTCAGCTATATGAAAGTATTTTTCAGACATAAAACTTTTTCAAAACTACTGCTGATAGCCAAAGAATAAGATTCACTTATTAAATAAAACCTAGCTCCACTTAGTATAAATATTCTCCAAACATTAATTCTATAGGTTAACACATAAGCTACCACCACTAGGTCAACCAAACATTAACCAGACCAGTTTCCATAGAGATTTACATTTAAAAATTAAGTTGTGAAAACCAGGAATCACATTTTCAGTATTGATACTACTGTTAGATGAAAAATTCTCAAGAAGTATTGCAGAACAAACAATGGAGATCAGAAGTGTTTCTAAAGTAAACAGAAAATAAAGTTGAAAAAATAAAACATGCTGAAATTGTAGTTGAAGTATTTTCTCCGGAAATGCAGCAATTCAGCTTTGTTCAAGGCACTGACTAGAACACTGGAAGCTAAGAACTTAGAGTGATGGACTGACAGAATAGTGAATTCAAGAGATAAGAACAGCAGTGCCACCAGGTAGGTAACATCCACGAGGACAGGAGAATGCAGGCTGAAATGCTTGAGTTTTGTTTAGACAAACATGCTTAAGAACGGTAGATGCTTCTCGGACATAGAATTGCTCTGAAAAGCTTACAATTCAGCTACATAATTCAAAAGGCTTTTCTACACACATGGCAACAAAAGCAAATTACTAATGAACATCAAATGGAAAAGTATAATTCCTTAAAAGTTAGCTTGTATTTTACTTCGAAGTCAAATTTCTGAGACCAGAAAGTATGAGAAAGACCAGAAGTACAACTGGCTGAAGATGCAAGGAGAAAGAGCTCAGGGGCCAGCCTAATAATGGAAATAAGCAATTTCTGGAGAAAAGGAAAAAAAAAAGAAAATGAGGAAACAAAGGACAGGAAATGAAAAAAACCATAAAGAAGTAGCTGAAAGAAGAATGAAATACACACCAAGTTCTACAAATAATTAATTACACAAGGCAGAGTTTTGAAGACAAATTTCAGCTTCTGCACAAAGCTTTAAATTGATTTTGAGAAATAAATATTTATCACGGGTTACCTTATTGCTACATCAATTCATTCTTAGAAAGATCAACCATTTTTAGTTCTTCTCACACTCTCTCTTACAGGAGAAATCCATACTGCAACTTCTACAAATGTTTTTGGAAAGAATTCACTAGCATAAACTCACACTTTGCAAGGGAAGCAGTTTTTGCCAGTCCCTTTTGCCTAGAACGATCAGAAAAGAGTGCAGCTGTTGCCACATTCCTAATTCGAAACCACTTTATGTAAATTTTGGGTATGCAGAGGCACTCAGCTGTGTAGTACAGACTGATGAAATAATCTGGACTGTTACTCAACGTGAACTTCAACACTCAGATGTAATTCTTCCAGTTTAAGTTCTCCACTCCTATCTGAAGCTGTTAATACATGAATACATTTCAATATTATTTTATTTTAGCAGCATTATGTTAATACTGCAAAGTAATGCCAACTAGTTACAAACTCAAACTAGTCACAAATCAAATTGAGCACTTCTGGTGAGGAATCTATTTAGCCCATGCATTTCTTCTCCTTGCTATAGCACACGTAACAAGATCTCAATCACATTTCTTAGCTCACAGCTACACTGTGTCAATCACTGACACACTCTCCTCCTGAGCTATGACATCTTCAAAGGAGAAATCTTCATCTTCAAAGAAGGATGGAGAGAGAATATTGTGGGTGGGAGGAAGGCTCAGGGATTGAGGTAAAGATAATTTAATTGAAATGGGAAAAAAAGGAAAAAAAAACAAGCAAAGGCCATGCACAAGCAAAGAGAGAAAACAATTATCTCTACTTCCCACCAGCAAGTGACGTTCAGTCACATCTTCGGAAGCAGGGCCTCAATGCACATAGCAGTTGCTCAGGAGGACAGATGTTCTCCTTCACCTTTCCCTCCTTTTATTGCAGTGTGACACCATACAAGATGGAATTTCCCTTTGGTCAGTTTAGCTCAACTGCCCGGGTCATGTCCCCTCCTCATCTGTTGCCCACCTCCAGCCTACTGGCTTGAGGGGGGCTGGAGAGGGTCTTGATGCTGTGCTATAGTGCATTAGTGCAATAACCATGATGTTCTAGATACAAGTGCACAGCACAACACTACATGGGCTGTGATGGGAAAAATAAGCTCTATCCCAACCAGATCCAGTACAAGGTCCAAGATGATAGAAACCGCACAGAAGATCAAGAGAAATCATTTTAATTAAAACTTAATTCTCCCAGACAACAGTTTGATTCAACATGGAGTAACCTTTTTCTTTACATAAAAGGGCAACTCAACATCAAGCTTTTAAATTCATGGAATCACTTGGGAGACGAGGTACCTCAGGAGGTCTGTAGTCCTGTCTTTGCTCAAAACAACATCAGCTCTGGGCAAGATCAGGCTGCTCAAGGCTTTGCCCAGCAGTGTCAAAAAAAACCTCCTAGGACAGAGTCTAGGACAACTCAAACAGGTTGTGCAACCTCACCATCACCTGCCTGTCCCCATGGGAAAAAGGTTTTCCGTATGTCCAGTTGAAGCCTACTATTTCCATTTATGACAGTCTCCTGCTCTGGCTGGGATGCTGGAGTACTCCCATTCCCAATGGCTACATCATCTTGATGACTTCCCCACAGAAATGGGCGGGTGGATATTAGGTCTCCCCACAGCCATCTCTAAGCAGAAGCCACCCCATTTTGTCTGCCTCTTCTCGCAAAGTGCTTCAACCCTGACTGTCCTGAAGAATCTCTCTTGACCTCACTCCAGTTTGTCAAAATCCTTCTGGCACAGGGAGGGCAGGGGCAAAACTGGGCACAGTATTCCAGATTCAGACTTAGGATTACTAAGCACAGAAGTGCAATCACCGCCCTCAAACCACTGGCTGTGCTCCTGTTAACAGGACACAGGATGCTGACAGCTTTTTTTCAGCCCAACAAGCTGTTGACTCATGCTCAGCTGTTGACTCATACCCAGACACTCCCCCACAAGGGCCTTTTCAGCACAGCTACTTCCCACCCAGCCAGTCTCCAGCCTCTACCAACACAGACAGATATGAGACTTCCCCTCAAAACACACCACAAGTACTATGTTTTAACGCACATAAACAAGAAAATTGATAAGCAGCAATGTAAGACATCAATACAAGACAATGTGCTGTACATCCTGAAAACCAGGACAAGGAATTTAGCCAAAGAATATTTCCTAATACTTTGAGAACTGTAGCTTGTTATCTATTCCTCTAAAGTCTTCAAACTATGGGTACATCACATTATCTTCTCACAAAGCCACGTTACAGAGAGTAGCCTGGGAAGATCAACAAGTAACTTCTGAGATCCATGACTAACCTAGAGAAGCAGGAAGGAGCTGCCATGTCCAAAGCAACTTGCGTGTACCACACAACACCCTTCACAGATGCCTCTTTCCTTCCAGTCACCCAGAAATGACACCTAGACAGATCTCGAAGCTTCTGCATTTGTGCATGAATTCCATAAGTTTAACTGTGCACAACATCAGCTGCTGTAAGTCACACTCTACAGCTCCAAAAAAGAAACTAACCTGCACAGTTCAGAAAAAAGGCAACTGGAAATGTTTGTGCCTAGAGCACAATTCAGAATTCAGGCTTCAAATAACAATTCTCCACACTCACTGCCTAGCACTTGCACAATGGTATCTGTAGAACTGCAGACTTACAGGCAGCTCTAGGGTAGGTCCACAGAAAAAAAAAAAGGATATTTCACTATGATTATCAGCCATTTAGTCAACTGCAAGTCTAATCTTGCAGATGAATCATGTCTAATTTTCCCCCAAAACTGTTGCACAATATTGACAAAGTTACAAAACAAACAGAAATGACACTAAGACAACAAAAATAAAGTTCTGAACTGTCAGAAATGCAGCTTCTGGTTTTAGCCTGCGTAATCTACCTTTTGTCAACACAACCACCTGATTTCCCTCCTCCCTGAGGAATACCTTCTTCATCCAGTACATTGAATGAATGGACTCGCCCTGTCGACTCATCAGGTTTGTATGGCACTCTCAGCCTTCCTTCAAAGTTTATCTGATTTGCTGCAGAAGTGCATTTAGAGGAAGATGATCAAGCACTTCTGGAGAAGAAGTTTCTAGCACGTGGTCCTTTCCTCTAATTTTATTTCCCTTTTCCCTCTATGGTCAAAAGGTGCTTATATGGCAGCATATGCTCCTATCTGATGCGGGTTCCAAATTTACCTACACAAAGCACAAAGTCTAAATCACCACAGACATGAAGAGTACAGTAACCTCAACCCACCAAACTATTTAGTCCAGAAGGTGCAACCAAGAGTGAAACTGAAATAAGGGGGTCAGAAACAAACATCAGAAAATAGCCATTCAATGATTTTCTTGCCAAAAGAACTTGAGATTACAGACATTTGTTCAAAGTTACGCATTAATTTCTCAGCTACAATCTTGATTAACTGCTAAAAGAGCAAGCAGTTTACTGAGCTGCTCCATCTTCTGCCTTTCTGCAAGTATCAATTTCAAGATTCAAGACTCAGGAAACAGTTTACCAGCCTATGTTGATATGTTACTAGAATACTTACACAACTAATAACAGTAAACTCTGAGAGCAACAGGATGAGCTGAAGAACAAAACCACAACTGAAGAAAGGGAAAAAAGAGGTAGAAAACTGAGCAGGGTGGGATAACAGCCTGGGAAACATTCTGTGTAATTAAGTTCAATGCCGATGTGCTTCAGAAACAGCATTAATGAAGAATTATGCTGTGATGCACTTTTACTTGAATGAAAACCACAGAAAGAGAAACATGCACTTAAGAGCACAGAAAATCTAGAACCGCTATCAAGAAGTCATCTGTTTAAGACTGAAAGTTTTCTGAGCTTAAGTAATAAGCCGCTTCACTCTCAAGCTACTGGCAGATATCCAATGAAGATGTTTAAAGACACAACTCAATACATGAGCAATGAATATTTACACGTACCAGTTTTTCAATTTCAGATTCAAGATTTTGTATGCAGTCAAGTTTTCTCTTACGACATCGCTGTGCTGCAATTCTATTTTTACTTCGTCTTCGAATGTCATGAATACAGTCCAATTGCTCAGGGGTTAATTTATGCATTTTCAGGAATGACTGGAAGTCATTTCTGGAAAGGGAGATAATCCTTTGCGCATTGAATGGCAGTTTTACCTAGAACGTAAGATACAGCTGTAAGTCAAAGGTGAAACTGATAAAACACAAGCTCAAGTTTTAAATTTTAAGCATTCTTTACCCTAGGACTTTCTTCCTAGAATCTCAGAAACAAGAGCAAGCTGCTTATGATATAGCCATTGGGAGAGGTAGATAAAATCAAGAGGGCCTCAACTAGATGAACTCAAGCACAGGAGAAATAATGGAGTACTCTGCACATTTACACTAGGGTCTTCAAAAGCATAATCAAAGTAGGATGAAATCTACCTGTATGTACAGCAGATCACTTAGGTGACACATTCTAGGAAAGTAACTTATGGTTACGTGGCACATAAAATAGGTGTCCAGAGTCACTAATGCACTCTAAGGGTTCCTCTAACCTGCTAAGCCTGTACTCTGTATATATTTTTATGCCTTATGTTTTCTGAAGGACAAGTTCACATGAAATACGTATCTACTTAAAATAGAGAAGTTACTGGCAACTGGTTCTTGTTTCATATTCCTCAATACTGGAATACATCTGAGCTACAGAAGCAGAAGCTTCAGAAACATACACAGATCAAACAGTCCTGATAAATACTGAAAACCATCTTTACCTCTACAAAACAATTACCACGTTTCTTAAGAACCCAGCTAAAGATACTATTTTAATCCTTATATTTCAGCAAATTAAGGAGCACAATTTGTTACCTTGCTGTGGTCAAAGATTCAAAATTAGCTTAAAAAGCAAGCAAAAATACCCTTTTTGTGTTTGGCTGTCACTGGTAACCAAAGGAGCAGAGTATTGCCTTCAGCTATAACGCCACTGACTTCCATGTAATGTAAAGATGAGAAATGTTTTTAAGCCAATTCTGGCCCTTAATTTGGCCTGTCAACCTTCTACAGGAATGGTAGCTTCCACTTAAGGTCTCAGTAATGCCCCACAAAAAACTGTCACGCTGCAATTCTACAATTCTAGGAACTGTGACAGCAGTTGTTCTACACACACAGTGAAACCAGTTGGGATTTGACTACTTACAGCATCTGCCTAAAATGCTACCAAAGCAATGACAGGTAGGAAAGATGTGCCAAACAGTTTCTTCATTTGGAGAGAATAAATATCCTAAGTTTTGGAGAAGGTGATACTGTTAAAGCAGTCTTAAAACTACCTCTACTGTAGGCAGCTAGAAAACTTGATTTTCATTTTGCAGGTAAGCTAAAGTATTACTTCTCTCCCACCTTCCCAACTCCAAACAAAACCAAGAACATTTTTAAGTTTCTGTAAAACAAACTCCACAAAATTTAGAGTTTTGTTAAGTTTAACTGAAGTAGACAAATAAAAAACAAACAACAAACCCACAACTAAAAATCCATGAACCTTGCTTTAAAAGACTTGCAAAACTTTGTGATAAAGTTGTTCCAGAAAAATATCTGAAGAAAACTAACACCTAAGCATCTACACTTCAGTACCCTACTTAAAATAGATTGCAAGTCTCCCTGCATTAACAGTGTTCTCCCATATAAACCTTCAAACAGTTCTTTTAATTCACATTTCCTAAGTTTTTAAAACAGGCAACCACAACAAAATCATGAGATTCACAACCAGGTTTCTGAGAAGGGCCTGAGAAGACAAGGAAGCAAAAGATACAAAAGGCTGTTCCTACCTCACATTCCTGTTCTCTTGCTGAACAGGATTCGCTGTCTCCCTCAGTATCAGTTTCCGAATCTTCTCCCAAACTTATCACACAATTATAGGAACACTGCTCTTGCTGTTGCCCTTGGGCATAATCTCCACCACTTATTTCAGAGCTGTTGGAGCATCCTTCAGCACTAAGATTGCTTATGAAGGGACAGTTGACAGAATTCAATGTTGTAAAAGTTCGTTGAGAGCAAGGTTCAGGGCTTTCACTGATCCTGATACCCAGCCACGGACACTCTGATTTCTTCCCCGAATACACAGGCTCCAAGCGTTCTTTCGGTACTGCAGACGGTAAATGTATTTGGCAGGCTTCTGTACTGTAAATATCACTCCAGAACCCTCCTGCTAGATGTTCTGCTACCTCTCTCTCCACACTGCTGCGATCACCAGCCGATGTAATGTTAATGGCTTCCCTAGCGCACAAATCAGCCTTCAAAGGTACATCATCATGACTTTCAATTTTGTCATTCCCAGCTCCAGTACCTGTTACAGTCTTTTCAGCTAAGACTGTGCTGTTTTGCATACTGCTGAAATTTAAGTTACCATATTGCTCACAAGTACGTAAAAAAGACATAGAATTAAGTCCATGAGGTGTAGCAGTGTTTTGGGGGAAAGCAGCAACATCCATTTTCTCCACAGGACACGAAACACTTTGAGTCACAGAATCTCTCTTTGATTCTTCCTTTTTCTCAATGTCTTCCTCCCCTTCTTCCATCTTTACCTGAGTCTCTTCACATTTCGAGACCAGCTGCATAGGTACACACTCCTGAGCTTTTGGTATGCCATCGGTATCAGATATTTCCTTCTCAATAAAAGTTGCAATTGGTGGCACCTGAGTGTCTTTAGTAGTGGAACTGGACTCTGAAGTATGAACTTTGTCATTTCCAAAAGCTTTCTGGAATTTCCTATACTTGGGGCATTGGGAAGATGAGCTAGAAACATTACCCTTTTCTAAATGTAAAGGATCACACGTTTGATTGGTATTATCTTGGAGAGCAGGTGACGTTTTCGCATTTTCTTCATCTTTACAGAGCTTTGTGTGAGAGGTCTGAATACATTCTTTTTCTAGAAGTTCTTCTGCTTCATCATCTATTTCTAGGTCTCCATCATCCATGCTGGCAATTTTAGGGTTTGCTTTCCTGCAATGCTGCGTACAACACTTCTTCCTAAGACATTCTTGCTGATCTGACTTACAATCCAAAAATTTGAATTTGAGAAACTGAAAGCAGGACTCTTCAATGTTGTGTACACCCAGGAATTCAGCACACTTGCAAACTTCAGACACATTGTCTTTATTTAAAATAAGTTTAGCTGTGTATGCAAACTGAAGCAAGGGACTAAATCCTTTAAGCGTTACCTATTAAAAAAAAGAAAAAAAAAAAATCAGCATAGCCAAATTGCTGCCTGGTAAAACTCTCTTGCTTGGTGATCAGCTCTCATTTGCTTCCCCTCTACCAGAGCACACGGTATGAAAAAGAACAAGGCTCTGTGTATCCGCTTCCGTTTCACTAGGCGGTGGTTAGGTTGCTACGTTTTCACATACAGCTCCAATACGTACATGGGTTTAAAAACCCAGAACTCACATTCAGCAGTCAGAAAACCATGCCATCAGGACAGAGAACAAGAAAAAAGCAGCAGATTTGTTCCAGGAAGAAAATCTGGCCACACTCATTGTAAAATAAATCTGAAAGAATTTTATCCTGCATATTTCATGGTAATTATCTTCTTCACTGTGATCAATTCCTTAGAGTATTCTCATTAAACAGTACCAAAAAGTGAGAAATATTGCTGTACACTGAAAACCAGTAGGTGGACTCAAATTTTATACAGATACCTTTCATGCTGAAGTTAAACGTGAATTACTCTGGAACAAGATCAAAACGCTGCTGGCATTAATCATTCCTTTAAAGAGCAATTACTGCTATTTGCTCAGTTTCATGCATCATTGAAATAAAAAAAAAAAAGAAAGTAATGGAATTTGACCTCACATGATTATTTATTACCGTAGCCACCTATTTCTTTCTTCCTCCCATGGATGAAAAGAATTGTACTTAAAAGCCCTACATCAACAGCAGTTATAGTCCTTCTGGAGTAGGTAGGGCCTTTTTTTTTTTTTTTTTTTTTAAAAACAGTTCAACCATTATCATCTCAGTTTCTACTGCAGAGTAGTTACTTAAAAGGGAATTCAAAGACAAACAGAACCACTTATCTTCAAAAAAATTACTACGGAATCAGGTAGGAAGGTGTAAACAGACCATCATACTGAAGATTATATGCTCCTTCCTTTAGCCTCTCTGCAAGTGAGAGATGAAGCACTACGTCCATTATTACTACTATTCAAATTTAAGCTCACACTCCGTTCCCCTTCTTTATTTTATTGGAGAGGACTTTATGCTAAATAGAGTACTACGTTAGTGTATGATCTGTAATGAATTCTTCTGCCAGTAAAGATTTCCTATAAAATACAACTTGGTTTAGGAATAAGTTGAGGGTTTCAGCTTCTGTTGTTGTTGGTTTTTGTTTTTTAAGAAAAACATGTAAATAACAAAATGCAGCTGAAGTGCTCTACACAGACAGTTTAGCAAAAACATTCTAAAAACTCTTACAACCTAAAGAATTCTAAAAATAATATTTCAAATATGCTCTGGAGACAAGAATACTGATTATACCACCATATTAATTCAGCCTTATAAATACATGAATCCTTAAAAATAAGAGTTTATCCAAATGCTGGCAAGAAGTCTCCCAATCTAGTACAGCCAATAAATCTAATTTATTTGCCAATTGCATTCACACATGAAACCAAAGAAAACAAACACAATGACGTTTCAAAATTCTACATTCTTCATGCATCAGGTAAATACTTACTGCTAAAAAACCTGAAAGATTAAGAGAAAAAACGCTCTATGCTCCTCATATTTTCCTCATATATTTCTAGCTAGCTATTCTCAAACATCGGAAAGACACGTGGTCTGACTGCCTCTGAAGAAGCCTTACAGGAGCCATTTGTTTTTATTTCTGATGAAAGTAATTCATAGTGAAAACACTGGCAGGAAAACAACAACAGAAGCAAGTGACAGCAAGGTGTCAGTGGTTAGCTTTGATGATATATATGAAACGAATCAATGTCAAAATATTTTGGTACTTCATGTTTTGGACAGGTATCTTTCATTTTCAACTTCAAATACTTTGGATGATCAAAAAGGTTAAGAAGTTGCCAAAACACGATTAGTATTTATTTGTCTCTCTCAAACACGGAGCTTCACAAACTGACTCATCTCAAAATATTTCACAGTTCCCAGAAGACAAACTCAAGTTGCTGAATCTTAAAATGTTTTTAGCAAGTGAGTGATGAGATGAAATGATTAGAAGATAAGATTCACTGCTGGTATTTTTGTTTGTTGTTTCCGCATATTCAGTTTTTACATCGGTAATGCCAGACAACATTGTTAAGCTGTAGACTTAAGAGGACTTATCTCACTCACAGCATCAGGATTACTATGTTCTTCCATATTGTTTACAAACTCTGGTTTAGTTCACAGCTTTAGTGGACCATCAGTGCTTTCCACCAGATTTCTCCCCACCAATTCTGAGGTACATCTCTTATTCTTCCCATATCCTATTTTTTCCATTATTTCAGAAGTTTTACACGTCACTAATCTCTTTTACTCCAAATGACAGCTTGGAGTCCACTATCATCCTAATTCCCTTCCACATCAGCTCCTATCATTACGCTTCTTTCAGTCTGGGTTATATGTGGGCTAACACCATATTAAGTCATTACAATGAAAACAGAAGAAGAAATGAACACAGACAGTAAGGAGGCTAAGTGAAGTTGACACAGTGGTATTATGGTATAACACAGGTTTGTAGTAAATTTGTTAATCAACAGAGAATACTAAAGATCACAGAAGCTCCTTAAAAAGAGCTCTTTAAAGAGCTTCCATCTGATCCCTTTTGGTTTTCTAGTTTTTATAAAAATCAAAGATTAAAGTTACAGAGAATTCTTGTGTTTATCTCAATATCTTATACAGTCAGTGAAGGAGCTATGTGAGTAAGACATAGGCTTTCTGAATACATTGTTATGTTAAGGCAGCATTCAGCTTCGTCTTCTACATGAACCGCTGAAGTCAGTACAAATACTCATTATCATGTACCCTTCCTCCTGTTGTAATGATTCTAGTCGACTTGTCAACAATTTTCACGTTATTTCTAACTCTCTTCCTCCCCGAGTTGATAACTAAAAATAACCTCCCAGAAAGTCACTGATCATGTACCCATTCTTCAGTTTACTGCTACTTCTGGGCAGAGAGCACTTGGAGGCTCTTGACTTTTCATTTACGAGCACAACGTTTCACATAAAAATGCCATCATTTGTTTGCCTCATGACTCTTAAATACCATCTGAAATCTCTGAGAATCTTGAACGCTTTTAACTAAATACCAACTGGAATCTTTAAGTGTCTTGGATGCTTCAGATATCAGATAATCAAATTTCTTCCCTGTGGATGATGCTTTCTGGCTCATTCCCACTGAATGTCTTGAAATTCAGTTTTAGAGTATTTATGTAAGGCGAAAAAGCAAGCAAGTAGTTGTGATACATTTTCTCAGTTTTGTAAATATAAACAGTTAAAAAAAAAAACAACGATCAAGATGCTAACGATGAGTACACAAAAAGAATGGGGAATTGAACAGGCAAGCAAGCAATATAAGCATGGTTGTATTTCTCAAACATTTTTAAACTCAACCTCAATTATGCTACTTTAAAACAAAAAATGGCAATGCCATTCATTCATTTATTACTCCCAAAATATTCCCTTCTCATACAGGATGACCAGTTCTGCAGTGCCTCTTTAATGTTTAAGGCTTATGTTAAACATCTGCTTTTTGACAAATTTGTATGCGTAGAATCTGGTGTACCATTTTAAAAGCACTATACACTTATCCTCAGTCTGTGACACGCTCTGATCTATCTAGTCTTTACCTCAATCAACAACAACTTCACAGCTCAGAAATTACTTCCCCTCTATTCTTAACTCTCTTCCTTTAACTTCTAAACTCAGTTAAGCACTAATTTATTGTAAAACAGAAATGAACAAAACAGGTTAGAAGCACCGGCAGGTAAAATATAGAAGCAAGCGACACTCACCTCTTCTGGTAAAGTGATGATAAGATCAGCATCCAATTGGCCCACGATTCTTGAAAGGAAGTAACTACTGCAAGCTGCAAGCACAGCTCTGTGAGCCCGAAATCGCTGGTCTTCCACTAGAATCGTAACATCACAAAGAATATCTTGCTTTCTCTGATCGTCAAGACTGAGAAGTACATTGGTACTGTGCACTGAAGACTCATATGCAAAAACCACACTATTCTTCTCACTTAGAGACATTCTGTACCACAAATGTTAGTGTAAGTCTCAGTGGAAAGCATGCTTCTGTTCTTCAAATCTGGAGGAAGAAAAAAAGAAATTGTGCACATGAAAATCCTGTCCAACAGGAACCTACTGATGATACCAGAACATAAGGAAAGCTGTAAAACATACATTGCCTATTCCAATTCCCTGCAAGACTGTGCTTAACAATTAATATTTTATGATAAAACAAATGTATGCTTATGAGCATTTAAAGTATCCAAACCCTAATACGTACATCTTAAACATTGGTTTACTACACGCATAGGCAAAAAACCAACAATTTATGTGACTTCAGTGATAGAAAACTGTTTTTCCTCAGCAAATCGATGTGTAGTAACTTTACCAGAACACTTAAAAATTATTTAAACATTAATTTTTAGTGATCATTATATTCTGATTCTGACACCATGGAAAATGTGAAGAGGAATAACACCCAGATCCATTAAGCCAAAATTCACCAAGATACCATGTAAGCTGCTTCTGTTTACTGATTACAGTAGAAACTAAAAATATTTGTTTTACCTTCTTTCAAAAGTACTTTGCCTGTTAAAACAGTTAATAATTGTCAGAAGACTTTCATTTTCTCTCTAGTCAATTTTTTAAGCATGTCAGTTCTCTTATTTTCCACTTGTCTTAATTCTCTAATGCAGCCTTATCTCCCCCCCACCCTTCTGCTCATCGCTGTATTAACCATTACGCTTGTCAGAAGTTTGCTTTCATATTGAAGCACTGATTCACGTCACCTGGCAATGGAATGCTTTTATGCAAAAGCATAGTTCTGAAATAAAAAGCATTTATTGGACAATAAATAGCAATAGAAGTGATATAGTATTTCAAACCTGGAAAAAAAAAAAAAACACCTCATAACTGTCCTGAAGCTATTCCTGAACTCCTCATGTTTGAGAAATGTAGAGCTAAGGGAGAAGCCAGCCTGACGAGAGGGTTCAAAGTTTAACAGCATTTCCAAGTCTAATCTTTACATTTTAATTCCAAATTCCTGCTTTCTTTGGAACGAGCCTTCCTTCGAGGAAAAAAAAAAAAAGCATAATAACAAGTGTCTTCACATCTAAGTCTTGATCAAGAAGCTGTAGAGTTGGTTTTGGAACTGGTGATCTATGAAGAAGACAGGTTACTGGGAATAGCTGTGCATTAACAAACCAAGCACTTCCATGACACTGGGCTGTTCTACCCAAGAGTTACTGTAACTGAGCACAGTTGCTGACGCTCACTTCAGCTGACCCAACCACTGTATTGCTCAACAGAGTTATGATATGCCAGCTCTCAACAGTAAAACTGGAGCCAAGACAGGAGGAAGGAGGACACCAGCATTTTTAAACACAGTGGAGGGGAGGGGGAACCAAGCATCTTGTCAGCTGTAGTTTTGGTTACTCACTACTCCTTACTTCCATAGGATACAAGCACTTTTAGTGATCTTTTCAATAGAAAGGGGAGATTCCCCACGTGACACTTCCCCCGTGGCAACAGCAGGGCAGCATCAGTCCAGACTCCAGCAAAGTACAAAGTACCAACGTTATCTGCAATTCCCACTCCACAAGGGAATATCATACACTCAGCTTCACAAAAAAAAAAAAAAAAATCACAGTTCATGACTTGACTATGAACGTACGTCCATTTGGGGACATCTGCTTAAAAATACAAGCTTTTGTTCTGTGAAAATAAGTTCTAAGAAAAAAAGTCAAAAATCAAAGAGTTTTCCCTCTAAGCAATAGCTCTACCTTCAGTAATTAATCCTGAGGAACTTAATTTTGAAAGGAAAAGAAAATAAAAGACACATTAAGCCTATTTTGATACACCTAATGAATGACTACAGACTTTTGTTTAAGAAAACATCACAGCTTAACTGTGAAAGTTAGTAATACCTGAGCATAAGGATATTACAGCACATGTAGTTTAATAAAATCTAACCACGTATTTCTTATCAGGTCTAACAAGTACTGAAAAGAGGAACTGAAGACAAAATGGAAGCCTAAATCCAGGGTGGTGGGAGCACAGAGAAGTGGTAAGGGTTTATGTTAGGGTGATATCTTGGCAAAACTCCTAACCAGGGGGACTGTAGCTGCAGCAGTTCTGTAGACGTTCTCTATCCTTTCCTCTTAAAGCCCTCAGAAAGACGGCCCATGTATCAAACATGCTGCTCTTGGGTTTTCCCTTCTAAAATCATCCATTTCAATATCCCACTCAGCTCATTACACTTCCATAGCACGGAGAGCTAAAAGCAGCTTCCACATGTGCAGAGGACAGGTGAACTTTGTTCCAATTCATCTCTACAAGGCACGTAACACACTTTCAAAACCCTGTGCAGCCTACTGAAAAGCACTGACAATGAGCTTCTAGCATTGTTGCTGCCAAAAAAGTCTCAACACTACCTTCAGTTTCTTCAAGAGCGAAAATGACAACGTATTTTATTTGAGCACAACCCAACTAAACATTTTTAATCTGGCAGAATATTGTAAAATCTAGTAAGGTCATATAGGGCAAAGAGAGAAATCAAAAGGAAAAGAACCAAAGGGCTGAAAATGCTAATGAAAACAAAAAGTCTCAAACAGGAAAGGGAAAATGTAACCACTAAAATTCTGTCATGCTTTAGAGAAGTGCTGACAAAGGTCAAATTTGTGAGTGTCTTAATTCTGTTTTCCAGTTGCGTAACAAAGGCACGGCCTCACATTTATCACAGCACGTCATGACAGACTTCCAGCTAGATTTTCCACTGTATGTGTCCATAAATGTTACACACACATCCACATAAACAAGACTCTCTACTTTTGTCCTCAAAAAAAAAAAAAAAAAGCTCTTTTGTAAACAGTTTCATGTTCTTTGTACTTCACCTATTCTCCTGAAGCATTTAAATTCTATTACTTAGAAATTATTTTAAATTAATTCTGTTTACAAATGGACAGAAGATGTACAAGGTTTGGAGACAGCAATTCTGTGCTCCTTAAGCAGCTTTCTAACTTCAAGCTCATGCTACAACTATTCCCTTAATACAGACCCTCTCAGGCTTCCTTCATCTCAGTACAGGTGCACAACAGAAGTAAGTTATTTTCCACAAACACCCTATCAGGTTTTTTTCCCCTCAGACATTTCAGATGCCAGTAGCAAGTTTCTGAAAAGAAGGAAAAGGAACACTCAGAATGGTGATAAACCATTTTCTTGGAAATCAGACTAAAACTCCTATTCGACCACACTATCTTTATTTTAACGCAAGCACTTCAGGAAGGAAAACTAGAGGCAAGCACAGAAGTCAGCAAGTGACTGCGTATTTTAGTGACTCTTCATTAAGCCAGAGCCAGCTAACAACCATGCTGCTGAATGCAAAAGGTGCTAAGAAACAGAAGGATTGTTTAAGATTTTCAATACAGCAATTACCATCAAAAATAATGAGAATCCAAAAGACCCTCCAAAACTTAAAGTAGCCCTCACAATGCACGCTGAAAGGATTAAAGATGAAAGGAACAATGTGAAAGTTCACTAACTCTGAATCCTCACTTAGTGGAAGAAAACTAGAACTGTCAGTACAAGGGCATTCCTCAAATTCCTCTCATGTCAAGCTCTGGGCACCTAATAACCTCATAGTCTTGAGGGGAGGAAAAAGAAAAAGAGACCTTGCCATGTGCCAGCATAAAAACTCCCTGAAGGAACAACTGCAGCCCAATGAATCAAGTTCTACTTTGAGAACACAACCCTGTTACTGTGAAGCTTCTGTTCTTTATCAGATAAGAGGTTTTTGCTTAAGGGCAAAAATATTGTCTCCTAAGTACCGGTTACAATACTTTATTCTGCTTCCAACTGAAGTTAAGCTGATTTTTTTCATCCCCATTGCCATATGATTTAACATAAAACTATGAATAACAGGTACCTCTAGAATTACCCCATCTTCAGTAGATTTAGACATCTCTACTTTTAAGGGACTAGATACATATATTTATTTTCAAAGGACATACAAAATACTTGTTAACGAAAATTAGCACTGCCAACCATATTAAGAAAAGGAATATAAATTTCTTTGAATACATTATGTAGAAATCATAGCAAGATGCCTATCAGGATTCATCAGGAAACAACAGATCTCATCTTCCTCGTGCGTTTAAAGTTATTTGTTAGTTTATATTACTAACCTGCAGGTAATTGCACAGCATACGGTACTTTAGTCTTAGACTTCAAGTGCACTCATCCGATCGTTTACAACTACTGTGTTACTTCTTAACTCCTGGTTGATGGCAGAATAAAACAGGTTAGTTAAATCATCCTCTTAAGCAGGTACTGTTAGAGAAGGAAGAAGAGTCACTGGAGTGCAGATCTTCAGGAAAACCGAGACGTGTCCCCATTTGACACTCGCTCACATGTATCCCAAAGATGATAATCACTATGGCTGTGTCCACATGAAGCTATAAGGAACTGCTGTTGCTAAGTTACAGAAGGAACAATAACAGATAACACTACATCAGAATACGTAGCATAAGAGTGGGAACATACTACCAGAATAAAACTTACAACTATGTATAATTCTCATCCACAAACAAAAGTCTGGCACAAGGTAAATTAACTTTCATGCTCAGCAGCACCACAACAACATGTAAAAAGCCTGCATGAAAACCAACATCCTGTGGTCAACAAGAGAAATGCTGTGCCAGAGATGAAGGAAGCTCTGAAGCACCAAGGTGTCACTGCAGCTGACAAAAGTGCACATAGAAACCAGCTTACCTCCATATACTTGGGGTAGGGCAAAAGAGCTGCTCAAAGATTAAGCACATCCATAAAAACTCAGACAGTCAAAGAGTCCTCAAGAAAGTTCTGTATGGTATTTTGCAAATATAAAAATATCTCTGTGTGTGTTACAAGTCATGTAGAAATAACTAACATTTAGATAAAAACTTGCGCACAAACATATTAAAATAAAGAGCAGAAAGTGCCTCCTCCTATAGCTCTTGCAAGCCACTCTGGGAAGCCAACAGTTGCCACAATCACTCTCTGAAGCATTTAATGCTGAGGGGTAATTTTCCCATTATGCAAAGGACAGCAAAACACAGTGTATGTACACTGACACAGAACACTCAAACTGAGTAGCTGCTTTCTTGAGCTGTTCAGATCAGACTTCACAATACGCTGCAAGTCCCTCATGGTCACAGAAGGAATGCAAAGAGAAATCCCATTCCAATAGCAAAGTTCTATGACTATCCAGAAGTAACAGCAGTAAGATGTGGATGTCAAGACAGCATCTGAAGCCTAAAAACAATAAAATATCACCCATCAGCTCGCTGCAGATTTTAACAACAGCAACAATTATCCCAGATCATCACGACCAATACTCATCCAGATGCATACTGAACAATGACCACAATTCCAGCTTTCTTGCAGAGAATTTCTCAAACATCCGTGCTCTGTCCAAAATATTTTATTTGTAACAAACGTCAAACATTCAGGATCATCTGCTTTAGGGAAGGAAGGCTCTGCAGAGGCATACGGATAGGCTGAGGCCAACTGTCTGAGCCTCAACAAGACCAAGTGCTGAGTTCTGCACTTTGGCCATAACAACCCCATCCAACACCACAGGCTTGGGGAAGAGTGGCTGGAAGGCTGTGCAGAGGAAAAGAACCTGGGGGTATTAGTTGACAGTTGGCTGAACATGAGTCAACAACATGCCCAGGTGGCCAAGAAGGCCAATGGCATCCTGGCTTGTGTCAGAAACAGAGTAGGCAGCAGGACTAAGGAAGTAATTGTCCCTCTGCGCTGGGCACTGGTGAGGCCATACCTCAAATACTGTGTTCACTTTTGGGCCCCTCACTATAAGATACTGAGGCACTGGTGTATGTCCAGAGAAGGGCAACGAAGCTGGTGAGGGGCCTGGAGCAGAAGTCTTATGGGGAGCACCTGAGGGAACTGGGATTGTACAGTCTGGAGGGAGACTCAGAGGAGACCTTATCGATCCCTACAGCCACCTGAAAGGAGGTTGTGAGGTGGGGGTTGGCCTCTCCTCCTGGGTGACAGCGATAGGACGAGAGGGAATGGCCACAAGTTGTGCCAGGAGAGGTTCAGGTTGGATATTAGGAACAATTCCTTCTCAGAAAGAGGGGTCAGGCACTGGCACAAGCTGCCCAGGGAGGTGGGGGAGTCACCGTCCCTGGAGGGGTTCAAGAACCTTGGAGATGTGGCACTGAGGGACATGGTCAGTGGGCATGGTGGGGGTGGGCTGGTGGTTGGACTGGGGGATCTTAGAGGTCTTCTCCAACCTTAATGATTCTATGAAAAATAAATGAAGCATACTATTATTCAATGCAGTGAATATTAAAAACTTCTTTGCTTAAATACTCATTTAAAGTATAGAGTATCTTGCATTTTACATCTACGATGGAAAATCCCTCCCCCCCCCCGATGCTGTGTAGTTTAAAACTAAGCTTTTTGTCAACTTAGAGAAACCATCAAATAACACCAATTCTGTACGTTTACAGCTGTTTCACTGCATACTTGCATCATTCTTTCTGAACAGAGAAGACAAAAATAACAGCTGGAAGTCTCTGCCTGTCTGTAGCAGCTGCCAGGAGCTTCACTCCGAAGTAACTTACAACAACAGTGTGTCAGCTGTCACACTGGTAAATAAATTCAGCATTCTACAGTTTGTATTCGAACACCACAAACACCAAAAAGAAAAACGTGAGACGCTTTGGTATACAAAGGGCTATCTATGTTTTACATCTAAAACAAATGTTTTGAATGCAAGACCAGCTGAAGCCGGAAAGATCCACTGGCAGCATTAGAAGAAAATTCACAGCTAGAAAAAAATGAATGAGTCATAGAAGTGAGCTCCATAGGCTCTCAGGCTCTTTAAGGAAAACGGCCAAAGAATACTAAAATGGCACTTAAAACTGAGACAAAGGTTTGAGAGTGCAAATTGATGTAAGTTGAAGCAAAAATGATAGCAGGATACACCTACGATTTGCATGCACATTTACCAAAATACTTTTTGACCGAATTCAAGTGTTTCAAGCTTCCTTAAAAATACTAGACCAGAGCATACAAATCCATGGAAATCAAAAGTGGTCATGCCTTTTCCTACTCAGATAGCTTTTGCTTCAGGAGAGAGAGAAGATAGCCAAACTGATGATCTAAACACCTGGGGACAAATCTAAAGACCCAGAAAAAAAAAATCTTGCATCCAATTGTCACCAACATCAATGGGAACCCAGAGGCATTTGGATTCGAGGAAGTCTAGTGAGCATCCAAACCCACTCGATATCGTTGAAAGAGTCACTGGCAAGTAAAAGACAACACTGCACTTTGTTACCACCAACTGTAACCCACTTAGTACCAAGTGGGGCAATAAACCAGCTCAAATTGACATGGCGTTCTTCTGCCTTAAGTCCTACAAAGACAGCAACAGTACTGGCAGGAGCCAAGCAAAATAAATAAATAAACACACAAAAAAACTAAACCAACCAAACAAAAACAACAAAACACTCAGAAAAATAGCTACAAAAGTTCCACTTCTTTCGGTCACTGCTTTCTTCTAAAGCACAACAGTCTCCTATTTGTCATCAGTCAATAACTCCATTGTAGGGATTCCTAAAAAGAAGAGCTAATCTTCTATTTCTAGACTCAGACATCAGTTACATTGCTCTACCACCAATCTGTCTACAGGTACAGGGTTTGGGGTTTTTTTTTTTTTTTTTTTTTTGTCCTCCCCCCTCTCCCCACCCCTCGAAGACCTTCAGCTACATTTCCTGTAAATTATCCAACCCAAGAATTACTCAATTTACTAAAAAGTAAACAAAAGCCTGTTCCTTCTTCTTTACTTAGTGAGCAACTACCCTCTAACAGCATGCTGGATATCAATCCTCTGCAATAACCACAGTAATTTCCAGCAGCGCACAGATAAAATTCCTGAAGATACAACAAAGCAGAGCGCAGTTCCTTCCCTGCAGAACTCAGGCAGGGCACCTTTACTGTCACTGCTGCCTGAGGTGGCTGGACACTCAGATGCACTTCCTGTTGTGATCATCCCCAGGATCACACTAGTAAGGCTAATCTATCATGCAGCAGACAAAAAATATGTCTGCTCAGCGAGCACCATGCTCTTAACTTACCTGTACTCTTAGAATACCTGAAATTCCTAAACGGTTGAGGAAAAAAAAAGTATTGTAGAACAGTAAAAGAAGCTTGAAAAACAAAGTCTGAGTGCTATTCCTGACTCCTATGCTGATGTACTGAGCAACTTTAAGCAGCACTTATCTCCTTCAGCTCCCCTACAGCAGACATTTACATTTATTCTGTTAAAAAAATCCTGTCACTCACAGAGGCAAAGTACAGAGGGACAGCCATCATTTACCACTACTACTAAAACAAGATTATTTGGATTAGAGACAGTTTATTCAAAATTGAGCACAAAAGCTGTTTCCCAAAGCTCTGTGCCCATGCGCTTGCCCCCAGCTACGTCGCCTTTTAAGGACATGAAGTTACGTTGCAGATAAATGCCCAGAGCAGCAATAGCTGCTGATTCATGGTATGCTGACAAGGGATGAACAAGCATTTCAGCACTCACGTTTGCTGCTTCTCCATCATCAGTTCCAAAGGACTTTAAAAAGAACAAAAGTGATTAAAAAGCATTTAGATTACAACAGCTAAGCTGAGGTTCTTGAAGACAACGCTTTCTCCTATCAAGAAAGTGCGTCTCCTCTTTACATGATTAGCACGTTCATAATTAAATCCCTAAACTACTCTGACTAAACAGCTGGATGATCCCGTCCACCGCCTAATTGCATAAGTGAGCTTTTTAAAAATGATTAGACTGTATTTCTGCAACATCATTCTTACCACAGCTTTTGGACTCCTGACAAGTCACAAGCGAGAATTAAAAAGAATCACGGGAAGTCGGGCCAGCTTCAAGTCTCAGAGCCATTACTTGTTTTCAAGCTTTTAAGCCTAAAGATTCAGGTTTTTTAAAATATTCACAATCTATTTGAGAACTTGGGGGGAAGAAAAGGAAAAAGAGTTGAGACCCTAGTAGATATGAGACTCCAGAGGCTGGGATTTTAAAGGAAAAAAGCAAAAGACTGACAGCGTATAATCATAGAATTTTTCCCCCATAGAAAAAAGGTTTGAACAGTTTCCCTGAGAAGATGATATGAAGCAATATCCATATGCAAGCCAGAGAAAAAATATTTCTATTTTTTAACATGGTCTTATGCACCACTAAATTTTTGTATTGGGCAAGAAAAAAAAACCGCTTTGTAGGATCTGGTTCATTTCAGCACTAAAAAAGAACAGAATTGAAGGGATCTCAGGAAGTCCTTTGCAGCAGAATCCCACCCTTTACAGTCCTTCAACTCTGCTCTTATGCAACAGCTGCTCTGGGAAGGCAGCTATGCTCAGACTGACTGAAGGCGTGGTTTCCCTCCAAGAAGAAACCGTCCAACCAACACCCAGGTACACTCATTTATTTATTTATTTTTCCAAGCGAGAGCTAGGCTAGATAAAACATGCAATTAGGATAACAGGTCAATTGAATAACTAAGTGCATACAAGTGTAACCTACGGTCAACTCTCACCTTTACCTGAAGGACAAACACCTTCCCATTTCTATCTACACATCCTACTCCTTGCCACAGTTAAACAAGCTACATGAATAATGTTTTACTGACTGCCAGAATCCATTCACAAGTATGTACATAAAAAGATTTGTAATGAATAGCAAATTAACCATCTGTAGTTCAATAGCTTACAAAGGATGCAAGAAACAACCTGAAAGAACTGAGGAGCAAATACACTGCCAAGTCAAAGAAAATACTTTTTGAAAATGATCTTCAAGTTATTTGTGGCACAAGCTTTTTGACTCCTCTAATTTGCTTCCACAACCTTTCTTCACAGCACATGAAACTGAAACAAAGTTCTTCAGACAAATCAGAAAGAACTTCAGAAACACTTCTATGAAAACAGAGAAGCACGCATAAATATTGCTAACTCCAGTCAGATTTACACAAGGAGAAAAGATGCAGAATACCAGACTTAAACAGTAACAGGAATAGCAAGTGCTATTTACTTTCTTATCAAAGTATTAGCTCATGGGCCAAGACTGGAATCCAAACACCTGCAAACATGATCTTGACTACTAAAGTCACTCGCACACATTATTCCAACAGGATTCTGAAGACCACTTGAGCATTCTTTGAGATGGAACAATTCAAAGGCATTTTGGCTGGCCCTATGCTACCTCTTCTGCTCTCCAATGCACGCCTAATGATTAAACTCTACTTATTTGAATTTCAGTAATGAAGGGCAGACTGGCTTTAGAAGCATAACACTTCCCCCTTCTTTTTAAAGCTTCAGTAGCTGACAAGCCAGTTGAGCATTACTCTAACCTGCTAATTCACACTTACACAGAACACTAAGGTTTCTCTTTGTATTGCTGAAGAACAAAAGCTCTCCACCACAAAAACGGCCTTAACTGAAAAATACAACCTGCTGCTGGAGCTGCAGTTCCCCCTGCGATATAGGCTATGATTTGCTTCAGCAAAGCGAGCCTTCCCCTGCCCCTACACTGTTAACTTCTCCACTGGAGGCAGGGAAAGCTGCAGGGGTCCTCCTGCATTATCCCTAGTTTGGTCATACCTGGCTGAATTCATACAACTTCACGCTTGTTTCAGCAGCTATTTTTTGCTCTCTTCAGGTTTTGCTTCAATCCACATTTGCATCTACCAACACCTCACTACTATTTAACTAAGGGCTGCACGTAAACAAGACTTAGGCTATAAATACCACAGAGGTCTTTTCGGTCCCTAAAACTTCCCCGGTGAAACTCTCAGCAACAGAACTCTAAGGGAGAACGAGAACACCAGCACTCAGAGAATATGTGAATCCTGGGACTGCCCCACCATGCCTCCACCTCACGCCTGTCTGCCCAGCACGGGGTGAAAGCCAAGTTTACCATTAAAAGGAAACCTATGAGGAAGTTATCTGAACACCTATTCTCACCTCATCAAATGGGAGAGAATGACAGAATGACACCTGGGACTCACATTACAACTCAAGCACAAAGGTGCCTCCTGTTCTGCCCCCCAAGACACCTGCAGTGTATGCCCAATGACACTGCCACCAGTGACCAAAGCGACCAGGTGAAGAGCGCTGCTTTTAACACCAGATGATTCTCATGTTAACATACATTATTCCTCAAAATATCCTTAATGTACCAAAATTTTAGTACACTGAGACTTCGGGCATTTTTGAGTATAAAACACTCACGAACACAGCAGATGCAACTTAAACATCCACTATGGCATTTGGGTTACAATCAGGAGCGTGCCAGTGAAGCAGACTTCCTAAACATGCTACCTACTGTGCTTTCATTGACTCCACGAGGCTGATTCAGGCTACAAAAGCGAGTTCTTTCTGTATTTCAATGAACTGGAAAGCAGGCTCCAGAAGTACACCTGGAGAAGTCCAAATACAAAGGGATTCAGCAGAGTCATCCCAAAGGAAGCCCTCCTGCGAAGCACACCGTGCGTGTATTCCCCTTCCAGCAACAACTTGCCACCTTTGGGCCTCACCGCTTGCTAACGCACACACAGATTCACTCACATGTGCCAGGGCATGCAAGAGGAATTACGCCACTTGAGCCACTTTTAAACATTAAACCACAAAATAACTCACATCCTGACTGCTTTAATTTGGACTCATCACGTCCCATGAGGACGTTCCCATTTGCTTTCCCTTCAGCACGGCACAATATCTGAGCCTCAAGGACCGCACTGCCACAGGACTCGCAGGGCTGTGCAGCCCTAAGCCACGGTGTTTCTTTCAGGACTGCGACTGCTCCATAACCAGAGTGAAATATGTGTCTCACGCACCTCCCTGAAGTGCCTCAGATTAACGTCGCTCAGAAGTCACCGCATGGTAAAACCATGTACACACACCTCTGTCTTCACTGCTACAAGATCGCCTTCTCCTTTCTTCCTTCCAAAAAACATTCACAGGCACTGAGTACTTAGAAATTTGGGGCTCCCATCAGCATATTGGAAATGGAGAACGCAGCCGTAATTTGACAGAAAGACAGACAATAATTCCTTTCTAATTGCTACACTTCCAGCGCGCCCCGAAGCACGCCAAGTATTTCGCAGCCCAGAACAAGCCCAACGGGATCGCCAGCTCCTTGTTTACGGCCCGAAAGGAGCCCTCCCGGCTCCCGCAGGATCACCACCTCAGGCGGGGACACTCGGAGGGGTCACCGGGCCGCTCGGCGACGGCCGGGCCCGGGAGCGGGGACACCTGAGGGAAGGGGCGGCACCACCAGGCGGCCGCCCGGGACCCGCCGCCCTCACGGCCCTCGCTCGGGGTCCGCCGCCGCGGGACGGACCACTCCGCCGCAGAGGGGGGCGCCTCGTCCCGCCTCCCCCCCTTCGCCGGAGTGGCGCTGCCCTCACCCCCCCCTCAGCCCAACGGGCACCGAACGGACGCGCCCGCGCGCGCAGCTCCGCTCACCTCAGCGCCTGCCGCTCCTCAGCCTCGGGCCGGGCGGGCGGCCGCAGGGCAGCGCCGCCGCCTCTCACCCCTTTCCGCTCCCGCTCCCTTTTCCCCCGGCTGGACTGCTCCTACCCCAGCGGCTGCGGCCCGACTGCAGCGAACGCGGTCAGGTGACTCGCGACAACA
>WBMW01002521.1:768188-835604 GCA_013396635.1 Penelope pileata | reverse complement strand
AAAAAAAAAAAGGATTTATTTTTCTGAGGTTGTATGTTTTCCCGTTTGTCATAACAGAGGAAAAATTGATTCAGTGCCTGCTTCTGTTTAGAACAGCAAACTAAATGCCCCACAACAGAAGCTGTTCAATTTCTGGTACTGATTACCAGGTTGGAGGCTCATCTGAGGAGCTGGAGCAATCACAAGCCTGCACGTCACTGCGGTGATCCAGCGGGAGGAGGCGGCCCATCTGAGCCCATCGGCCGCGCCGATCTGGATTTCCTCCTGTGCCCAGGCGATTGGCTGCTCTGTGCATCGTTCGCTTGGGTGTGACTGCAAGCCCCGGTGAGTCACAGTTCAAGTGCATGGCTCATGCCGAAAGGAAAATGAGGCCAGTTTTAACTCTGCTTTTAATTTTGTTTCCAGCTTAGTTCTGTGAAAGTCACAAAGAGCCCAGAACTTCCATACAGCAATAGGTAACCCAAGGCATAAAAGACACAAAAGGAGGTACCACCATCAACATGCAAAAAAAAAGAGAGAAATATACCTGCGTGTCTCTGTACTGGGTTTGACCAGAATGGCATCTCTTCTCAGAATATTAGATGATGCACGAAGTACTGGTCATCTCTTGTAGAAGGATGAAAGTTGCTGAAAACAGCAAGTTTACAATTGGAAAGTGTGCTTGTAAACCTGAAACTGGTTATAGAAATGACAGAATTGATTATATAGTGTCGTTTCCTGATAACTTGGAATGTCTTCTGTTAGTCTTTTTGAGGTATTGCATAAGATACGGTAATCTACTTGATAGTTTCCTGCTGTTCCTGCTTTTCCTTTCCCTTCTTTGGACAATTGTTGATCCGCAATTCACAACATTCTCGAGAAACATTTTGGAGATGAATTTCTCACAGTGCAATGTAGGAACTTCTTGAAAGCACTTTAGTAAGAGTTTGTCTCAGAAACACAATTTCTTTTCTGCTTTTCCCTTGCAGAATCACAGCATTGCTGAGGCTTGCAGGGACCTCTTGGTCCATCTGGCCCAGCCCCTGCTCCAGCAGGGACATCCAGAGCAGGGTGCCCAGGACAACGTCCAGGTAGCTTCTGAAGATCTGCAAGGAGGAGGCTCCACAGCCGCTCTGGGCAGCCTGTGCCAGTGCTCCGTCACCTGTGCAGTGCAGAAGGGAATGTTCTGTGCTCCAGTTTGTGCCCTTTGCTTCTTGACCTTGTGCTCGCACTGCCCGAGCCTTCCCTTGTCTGGGATGAAGTACTGAAGCAGGGCTGAAAAGGCCCAGCTGCCCAGTCAGTGACTAAGCTGAGGTATCTACTCAGCAAAAAACTCTGATGCTGTTTCTGCTACTTTCTAATGATTGCAACACTTTCTGAGACATGATATTTCTCAGGAAAATGTGTAAACGTTACACTTAATGACAGCGTAGGTCTTGGGTATTTGTTGAGGTCTGGACACTGTCCCAGGCAGTGGAAGGTCCCAGTGCATGGAAGGTGTTCAAAAGACTCTGCAAAAACACCCCAAAAAGTCAGTGAACAGATTTAGACCACAGTCCAGCTTGTTTCCTGATGCCTTGTACCATATGTAACACCCAAACCATACAAGTGTATCTTAGGCTTGAGTACAGCTGTGAAAAGCAGCCTGTATGTTGGCAATAGGTTCTGATGCATGTTTTATATCTTTTCTGAAATGATACCCTAACTTCTGTTTGCAGAGCTCACACAGGCTCTTCAATCCCCTGAAAAAACAGTTTGGTTCCACGCTGACTGCTCTGCCTCTCAACAGGCATTTGGAGGCGTGAGGAAGAGGAGGGCAGTAACTCTTCCAAACAGGGGAGAATCAGATTCCTGCAGGGACTTCTTTGCATAGACTTATTTCCTGACAAGGAGAATTGTAAACAGGACCTTAAGTTTGCTGACTGTTGTTAAGCTTAGGAGATTTTCTGATGTTATTTCATATGCCACTGTCGTTTCTTTTCTTCTGTACAAAATCCTCATCTTTTTGACCTCTGAGCAAATTCTGGCTGTGTTGACTGGAAAGCTGTTCAGTACATAGCTGACTGTACGTCGCTCATGGGAGCTGTGGTCTCCAGGGTGGGCTGTACCAGCACATCACCTGCTTCTCACCTCCCCCCATATAGTTGTCACTTGGAAAATGTGGGATTCTGGTGCTGAGGTGGCGTTATGCAACTTACAGTCAAGCTGTTTAAATCTCCGTGTGCAGCCCCAGCAGAACTCGGCAGTGTTTGGTACTGATAAGATATGAGTCTGCAGTTCTGAGTGCTTGTTTGCAAGCATTCCCGCCACGTGAAAGCAAGTTCTTGCCTGAGAAAATGTGAATGCCTTGCTCTGGAAATTGTTGTAGGTACCTCACACAGTGTCCCTCTAAGAAAGAACAAAATCCTGCGGGTGCAGTTAAATGCTTATGAATCACCACCTTGTAAAAAAATGACACCACCTGTCACATTTCATCTGAGCTCTCAGAAAATGGGGAGAACGTGCTGAATGAGGCAGTCCATGACGGTGTTGTACAGTGAGTACTGTATGATACTGGGGGTTACGTTATACTGCACATTCCTTTTGGGCAGTGAAACAGAGCAGAAGCTGCACAGCTGACAGAGTGCTAGGAGGAGAAATCTTAATAGTTGAAGTAACAAAAACACGCTATTTTTTCAGGCAAAGTAGAACACAGTGTAGATATATTTTCTATGAACTTAATAAGTACGTGCAGAAGTTGCATGTAGATGTACAGCAGTTACTATTGCCTTAATAATGGATTGTAAGTTGTGGGTAAGAATGAACAAATGGTCCAGGGGTGTGTTTAAAAATGCTTCTGGAGCAAAGGAGTAAATGCAGCAAAAGCATTCAGAATGGCAGATGCAGTGCCCCTCCGGGTAAGAACATGGGCTTTGGGAACCATTCTATGATTCTATGATCGGAACTTACGGCAAATGTGACTGTTTAAAGCAAAATTGCACAGCTGTAGGGTTGTGTGCTAAGTACTGCAAAGAGAGAGTGAAATGGGATATGGTACACATGCAAACCCTCATCTGATGAGACGGCCAACACAGTACATGTCATTGGGCAGATGAGCAGTCCCACTGAGATCTGGATGAGCAAGCCTTTAAAAATCTATTGGAAACATCTACTGCTATGTTACATATCAAGAAATATCAGGGATTTTTGTTCTCCCTCGTTTGCATTTGTGCTATTTTAACCCTGCTTGGCAGTTTCACTGGTGGGACAGTGTAATTTAGAGGACTGAAATGACGTAGCAAAATGGGATAGAAACAAACACCAATCTAGATGTTTTGTGTAAGACTGGTTTCGAGAAAATGCTCAATGTGTAATAATCAATAATGACCAGTTTTACTGTCTTGGACCAATTTTACTTTTTTCCCTGCAGATCCTGATACAAGGCATCTAAACCTGTCTGTCAAAGTTCATTCAGATCAGCTAAAATATAAACTGTTATGTAAATAAAATACAGTTTGAGGTTGCAGCCGTTTTGTCTCTAATTGTGCAGATCTTATCACTTGGACCGAGAGAGGCCATGTGTCAGCATAATGCGTTTATTGGGATTAGTGGCTGTCCTTCTACCAACAAGAAGCGAGTAACTGCTTTTATGCTGTTGGCAGTTGTGTTGGTAAGGGCATGATGACTAAGCTTCACATGTTTCTATTAATACAGGGTTGCCTCTCACTGATACCAGCACTTGCTGTTGCATAAAGCAAGAAGTGCTGTCAGATAACCGCTTCTGCATTGCTAGAAACTTCTGAAATCCATGCTGCAACATAGGCTTTGTTTTCAAAGTTCTTCCTTGTACAGTGCCATGGAAGCCTTGTTTCTGTCCGGACATGGGCAGCATGCTTGTTTTTTCGTTATTTGCCAATTGCAGTGGAAATGATGCAGCACAAAAAACTGCTGACTGAAGAGTCTGTTGTATTTTCTAGGTACTTTCTGGTTTTGAAATAAAAGTAGAGATTATCGCAAGTGCTGCAGTTGTTTGAATTCAGCTTCTGCCAAGTTTTTACACTGCTGATGCTTCTAAGAATAAAGAAACCTACCTTAGAATCTAATTCCTAAGTCGTATCTTGCCATTTTCAGTATTAAATTTAGTACGATGTCTAAATGAAATGTCTCATCTTATTTGCGGTGGCATTCCTTAAATGACACTGTACCTCATATGCTTACGTAAAGACTCACACCGCGTGCTGCGGAGCAGCCACCACTGCTGCAGCCCACTGTGATGGGGAGGTGCAGGGAAGCCCCAGCAGGACGTGTGCGTGTTAATGTGCGCAAGGCATGACCCTAACGGTGTTGTATGTCAGCGTGCCCCAGTGCCAGACACACGGTGACAAAATGATGAGTCTCTCTGCCAAGAAGGACAGTGTTTTCACTGGGTGAGCCTGTGATGGGGCTCTCTGACAAGCAAAGCGTTATCTTGTAAATGAAAGAATCGCATTTTCTTTGCAGGTATTGCTCTTTGGTGTTCATTCTGGAGAGCCTGAAGATGTCAAATATTATCCAGAGAAAAAGGGGAGAGGGGGAGCTTCACATACCATATAGCTAATGTATTTAAAATGTACTTTTGGATGATTTTGGTAGAGTCATGGCTGTCAAAACTGTGCCGTCACCAGTTTTCAGGAAATCCTCTTTTCAGTAGTTCTCAAATCATCAGTCTCTGTGTTGTTCAAACAGCTTCTCTCCTGAACACATCGCAGGGATTTTATTTTAATCCATCTGCATTGTTTTAAGCATGTAAGTGATGGGTTATTAAAATAGGCAGCAGGCCATTAGCAACATGGAAGTTAGCTTGGATTAAACTGAGCTTGTTCAGATGCTGTCGGGGTTTCAAGCAGCAGTTATAGGACACGTTGCCAAGTATGCTGGGTAACTGCTAGAGCCAAGATGTATTTGATTTATTGGCTAGATAGCCACCATAGTTGAGCAAGTATTATGGGTTGCATATATTAGAAATGAAGCTTAGTCCAAAGGAAAAAAACTGTTTACTTATCTAATGCCCTGGGAAATCCCTATAGTGAAAGTGTAAAATTTAACCATTGACAAACCATTGGAGTAGAATGAGTTAACCAAAAACTCCCCTGAAAGACAAATCAGAAGTGCTAAGAAAAATCGTCTTGCTGCTTGCTGAATGTAGTCATCTTGCTTATAGAAACTGTTAAAGCGTTCTCTATTGTAGGACTCTGCTTTAATGTATTTTCCGTATGATTTCAATATGTAAGATATATTTAACTGACTACAGCGTGTGTTTGTTCTATGATTTTACTGGAGCATGGCAAACAACTTGTTAAAGCAAGACGTTTGTGTTATCAGATTAGGGCAGGAAACAAACTTCTAGGAAAATGAGTTCCAGGTAGGAAAGGTGCCTCTGACTATCGCGCCAAAGCAGACATTGGTGATAAAGTCTTCTCCCTACCTGATAGGCAGTGAAATAAGCGCATACCTGGGAGAAAAGTTGTTGCACTTGCTTCAGAACAGAAAGTACAGAAGGGGCTCAGAAGAGCAGTGAGGAAAAATAGATCAACCCATCATTAAGATGAGCACGCTAATTTGGAAAGCGGAATTATTCATGAAACAGCTAATACATCATAACACTAATTTTACAACTAGCATATATACATATCTAAATACTAGTATGAATACAACTTGCATATTCATAAAACAGCTAGACTCTTACAATTAGGGAAAAGCTGCCCGTCAAGCAAGTTAATTGCCTGTTAATGAATTAAGGCACCTATAATGTTGCCGCCAATAAATTCTGTTTTTCTAACAGTTTTGATGTGGGCATCAAATTAATTTTTCTATAAAGAAGGATAAATTCTTGTACAAAAGCCATCTGACAGCAGGTTGGAGCAGTTCGAACTAAAAATACAATGAAATGGTTCTGTTCACGAAAGGAAATGGGGAGCAGACGTCTAGCAGAGTGAACAGGTAACAGAAACGTTCCGTCACAAGACTGCTTATAATCAACACTACTGTTTAACATTTCTGCTGTTTAACATTTCTGCTGTATCCAAAGGGATCGCTGGTTCATACCACCGATACATGGATAAATTGCACGCAGAAGGGTGAAATTGGAGCTTTCGGTCCTGCAGACCTACACTGAGGGAGTAGGACATTGCTGCTTGCTTTTCTTCCCATGTCTTTCCACAAGGAGACAGTGCTGGAGGGTGTTCCACAGAAGCCCCAGGAGATCCACATAAACTGTCTCAAAGTTTACAGTGAATATCTTCTTTCCAGATCTTTATTACTCTAATAAGAGAGAATAAAAGGTCTATTTTAAAACTGAAATGTCATCAAAACCCTCTATGGGTCAAAGAGTTCAGATGAGCAAAGTTCATAGGGCATATTTCCTGTGTTTCTTAGCTCAAATCACCCAAGTAATTTCTTCCTTCAGCAAGTTAAAAAAGTGGTGTCCAATACCTCCTGTCAGCTGTCTGTCTCCAGGGTTTTCACTTGTTATGCTTCAGACCAGAACCATTACACAAGCAGCACCTCTCTCTCTTTTTTTAATGATTTTCTTTCATAAACTACATACTAAGTAAGCTTTCTCCACTTCAACGAAGTTTCAGGTTGAACTCTGAAGAAGCTCAAGGTCTTCAATATAGTTATTCATACCAGTTCCTGCTCTCGCGCAGTTGATTCAGACAGTTGGCAGTTGTCCATTTGTCTCTCACACGTCTTCATTGCAGCACCACAGCACTACTTTCTGAAGCTATTTTTTTCCACTGTCGTATTGGCTTTATCTCCTCTTACTGTTGAGCACTCTATGGAGCTGCAGGAGCATTTGGTCTGCAAGTCTGAAGCCCTTTTTGCTGTTTCTTTGCCACCAAGTGGTGCCTGTGTAGCCCTGGTGACCAATGGTCACTTTGTGTATTCTCTGGAGACTTCTCTGCTTCCTGCCAGTTGCAAGGAGGGGAGCAGCTCCTTTGGCTCTTTCCCCTGTAAAACCTGGAGGTGGCTCAGTAAGGAAGGAATCACACAAAATGGCTGCAACGTAGACAGCACGCAACAGGGCTTTGCGTCAGACCTCTGAATTCAAGAGAGCAATGACTACAGCTGCAGAGACATGCCAGAAGGATTTCAAGCTCCCTTTCAAGTGTGCTCATTTCTTACCCATGCCGTACCTGCTTCTGCAGGACTGGCAGAATAGTTTCTTTGTATGTATCTGGTTTCAGAGAGGGGATTTTCAAATGAAGACCAAGCAATTAAGTGCTAAAGCTACTCAGAATCTGAGTTTTAGGTACTTTTACATCCACATAGCATGAGTCAGAGTACCAAGAGTTTCATTCTCAACAGTATTCCCAGAAGTGTTAAGTGCTGAGAGCCAAGTTTTAAGTGAATGAATGGCTCTTTCATACAGATGCAAGATGCAGTCACAGCTCCGTGGAGAAACAGCTTCTGGGGGACTGGACCCCCAGGTCCCCATACAGTCATTGGAAAAGTAAAAGATCACTGTAAGAGGCACTCACAGTCTGGACAGATGCCTGCTCCCTGCTATTGTCTGTGTTCCCAGAATAGCATCAGCCCCAGATAACACACTATCTGAGTTGCTCAAATCTTTTTTGAACCAGGGCACTTTCTGTGTTGTCCACGGCCCTCTCCGATGTCGGAGGAGGTCTTAATACAGCCTAAATTTTCTAAGGTGAAGCATGGCTTGCTGCAATGTGTCAATTTTGATTTATTTAAAAAAAATGTTACTTCCAGAAAGTCCTATTGCCCAATTCCTGACAGTGAAGCCCTGAGAGACTACTGCATGCTGCTGCTTACCCAAATATTATTTAGTTTTGAAAACTTGACCTATATTATATAGTGAGCAATCTAAGCCCACTGTGGACCAGTCCTCCTCTTCTAACATCATCCTCTAGTTGGTATTGACTCTTGTAACCAAAATGGTATTTATAATTGTATGGATAATTAAATGGGGTTGGTAGTTTTCATTTATTGTTTTTAAAGATGTCCTCAATAATGCTGCAGTAAGGCTGAGACTATCTGAATATTGTGAGCTTCATAAATCCTCTGCTTACTTCAGACAGAGATTAAGTAATTCTTACTCTTGAAATAGGAAAGTGTGTCATCAGACAAAAAGCTCTGATGCTTAAGATCATACTGAAATAGTCGTTTTGTTTGTTCAGCTGTACATTTTGTGGTAAGTCTGAGCTCACTGCCTATCTGCCTTATAAAGGCATCCTACTTTAAATTGCTTATCTTTTCTAAGCATATGCTTAAATACTCCTGGATACAGAGAAAAGAAGAAGGAAGGAGGAAGGAGGAAGGAGGGAAGGGAAGGGAAGGGAAGGTTTCAAATAGTGATTAAGTGATGATAAAGCAAAACAGAAAAGTAGCTAGGGTTCTAATCAGATTTAAAGACAGAATCTTCTTCCTTCCTAGTTCCATTTGCATTTGAACATGGCATCTTCCTCCTTCACAATTTACAGTGACTAAAAGAAGCATATCAATAGTGTGGATAACAAACTGAAAGAGATGAAATACGAACAAAAATGTCTGTGGTCATATATCCCTGTCTGAAGTATGCATTTGGAGATGAGAGCGATCCATGTGCTGAACAGTCGCAAAGACATCGATGCTGTTGGGTTAAGAAACAAGTTCAGCTCCAATGCACCTACCACATGCAAACTGAAAATTTCCTATGCTTACTACACACCCAGACCTGAGCAGGCATTTACATGGAGGGCAGAGAACACACCTTTACCCAGGCACCCTACACCTGCATCCAAAGCAGAGGGAATGCAGATCTTCTCAGAGACAGATGTGGCACAGTCACTACTCCCAGAAACATTTTTCTTTATTGCATCTTTGATACAGCTGAGATCTCCTGTTACTGGGAAAAATGGGAGGGGTATGTGAAGGGAGAGGGGATGGGATGTGTCTGACATAGAAACCCATCGTATTTTCCTCCTTCTCCACTATTTCTGCTATTTTTTTTTCCAAAGAAAAGAAAAGCAAGCAGAGTATTTCTAAAATTCTTTAACAGTATTATGCTATTAATCTTCTAGTCAAGAGCAATTTCTAAATGTGTTTTATAGTGCTTTGTAAATATTTGACATTTTTTCTCTGTTTGCCTGCTTTTCTTTAAACTCATAGTTCCATATAATGACTCTACAGAGGCATTGGCACAGCGATAGTTGTGTGAGTTGGAATGAATATGTTTAACAGGAATGACAAAGATAATGTTTTCTTCATTACTCTGACTTCTCACACCAGTGGCTGCTTCCTCAGGAGCTGAGGCGGGACCCAGACCCAGCTCCAAGCACTGGACAGAGCAGGGTTCCTAAAGATTTCTACATACCTCACAGTGGGAAGGTTCTTCCCAGGCTTAGTGACAACCCATTTAGCTCATTCATAGTGCTGTGGAAAGGTGCTGACAAGTGATGGTGTTTAAACACTCCAAGAACATAATTACATCCAAATGGTCTTTCAACAGTAGGGTTTCAAACTAAGGTGCTGGTCTCTTTGGCCTTGATCCAGCAAAATACTTCAGTAAGTGAATAAAATCTGACCACTGCCGGTGGGTGGGACCTACCCGTTGCTTTGAGTTAGCTACATGTTTAAGAGATTTGTTTGATGTGGCCGCAGTACTCCACAGTAAGTGCTGTGTTGAACCAGGGCCTATATCTAGTTTGCCATGCGGGGCTTTCTTGGTATTGCCTACCCAGCGGCCTCGCGCACTTAGGTGGGGACTCCTTTATTTCTGAACCCCCATTCAGCACTTTCAGATGCCACTTTCTCATGATCAAAATTCAGTTATTGCTCCCTTTTGGACAATAATCTCTTCAATAGAGATTACAGGATTAGGAGATGATCATAAACATCTGAAAACACTGCATGTACAGTCATATTTAGGAGATACACAGCTATCGCAAACTGCTAATAAAAATGTTGTCTGCTGCCTTTAGTAAAATCCTGCTTGTATTTTCTTTCTTTTTCATGCTTCATTTGTAAATAACACGTAACTAGAGTTTTGTCTCTTGCCGGGTTTCAGTCAGGTGAGGAAACATGAACCTTTTGATTAACTAAAGGGGAGATCTGAAACAGCTAAAGTAGCAAAGCAAACTTATTAGCATGCTTTTTCTGTTCTTTTTTCTTCCAAAATGTTCTATGAATCCAAATTTTCCAAAAAATATGGTTGTTCAAATAAGTCGTGGGCTGTGCAGAAGCCACCAAACTCATGGCTAACAAAACAATCCTAATATTCCAGCACAACCACTTTGGGTCATTGAAACTCGACCTGTGGCTGGCACACTGCCCTTGCATTAGGGCATGCTTCCAAAGTCTGACACTCGGGGTGATTACTTAGCCTGAATAAAGAAAGAAAAATAGAAAGAAAATATTGCATTTTTGTTTTTTCAACATGTAGCTCGTGAAAACAAGGCTGCATGGGATTTAAGGCCTATTAAAACTTACCAACAAAAGAAACAACTAGTCAGCTACTCTGTACTCTTATTTCAAGCATATTTGATTCTTAGTTTTTCTGCTACTGTATAAATACTTTTTTACCTAAAAGATCTGAAACCAATTAGCAATTGACAGTAGTTTTTAAAGTTGTTTAGGCCAGAATTCCAGGAAGGAATCAACACAGATCAATGTAAATCTAGCTGAAGTCAACAGAACTACTTTGAACACAGAAAGACATTTCTATATGATGTGCGAGTGTTATGAACTCTCTTTTCTGGGGCTCCAGAACTCATTCAGCTCATGTGTTCATGTTAGCTGTTGTCCAGTGTTTTGCTGAAAATGACACCCTTGTGAAAGTATTTATAGTATGTCAAAAATATTGGCTATCATGTTTTTTACAGTTTCACAGAGATGTGATCAGATGGTGAGAAATTGGTATACCGTCCTATACTAGATAAAGTAATTAGTAGCTATAACCACTTGAATAACTAAAACTCCACTGGGATAAATGTAATTTTATACTGAAAACATTTACTGAGACGTCTGTATCTGCTTCACAATGATCGTGGTAGATGTCACATTACCCACCAGAGGGAGCTCACACAGTCAAATTAAGAGAATGTTCTGCAGACTTGAATTAATGAGTTTTTAAGGGGTCATAAATCGATTTAGGCACATTTTTAGCACATTTTAGTGCATATCTCAATGCAGCTTAGTTTGGATGGGAACTTTTAAGCATATTTTTTTACTTGAAAAGATACCCCTTTTTTGAAATTATTTCACAGTTCATGTGTTCCTTTTCAGTAGTAAACCTTATTACGTTCACAGTCATATATCAAATGACTCAGATTGCAGCTGTGAGTGCTCAGGAGTTTTGCATATCAGTTTCAAGTCCTACACCAGAAAATAAGGAACACAGAAAATGAGGAACACAGAGTTAAGGATACCTGGGAAAGTTCAGTTTACGCAGCTGACCTCATGTAGGTTGTGGCAGGAAGTGTCCAGGTCTGTGCCCAGTTCTGGGCTCCCCAGTTCGAGACAGATGGGGAGCTGCTGGGGAGAGCCCAGTGGAGGGCAGAAGGGATGGCTGGGGGCCTGGAGCATCTCTGTTGTGGGAGGGGGAGCAGAGAGACCTGGGGCTGTTCAGCCTGGAGAAGAAAAGACTGAGTGGGGATCTTTTCAATGCTTATAAATATCTAAAGGGTGGGAGTCAAGTGGATGGGGCCAGGCTCTTTTCAGTGGTGCCCAATGACAGAACCAGGGGCAATGGGCACAAACTGGAGCCCAAGAAGTTCCACCTGAACATGAGGGAAAAATTCTTTATTTTGAGAGTGACAGAGCACTGGAACAGGCTGCCCAGAGAGGTGGTGGAGTCTCCTTTTCTGGAGATATTCAAGCCCAGCTGGACACTTTCCTGTGCAACCTGCTGTAGGGAACTGCTTTAGCAGGGATTGGACTAGGTGATCTCCAGAGGTACCTTCCAACCCCTATGACTCTGTGATTCACATTCTCCTTGGCCTGCAGGTAATTTCGTAAGGAGGTATGATTTCATATGTGAGCAGTGGGCCTCTTTTCTGATTAGACACACAACAAGGGACTGAGCTCCCCAAATAAGCTGAACATTTAGAACTGTATTTCTATGAGTATGTTTAAATGTGCCTGTCTTCCATGAGTGTTAACACTTGTTTAGTATTTTCTGTACTGACATTTTGTCAGTAAACCTGTATACTGACATGAATACAGAAGGACCTGGCCACAGGGCAGTTAAGCCTTTCAGCAGGTAATGTTTTCTTACCATCTCTTTGCTCCTGGCTACTGTTAGCTGTTCTGAGTGGCTGACTTACCCAAACCACCCTGCACAGCCAGGCAGTGTGACAGACATGAGCCAGAGGAAGATGCTGGGAGCCCGCTGCTGTGATGGGGCTGCAGAGGAAGTCTGTGGGCACCAGGATGTGCTGTATGCTGGCAGGGAAGTCACAAGGCAGAAGTGGGAGGTTTTTCATCATGGAACATCACATTGCTCTTCCTTCACGTGGGTCACTGGGGATCTAGTTAATAAAATTAACAAACTCCACTTGTGTGAAGAAAGCAGTAAAAGTTGACTACTGGGAATGCATTCCTTTCAGTGCCAAAGTGGCCTAGCTTCAGTGTGGTTTTTACTATGTGTAGGCTTTTTAGTAAGGCTGTAATATAATTATTTTAATGCAAATACAGCTGTTGGCATGGATGCATCTCTAACTGCAGAATAGAGCCATATGCTGGTACTGGTTATTCCTCTTTCTATATGAGAACCCTCCACAATGCTATAAGCTTCTTTACCACAGATAGCTCTGCTGGCGCTAGGCATATTAGACAAAACCATAACCCTACCTTAAGCAAATATTTCAGTATAAAATGTTCGCGTAGGTGAGGCTTGGAAAAGCTTTGGGAAGCATCCAAAGAAAAGCTTTGTAATGTTAAGCTAAGGATAACAGTCTGTACATCCCTCTGATGCAAGCCATAAGAAGCGAGCAAGCAGTCAAGGCATACAGCTCAGTCACCAGTTCCTCTTCTTGCAGTTCTCATATCCCTGTACTCATCCTGAGCACCCAAAGGACAGTCTTGCATCTGTCCACGCATTTGTTACATCAGCACACACATCCTCATTTCATTTCCCTAATTTATCTATTAAAATTTAATATAAAATTCAGACAGATAACCAAATCCACAGACCACCTGTTCTCATATTTTCCTAAACAGTTCAAAGAAATAAACACATCTCATGGCCAGCGGCTGCAAGCTGGCCAAGCATTTTGCTCCCATGCCACAGCAGCTAGTCACAAAATGTCATAAAAATTTAACTTTTGGAAGATATGTGAAGAACACAGCGATTATCAAACCATGTCAGGAGATCAGTCAACTGAATGTGAGCTCCAAACCGGTGCTGCTTTCTCAGGAGGGGGTGAGGATGCATGGCTGTGAATGAGGGAAGTGAAGGAACCGAGAAGGGGGAACTGATAATGGGTACGTAGAAATGCTGACTGTCTCATGGTAAATCCTGTGCTTCCTACAGTCTAAACCACTGGACTGTGCAGTCTAGAAAGCCTGGGTTGAGGTATTTTATGAATGATTTCCATCTTTCATTCATATGGGTATGACTAACACGTGACATGTCCTGTGGGGAGCACTGAAGAACCTATAGATGTCAGTACGCTGTTCCAAGAAGGTAGATTTTTTAAAATTTTCTTTAATTTAATTGTCAGTTGAAGAGCTTTGTATGCATCTGAAGCATCGTCTCAACAACTGTGGTTTAATGTTGCAAAATCGAGGCACTTACATGAGGAAAGAGTGAGACTGCCCATGCAGCTCTGCCTCACTTCCCTCCCTCCTCAGTCTGCACCTGGTACAGTGTAGGATCACAGTGCCTGCTCTCTCCCCAGAGAAGCACATCAGGATGGGCAACTGGGGGCAGCTTCTTGGTACTCTGCGTTCTCCTTCTCATTCAGAAACAGCCCTGGGCCTCCATTATTGCACACCTTCCAGCCCCAACATGAAGACAGTTGACTTTCAGTATGGATATTCCAAGGATGTTCATCACTGCATTATCCATGGGCCTCCCAAATCACTTTTCCTACACTGTAAGATAAATTAATTTTCTTTATTTTCTCTCCCACCCCTTCTCTCAAATGAAACTGAGGCACACATTAAGACACAAAATGTCCATTAATACAGCCTGTTCAGAGATACACAAAGTATCACAGGGCAAGGTATGCAGCATCGCAGAACACTTTAAGAGTTGAAAGCTCAACTTTTGCAGGTATTATTGCTCACTGACTTGGGAAATTGGAGCCACAGTGGGTTCTGCCAACATTCCTCGTAGTCCTGCTGGCCAGAGCCAGGGGTCCTCCTGCTATGTCTCTGCTTGAAGTAAACTTTATTTTCCTGAGACCCTGTTCTCCAGTCAGTGCCCATTTTGCACCCTCCAGAAGACTGGCAAGGCTCCTTTGGCCAGCAGCCACCCTGCCCCTCCCGGTGCTGCTGTCCTGAGCATCAAGCAGGCGCAGAATGTTTGGTGGGGAAAAATGAGCCATGTCTTGTGCTCACCAGGGCCTAGGAGGCAATAAAGGCTTTGGGAGAGGGAGCTGACACATTTCCAAAGATGATTAATTCACAAAACCAGCCAGGATAAAGATAACTTTGGAAATGGAAACATGAGAAAGAAAGGGGGAAAAAAAGCTGCCAAACCCAAGCCTGCTGCAGGTTCTTATCTTCCAGACTTTTCATATGTAAAATTGCCCTAGAATCTGGCTGCTTCAGGACTGCGTGAGTCATATCCTTGCAACTGGAATACTTAAATTAAGCTTGTTCAGCACTTGTTATGATGGAAGGAAGTTAGTAACAATAGGAAATGCATAGCACAGGTCTTGTTTTCTTAAACACATTTACTTCACTGTTTTCTTAAGTGGTTTTTGTCATCATATTTGTCATCATAGTGACATGTTCATTTTTGCTAACCTGAATAATAGCAAGAAATACACTTTCTCTGTCTGGCAGACTGTATCTACATAGCTTTACACATTTAGAAACTCCTTCTGCCATCTGAGCCTTTTGCATGTCTTTCCTTGCGCTCTGGCCATTGCGAGCGCAAGCTTCGGATGCTCCGCTGGTTCACTTGGACATGGCTGCAGTTGTCATGGGCTGATGAACATTTCACTGGCAGCTGAATTCAAAGGCTGAAACTGGCTTCTAACTTCTGGGGTGAAACATGATGTAAACACATCTCTGAAATAATTGTATACATTTTTTTTTAACAGTGCTATACCTACAATGGACCTCATTAGCAGATCAATTCAAGGTCTCTCATTAAATAACAGGACACAAATCACATAATCTTTTGGAAAATATGGTATAAATATGACAAGCAATTTTTTTGTTAAAAAGTTTCCTTTTAGCTATTGAGTCAGCAGAGCTACACAGTTCAAAGTAATATCTAAAGAAAAATACAGCATGTCAAAATTGGAGTTGAGTATGAAAATGTGTATCCTTATTATGTTCTTAATAAAAAGATCAAGATGTGAATGATAGATACTGAAGTCACTTCTCAGGAGGCTGTTCTACCCATTTTAACACCTAAAATCATTTGAATGATTTTCTGGGTCATGTTGACTCTTCTGCATTTTGATTTCACTCGCTTATGAATATTTTTTTAATATTCCACTTGTCTACTCTCTTCTCTTTAAATCACATTTCCCCTATATTTTTTTCTTTAAAAAGCTGTTTTCCTGAGTTACTTCAGTTTTTCATTCTTTATACTTCTAATTTAGTTTTGCTCATTTGAATTGTGATGCAGTTCCTCTGGGCACACGAGTATCCAGGCTGGCATGCAAATACCTTGATACAAACCAATTATTTTTTACTTCAGCCGTAACTAAAACAGGGAGGAAAAACTGATTGTAAATAGCCACAGTCCAGTTTATATACACATCTTCCCTGGAAGTGTTCAAGGCCAGGCTGGATGGGGCTTTGGGCAACCTGGTCTAGTGGGAGGTGTCCCTGCCCATAGCAGGGGGGTTGGAACAAGATGATCTCTAAGGTCCCTTCCAACCTGAACCATTCTATGATTCTATGATCTCTGACTTCGATCAGTTTAAGGGAGCTCTATCTGAACATGAGGAAAAACTTCTTTACTATGGGGGTGATGGAGCACTGGAACAGGCTGCCCAAAGAGGTTGTGGAGTCTCCTTCTCAGGAGATATTGAAAATCTACCTGGATACTTTACTGTGTAACCTACTGTAGGGAACTGCTTTAGTAGGGGGTTGGACTTGATGATCTCCAGAGATCATCCCTTCCAACCCCTACTATTCTGTGATTCTGTGGTCCTAGACTCCAGAGCATCCTGTGCTCAGAACAAAACTCTGAAGCCTGTACAAGGTATGTTAGCCATTAGCAAGGCTTTCCAGCATTCTCAGGCTTGATATCCCAAGGGTTTTTTATTTGTTATAGTATCCAGCTCTCATGATACAGAGTGCAAACTGGGACCTTGGATAACAGTGGGTTTTGAAAGAGGAATAGAATCATAGAATCATAGAATCTCCTGAGTTGGAAGGAACCCACAAGGATCTTCGAGTCCAACTCCCGGCTGCACACAGCACCCCCCAAAATTCAAACCCTATCTCTAAGAACTTCTAGAAAACCCTGTGTCCAAATGCTTCTTGAACTCCAGCAGGCTTGAGGCTGTGACCACTGCACAATGCTTTACCATCTACAGAGCACCCAGGAGGGAGCAGACAGCTCCGAATGCTTACTTCCCTTTACGTCTCCACTGGAGTGAGGTGTTCGAGCGAGTGCTGGGCATGTACACTGTCCTGGCAGCTCAGACAGAGAACTGGGGGCAAGGCTGTGCCCCATAACCTCCTCACACTCTCCTGCTGCGATGCGTGGCACCAGTAGCAAAGTGGGGCCTGTCTCCTCTCTGCGCCGTGGGGAACACTGAGGTGAAGAGGCAGCTTGTGCTCTGGTCTCCGCTGCCAGAGTCACTGGGGAACACCTTGGAGCTAAAAAACTTCCCTAGGAAGCATTCAGATTGGCCTAAAACCCCATTTTTATAAAATATTAGTGACAATAATCACTCATAAAGTTATAGCAGAAATCTTAAGTGCATAGTTTGCAATTACTAAGACATTTTAGAACTGATGACAAATAAAGTTTGTATTGAATTCCGGCCTCATGAAGATGTAACAAGCTGAGTTAACAAGCAGAGTTAAAAATACAGGGCAGTTTAAGAATGTTCAGAACAGAAAATGATTTTTCTATATCCGCTTTTAATGAAAAAAATACTGTATGAATAGAAATGGAAGTATAACAAAGAATTTCAATTGAGTTAGGAAAATACAGGGATAAATAGAGAAAGTAAAACAAACATTTTAATTCCAGGTTATTTGTGTATCTTGGAACTGTTGTCCATACTTATAGCCACTTATGTTTCGAAACAGACCAGGAGATGAGAACAAAATACCCTCATGGTACTTTTACTGACCTATTCTCAGTTAAAACAATGATGGTAGCATTCATATATTAATTTTTCATTTCTCACATGGCAAAGAGTACAATAAAAAAAGACTCTCAGGCTATCTGTGTTTGAGGAAGGAAAGCCTGATGTCACCTGTTTCCTTGTAAGTTTGAAACTTGCAAATTATTATTGGCAGTACACTCACTTCATAACTAATAATTGGGTTACTTCAACTTTAATGTACAATTTCTCAGATTTTGTACAATGATGAAAAGCTGACATGGGATAATATAGTTTTGACCCATGAGGAGATCCATTTTAAGATAACTTCCAAACACTTTAGGCATGAGGAAAATAATTAAAAAAATCTTCACCAAACTAAAATTAACATACGTGTATTCCATATATTAACATTGTCCCTGCTGTATGCCTTAGTATGGTCCAAATTCCCAACACAGAGACTATTTATATCATTTTCTAGTGTGTCCATATCTTCTTAAATTGGAAGAAATATGTTTAGAAAAGAAATCTGATCTGCTAGAACATATAATGGGATAGATTAACTTCAATTATGTTACTTGAAATAAAATATCCATTATATAATGGATGAAATATCCATTATATTAAGCTACTGGCTGGCAAGCATTAAATCAAATATAGACTTCTACATACTCTTTATCTGTAGTAAAGTATTATAACATATTAAACAGACCTTTATTTTAAAATCTCTTTCCAGCACAGGACCAATCCTGTATTAACTGCCTGACATAAGCTACTTGCAAGTTATGAGGATCCCTGCCTTTTTTGGTACTGTATTCTGAGCTTTTCCAGTTGTTCTACACACTGCGTCTGGGCCAGCTTCAGTGTTCGGTTCTCCTCTGTCAGTTCTGCGTACTCCTTAGCCAGCTGAGCAGCATCCATGCTTTCTTTTTCCACTTGTTCCAGCCTGGCAATCAGCTCCTTTCTGACAATAATATGAAAAAAATAAAAACCCACAAAGATTAAGAATGGCAGTAAGCAAATACGTATTGTCACTTGTTAGGTTAAAGCTGGTCTACAGGTTGTTGATAGGGTGTTACCTGAGCTGTTGTGAAATACAGGCCTGGAAAACTAATGTGTTACAGATGTTCTTTTTCCTTTAAAAGCTGCCGAACTCTCTGATAGGTTTGTTCTTCAGTGACCGAGCCTGCAGATTGCTGTGGACCTGCAAGTAAATGTCTCTAACTTCAGCAAGAGTTGACCATGGAGGTGTCTGGGGAGAATCAACTTCCTGGAGACCAAATGCTAATATTTTGCCTGTGTGAGAAGAGTAACTGTTTTTCTCTACGATACCAAAGATAGTTTTAAGTCATCAAGGTTTTTGAGCTTTATGAGCTTTATGGTATATTCAATGAAGTATGCCTGGCTTTGTTTTCTCTGCTATCAAGAAAATGGATTCTAGTAAACACTAGGACATGAATCTGAACTATACAAATTGTTTCTATAAAGTTTTCACAGTCAGAACTTAGTCCTACCACTGTGGCACTGTCCCCTATCTGCACACCTGGCCCCTCCTGGTCTTCTCAAGAGCAGACTCTCGAGGATTCCTCTGTTGCTTCGTCGCAGGGTGCCCTGTATCCCAGAGCTGGCCAGGGGCCTCAGTCTCCTGTAGAGCACCAGCCGAAATTCCCTCAGTGGGAGTCAAGATAACAGAGGCCTTAAACAAAACACACCGAGCTCATACAGGATATCTAATCACGCTCCACTTAGTTCCCCAGCAGGCTAGCCTGGCCTCTGCTCTATTTCCCTTTAAGTCAAATCATTTTTCACCCCTGCTACAGGAAGTCTCTTCTAAAGGGTTCCTGGCTCTTTTGATCACTCTATCTCAGAGATTAGTTAATCTTTTAACTGTTCGTAGCCCTGTGACTTTATTTCTCAGTCACGCCAAAACAATGCTTGTAGATCATCTGTTGGAAGACGTAATGCCTTCAGAGGAGATCGCTTTTTCTGCTGTCTTTGAAGGAGCCCCCCGGCAAGGCTGACCAGTGCTTTCATACAGGAAATTCTTACAATCAGTGATTCTGTCTCCATCGGTCAGAGAATTCCCAAAAAAGATTACATTTCAGTATTTGCTGATCACTTGCATTACTTATACCTGCAAAACCACAGCTTCCACTAGTAAAACTTTAAGCACCTGGGTTTTGAAACAGAGTTCTCCCATCTGGCCTTCTTTTAAGATTAGTTTAATCTTCTTCTGTCTTTACTACAGCTTTGAGAGATAGCATCGTTTACCCATGGCTTAGCTGACTGTTTACAGCCACAGTTACTGCAGTTCAAGGAGTCGTAAGAGAGCCCTGGCAGACTCATTTCTCCTAACAGTGCTTCCCATATAAAAAAGAAATAGAAAAAAGTTAGCAGGCTTTACAGCAACTTAAATCATCCAGAAGTTGCAGTGTATAGAAGCCCTCCTGCAGCTAAATGTCAGTTTTGTTTTATACCACTGGTGTAACGTGTAGCAGCTATACTGTATCAAGGCCTCCTGTTTCCTTTCACCAGATATAACACATATTCTATTAGCTCTTCAAGAGAAAGTACTAAGGATGTATTTTTCTTTAGCAGAATTCTGTTAACATTTGGCATAATGTAGCTGCACAATTTTTAAAAGTTGCAAAGCCATTAACAGATTGATTAATTTTTCTTTGCTTTTCACCCAGTTTTCAGATTGGCCAACAAGATGAACTGATCGTGCTGGATAGTTTGATATTCCAGTTCCTGTTAATGGGACTATTGATCACAAAGGAAAAATTACAGGTAAGTTTCAGAGAGTAAGAAATGTATTTAAGGACAGTGAGATTTTACTAGCTTAATCACTTCAGACCATTTGGCTTCCACTAGAAGATTTTTGTCTCTCAGCACCAAAGAAGACCTTCCGCAGTATTTCTTTGCAATTATTCTACTGGTGCCATGCTGGACTGAAGGATTAAATGAAGCTTTTCCAAACTACGGGTTGTTGACTGAGAAGTCTTCTAAACAGATTAATTTGTAATAATTCTTACTTTTCTTACACTTTACAAAGTTCTTAAAAGGAGGTACAGTGAACATGCTAGTCAGTAATCAGCATCTCAAGAGCAGATAAACCTTTTCCATGGGGAATTTTAGCTCTTGTGAAAGAAAGGTGCTGCCTACTCTATTTGGACTTGAGCCATGAGCGGCACAGGCAGACAGTGTGCAGACTCAGACAGCTCTATTAATGAATGCCAGTCCTTATTTGATAAGGCTGCTTGCAAGCATGGTTTTCATGCTGCTGTCTAATAAAACTCAAGCAGCGCTGATGACTTTTTTTTTTTTTTTTGGCTGGGATTTAGCTTTGCTGTTGAAGAAAGCAAAAATGACTTTAAGATCAAAGTACCCTCATTTCTGCAGTCCAGACTCTAGGACCTCCCATCCTGAAAGCAGTTTCCTTGCCCTGAGGTAGTAAAATTGCCCACTTGTGAGTCAGCAGAACCTACTTATTCCCTTCCCATCAGGATCAACACCTGTTTACAGGGTAGGGTGATGTTTCAGGCAAATACTACCAGCCTGCCACAGAGAGCTAAAATTAGAGTACCAGGGAATTGCTAAATGTTATGAATGGTGTGGTTTACGAAGCTCACAAAAGGATGAGGACAGTAACTAACATTTGCTTCTGATCTAATCCAGGATTTGAACTTAGCTCACAGAGGTTAAAGAACACCGTACTAAGCTCTTGCACCATGTAGCCTTTGTTATGGATGCCTAATAAATAGATCTAGCACTGTGTACTCTGCGTTCGCTGTTAATGGTTACCCTGTGTTTAAATATTAACAGGATTGATAAAGTATTTTCTAAAATGGTGTTCAGGTACCTGAAGCTTTGAGACAATCTGCAACGTGCACTTTCAGTGTTCTTTTCTGGGGAAGGGTAGGGTGGGAAGGGAAGACAGGCGTGGTTTGCATCATAAACCAATAAACCACAAGCAATAACAGAGAAGGGAAAAAGGAAAAGAAAACCAGCACGGTCTTAGGGAAATTATTTCTTTTGCCCTGGCCTTAATGACTGCCCATGTAAAGAATAGAATTACTTTACGGTAATATTCACAATGAATCAATACCAAGAAAAGTGACAGACAAAGCAGATACACTTATCTCCAGATAAATCTATTTCCAGATGAACTGGAGTCAAGGAAAACAGCTTCCACAGGCTTGTCTTTCCCCAGCTGTGAACCATGTATTCAGTATCACACACGTGTGGCACTACGCACTTCTTCCTGACATGTTCTGGTGGCCGTAAGGTCATTTACTCTTCCCACATTGACATGGCTTTCACGTCAGGAGGAATCACGAGACCCCTGTATGGTAACTGCTGACTGAGGAGAGTAACCTTGCGTGTTCAAAGTCTAGTAACTAATTTTTAAACCAGTGAGATAGCTTGTTTTAATGTAAATAAAACTATTTCTCAGATGCCAACAGATAAAAGGTACCTAAGCATTTGTTACTACAACGGGGCAAGTTGAGGTTTTTCATTGTATTTGAAAAGCTGTAATTTCTACTGATTTGGCAAGTTAACGGGTATTTTGGATATGTGTGAGTTAATGAAAAATCAAGACTAGAATGAAAAAATTAGTAAAATAAGATGTTGCCTTTATGCCTTACATCAATCTTTTTCTGCAGTACCTGAAAGTCTGAAGAGTGCTTTTCTTAAACTGCGTAGGTAAAATCACTCCAGAAAGTGTGCCCAGAGGAACCACTTGGACGCGAGACCTTAGAAACACTCCTAGGGTCATGAGAACATATTAAAGCATATGGAAGGATCCCACAAAATTCAGTGGACATCTCCACTGCGTGTCTACTGTAATGTGTAAAGGAAGGGAAAGCAATCATATCCATGGCAAAGAAAAAGAGCGATCCTAAACCAAGTGGTGGTCAAGTGATATTTTCTGGAGAGTTATATTAGAATTGTCTGGGGGAGGAAAAAGAGAAAACCAGCCAGAGCTAAGAATATAAGATATAGCTAGCAACCATGGCAACTCTAATATTTAACTACATAATCCAGGGTCATTATCTAGTAATAGCAATATAACAAGTGCCCAAAATAACCAGCCATCCCATCCCTTTCACCCAAACATAGATGCCCAAAAACATCTGTTATGGAAATACATGTGTGTTTCTGGAACATAAATTAAATAACATTCTGTGACCTAAATATGGTGTGTTCTCACTTCCACACCCTTTTCTTTCTTTTCAATCATGTCTCCCATTCCAGACTGATTTTGTCCCTTCTACTGCATATTGCTGACACAAATGGCATAAATGGGAAGAGTCTGAGTGAAGACTACAAACAAAGCTATGATGATTTATATTAGCAAAAAAAAAAAAAAAATCTACTCAATGTTCTCTTGAATTCTTTCAAATTTCTTGCTTCTTTTTGTTTGTCCTTTTCCTAACTTCATTTTCCCTTCTCATTTGCTTTGTCCTGCATTTTTTTCTTTTTTGAATGTGCAACCTCTCTTTCCCTTTCACATTTCCCATTTTCTTATGAAATAGTTGTTATCTTCCCTCCCACTCCTAGTCTAGTAGATTCTCCTGCCATCTGTGTTGCACACAACAGAGAGGAGGAAATAAGCTCTGTTCTAAGCTCTGTTCTTGCTCTGAAGAAAAGCAGCCCCTGTGATTTTGCACTGTGCCTTTCAATACTCCAGCCATACATAATCCACACACGACAGGGAGAGACAAGTCGACTAAGAAGAACTGAAAGCCCTCAGAAAGTTTCAAAAGAGTAAATATTTTTTGACTTTTTAAAAATAATGTTATTCATCTTTCTATTTCTTAAAGATGCCTCCTTTAAAAATATACCTACATGTATTATTTCTATACTTCCTATACAAAAGGCCACATGTATTATTTCTATATATGGTAAGTTACACTGAACTTTGGAGGTTGGAAAAAAAGTTATTTGGAATAGTCAAATACTATTCTATTTTTTCATTTGTTTCACTAAACACCTCCAGTACCTCTATGGAGATTAATTTCAGGTTAACATAAAATAATTTCTTTCTCCTAGCTACCAAATTTAAAAAAAAAAAGGAAAAAACAGTCCATTTTCTGCTTTGTGTCTGACGATCACTTGCCAACATTCTGTGTCCACAGTGTTAGTAGGCACCACAGCTGCAGACACTGCCAGGTGGGACTCAACATTTGAATACCACAGGTGAATTGACTTGTGGATAAGAAATTCAGAACACTGGAAGGGTCATCATCCAACAGCACTTCTCATCATCTTTGGTAAAAATGTAAGGTGAGGAACACTGCACAAATTATTTGTTCACAATACAATGGAGAAAACTCCTTGTCCATTTTATCAATTTGATATTTAAAAGAAATTGACAATGGATAGCAACAGATAGCGGATGCATTAGGCAGCTGTGAATCTCTATTTCCATACACTCAAACTCAAATTTGGAAAATTAAGACACCTGTAACAGTTTTTAATCTGCTCATATTTCAGAAAACTACAAAAACCTCCATATTTTCTGTTTGATTACAACTGCTTTTTCGAGTCTAAAATCTGTGTGTCATATCAGACTTCTTTTAGAAAAGACAAACCATCCTTCCCTTCTGAGGAAGGAATACTCAATATGCATGTTACCTGTGCCATCATGATTCACTCTTCATGTCTTCAGTTCAGCACATGATATCCTATAAACTTCCTTTAGCTTTCAAACTGTTACTGTTGAGAACATTTTTAGATATAAATCTGTGATTGCTAGACCAAAAACTTCATTTATGTCTTGCATACCTCTACACATATACCCCTTTCTACATAATTTTATATAAAAATCAAGGTAAATGTGTTCAGGTTCATGGTTACGTGTGTGTAGAGACATGCGTGTCTCAGTAACATTTTAATCCACATTCCAATTTCAACCAAACTTTACAGGGTGAAGATGTCCCAGTTAGTTTATGGAAGGTTTAAAAAAAATAAACATACTGCTACAGAAAGGAAAGACGTCCCAAAGAGGGAAGGCAGTATCATAAACCCTTCTCCAAAACACTAAAAAATGAAGAATTTATCTGGAGAGAGGGACTTTATAAATAGTTTTCTGGAGAAAAAGTTTCAGTTGGCACTTGCATCTTTTTAAGCCTCAAGATAAGTAACTACAGTGCTCCAATCTGTGGGAAGTGAAGAATCTTTCATCCTAATGCTTGTAGGACTATTTCTTCTGATTAAAGGATTTGGAAGGTGGCAAAAAGATTTGGGAGATGCTGCACTGACATCTTTCACATCTAGGAACTTCATGACTACAAAGCATGTGATCATATAGGCTGCAAACAGGCAATTAGGAGGCGCATAAGAATTACAGTAATAGAATTCTATTTGCTGCCTTATTCAGCTGCTTTTATATTATCCTGTTTAGTGGGGCTTGAAATCTTCTGTCCACAAAACAAGTTCAGCAAAGGTAGAAATAGTGGAAACCTCCTCAGATTGTTCCACTGTTTACATCCATTGGTGGAGTGAAGGAAAATGCCAGCTTGAAGCCCCTTGTTCCTTTCAGAATGACCACTGCTGACAAACTGAATTCTGGTCTCAGGTGTTGATTAGAATAGAATTAAAATTGAATAAATTCAAATTTTTGAGCTCAAGCAAACCATTTTGTGCATGTATCTGCCATTCCCAAGGAGAAAATATTCCTCATTCAACTAGTACCACAGGCGCATAGGTACCCCAAAAAGCATTCAAACAGCCTTTTTTCATTCTAGCAAATGCAAAGCATATATATTAGTCTAGTTTTCAAGGGTCTCAAGATTACTTTGTAAATGTGCATAGCTGATTCAGGAATGCATCCATAATAATAATAATGAATTTGTATGGGGAGGCTCTAAAATACAGGTGATCTAAGGCTACCATTTGAATTTATATGTCTAAAGTTAAGCACTTAAAACCACTATTTAATATTTTATATTCAGTTCGCATTTACAGAAAGGACAAACACTTATGCTTCCCACTGAATTTCCTTATTTACTAAATACACCTGTAAGCAGCTTATTTTAGATGTTCAAATTTGACAAATCATTGTAAAATTATTTGAACTATATATCTTCTATCTATACATTTTTAAAAACATCAATTAATCTCAATTGGCCAAGTTTAATTAATGATCAGTCAAGTGCAATCCGTGGGAGAACTTCATGTTAGATTGTTCAGATTATCATTTCTTCTTTCTAAAGCTTTGTGTCAATACGTTAGCAATTGAGTGCCACACAGATCCTGCAGTGGAAGAGGATTTGGTAGTGGGAAACTTCAATTAATTCTGACACATTACAACCATATTGTGTTTATAGCCATCCACTCTGATAAAGATAAGTGTAACTTTCTTACTCTTCACAGTTTGGATTTCTGGTGATCTTTGGCTAAGACCCCAGGATATCACCAGTTTCCCCCTGTCAGCTTGCTTCTCCAGCTGCAGACTCCCATGGATGCAAACCTGGCTGAACTGCATGGTTGACTGATGCTAAGATTGCTACAACACATCTGGAATGGTTCCCCCTCTTCTCAAAACCCTCTCTACCAGATCTCTTCTGAGCCCTGTTGCTATACTATGAATGTTTCTCTTCCATACATGTTAAGAGTTATATTCTTTCTTTCACCACACACTACATCAATCACAGAAACTTCATGCAGCATTTGGAAGAATGGTCGTGTGGTCTTTATTTTCCCAAGAAGTCTCAGATATCCACACTGAGGTAACTCTCCTTGAGGAAGGCAGCACTTCTTGAAGTCACCCTCAATGTGAATGTCAAAATAGAAGAGCAACTGAAGTAGAAAGTCTACTTAGCAGTAAAGGCTATTGCTTGGGGTTTGTTGTCTGGTAAAAACTTCCACTACTCACCCTCCTTCCTTTCCCCACCAGAATTTCTTTTTCAGGTTTCTTGTGGAAAGAGTCACTGTCATTTAATAGTCATGTGAAGACGACAGAGCTATGAATATAAGCCATGGACAAAAATAAAAAAAATCAAAAAGCTTCCCTCCAGCTTAAGCACTTGGGATGTGAACATCTAAAATGTGAATGTACATAGAGATGACGCACAGAAAAAAGTTTACTAATATTGTCATGTAATATACACCAAACTGAAGATCCGTTATGCTTTTCATTAAAATATATAAAGTTACATTGAAAAAAATCCCTAAAACTCCCAGGGTAACTTGCACCAGATGAACTAGACTGTTACATAACAAGGATAAAGTGTCCTAATGCTGTCAATAAAGGTTTTAAGGGACTTCCGTATAACTGAGGGCCCAAAGCTATGACAGCTCTGTGTCCTTTACTGGTCCCAGTTAATCCTAACCAAGGGCCTAACTATTGTGCTGTAGTGAGGCTGTGGGGCAGAGAAACAAGGTCACAAAGCATCATACAAACCCCTCTCCTTTAGAAGAGGATTTTACATGGAGGATATACAGCAGAAAACACTTAGGGAATATTACTCACTTTCTTTCTTCCAGCAGAGCGATTTCTTTTTTCACCTCATGGTACTCTTCTGCTATCTTGCAGTGCTGTTTGTACACCTGCATAGATTCCTGAGAGTCATGACAAGGAGGCAGAGGCTTTATGAACAGAAGAAGAAAAAATACATATACTGCTTTTAAATGCAATATTAGGAATAAACACATATTTTGACAGATACAATCCTTCAAGTCATCTCTGTGAGAATACTTGGAGAAAAAGTTTTTGGCCCTAGCTATAGTTTTGAAAATACTTCCAGTGTTGGTCTTTCATAGAAGTGAAAAAGCACTTCCCTGCAAATGAGCATGCATAAGCCTTCAAACCTTGTTAAGATTTTCAGAACTTTCCATGTCAGCTTTGCAAAGTAACATGGAAGACTGTTCCAAGAAAGATTTCTCCCCTACCTATCCCTTTTTCAGCTATAGCAAAGTAAGAACGCTAAAGTTGATGCATTGGTCATATCTACAAAATATGTGAAAATGTTTTCAACTGCAGAAACTACAGAACTGAACAGAAGGGTAATTTGAGTGCAGACTAGCACTTATTCTGCAATTCTGCACAATGAGAAGAAAAGATATGGAAAGTTATTGACTAAACACCTTTTTTTCATAAAAGTACTGCTTCTTCCAGCTTATTATTAAAATGGACAAGACCACAAATTGAGACACTGGGGCTCATTCTGCTGGACTCAAGAGAATTTACACTGCTGACTCTGGTGAAGCCAAGATTTCATCATGTGTGACCCAGCAATGTCTCTCTAAGTAGTTTCCTCAAGATTGTATCCAGTTTCTCTGCATCACTCTTTCCTGTAGAAGGGGATATACTTAGTTGGCAGAAATGGTATGAGAGTTATATCAGCTCTATTTGCAAAGTGTTTCAAATTTCCAAAAGAGGTGCATGTGAGATTTAGAGCAGAAGGATGACCGCAATTAAAAAAAAAAAAAAAAAAACAGATAAAAAAGACACAGTGAAATTATGTAAAAGCATTGTATGCCCTAATATGTGTACCTACATTATTATAGAAGGATTTTTTTTATTTTCCCAATGCACACTGGAGTGAGTTAATAAGTATGGCAAATCATGCCACTCTGTCCTTGTTTTCCCCATATGAATTTCAACTAAAATCTTAAAAATACAGTGTGGCTAAACATCAGTGCTATTTGTTCCTTAAAAGAATACAACTTAATTTGGGCCTCAGGCTTGGCTGCCGTGTTTTGACCATAACACTTTCAGGAAGTGTAGTATTTTTAAATTATCAGCCATGAATCAATTGACTGTAAATGAACTCCAAATAGCGTGCTTGGGCCACCTGTTTGAAGCAAAAGGAAGCACTTAAAATAGTTCCTTTACTGTCCAGTTAAAGAACATCCAATTGTTTTACACACTATAAGTAGATTCTTATTTCTTTTTGTCCTATCTTAACTTTAATTTGTAGCATAATATGCTTTCAATTGCGTTCTTAGAAAAAGAAAACCACAAGTCTTCAGACATTTCCTATTTATGATCTTGCAATCATTTCTATGATCAAAACTGGAAATACAGATTTTATCAAACATATTCAGAGATAAATATTTAAAATATTTTTATCCAAGAGGCAGGGTAAGTTGGCTTCAGATGTACACCAACGCAGAGATGTAACTAATGCATGGACTGCTGCAAGTATTTGTAGATGGTATGTAGTTCCTCATCGAAATTTTTAGAGTCATTTTCCATGTTCTGAATGTAAGAAATGCTGCCCCAGAATTGCTTCATGGCACAGTTCTGAGCTTGGAGAATTTGGAACCTCAGGGAAAGGGCTGTCAGTACTTGGTGAATCTGGTCCTAGGAATGGGCTTTTAATTGCATTTCAATGTGGATGAGCAATAGCACCATTCATATAGCCACCCAAATAATAAGCACAAATTTAACAAGACAGAATATAGAAGTCTCGATGCTCTAATCCAAGAATGCAAGGGTGAGCCAAAGTAGCATCTCTGGTATCTAGCAGAGATCAGCAAACAACAAATGCATCATAATAAAACAATTTTGAACAGTACCCAGGGGGGAAAGTCCCCAAACAGTGATACATCAAAGAAAAAAATATTTGCTTTTGCTTTCAACTTAGTTTCCGCAAATCCAGCTGGTTTAAACCAGTTTAAAAATTAAATCAGCATTCAGTTTCTATATTCCAGCTTCCCACTCAAAAGATATATTTAGAGAGTTAAAATTATCTAGTCACGCTGAGACTTAATATCTAATTCCTGCTTAGAAGCAGTTGCTGGCTTTCAAACCCCTTTCTCCCATTGTTTCCTCTTCAGTGCCATTTTTTCTTACATTGATATTTTATCACTCAAAATAGACAGACATCAAAAGATGCAATCAGTTTACTAGTGTTCTCTTCATATAATTCTGTTTCGATCTTGGCAGATGCTATTGCGCACTGAATCAATAACTTTTTTAATTGTGAAAAGCTACCTATTTAATGTGTAAAAGTTAAGGCAGAGTGCATTTCACTTTAAAATGTAAACTTGATTATGCTTTTGTATGACTGGATATTTTGGTTTGCTCTTTTGTAAAAGTGACATTTCTAAGAGTGGCTTTGGAGACAGTACCTACAGTTCCTATGGGTGACTTCTGGCCAGTTGCACCTGAAGCACAGGCTTATGCATCATTATTTAACAAGCAGCTCTACTATAATCACAAGAGACATATGTGGAGGAACAACAGTCAGGTCAGATTTTTGCTGCTCACCAGAAAACACAAAGCAACACATAAGCATAGGGAAATGATGTTAGCCATGTCTAAGCCTACTCTTTTGATATAAACAAGAGTGCAGAGAATTAATGATACATCTATTCCCATTAAGAGAATCATTTTCAGAAGATGGCAGGGCAAACTCCTGAAAAACAAGTGCAGAAAGATGCCTGTTACTTGTTCCGAAAGGTAACTCCAAATTGGCAGACATTTACAGTGTTGAGACGTTTCCTCAGAAAAGAAAATAATAACAGTATAGCAGCAGCTACTGAACTAGCTCATACTCATCTAATCAGGATTGGGAGGAACCCGCAAACTCTGAATCCAGCTCCATGTAATCAGACCCAAATTTTGCAGTTGTGTTAGAAAAGCTCATGTCCCCTGCCTCAGCTACGAGACTGGCCCAGAGCCTCACCAAGGATTAGAAATTTTTCTGTCATTTTCAGTTCAGTTTTGGTGAAGACAAGTTTGCATAATTTTTTTATTGTGCCAGCACTGGCTTTCATTCAAATGAATGGTCCTTTATCCTCTCAGTTTTACCCCTGCGATATGCTTATGGAGAGTTCTCATGACCTTTCCAAGCCTACATCCAAACTGCATTCCTCTGATCCCTCTCAGAAGAAGCTTCCTTTTCTCCCAGCTAATCCTGGCAGTGTCTGCTCCCTGTTCCACCTGGAGTGCCTATTTTGAACGCCTGTGACCAGGCCACACAAAGCCTCACAGTGGCTACCCTAAGGGCAGTCCTCTGGCAGCTTGCCTGTGGCAGAAAAGAAGTGGCATTCCCAGTAGAAAGCATTTCTAATCCACGCTGTCTGTATGCTATTTTTTGGTGAGAGTTCACTAACTTACATCGGTGACAAATTACAGTACTCCTTAATAAAGTTCAATTTACAGTATGTATTTTTTCATTCAGAATCCAACCAGCCACACTTCAATTTCTCCTTTATACAGTGTAAGCTTGTTACTTCAGGAGGTATCTTGCCCATCCATAATTAATATATATATATATATAAAAGCATACCTGCTACATAAGCAGAAAAAGCCCCTGCCAAAGAAAGTTATATTTAATGGCAACAGTTGCTACTTTTAATCCTGCTTATTTCAGGCTTCAGTGTCATCCACCCTCATTTTCCTGCACTGGCAAATATGCGCATGCAGCATCTCTGATTTTGTTCACAAAGCTATTACAAAAGCTGCAGCTTTCAGCAATACTACTGGCCTATCCTGCCAACACTAATTTTCAACAAGGTCTGATTTTCCTTGTATTTTGTGGAATAACTCATGTGGCCTTGACAAACTTTCTACAGAATCCAGCAAGCAGATCTAAGAGAGCCTGTTATAGGCTATTCTGTTACTGCACATATATATGTACATCTGTACAGGACATCTGCACTATTTAGATTTCCATTTCAAATACAGATACGAAAGATAAAATCTCTGGCCCGAGTCTGAAGTGATGTCTCTCTTTTTGTGAGTCTGATAAGCCAAATCCAGCTAAACCATTCTGGAAAAACAGGAAATCCAATGACAATGTTTTGCATGTGGCCCATGTTCATTACGTGGCCTTGTGTTTTCATGATGGAAGGAACAATATTATACCAAGCAAAAGAGATAGCTGCACACTGTAGCTACTTTTTGGTTGCAACTGCAACTCTTCAAGCAATTTCAGACAGCGAGTCTAGGATATATCTAGTCTAGCCTACTTTTACTATGGAAATAAGCAGCTATCTTTCCTCAAAACGATTCAAGTCAGCTGGATGGAAGCAACTGAGAGTTTCGTTCTCCTTGCCCAAGAGATTTTCCACACTTTTCCAATCTCAGTATGATGCCTTGGCTTTGTCAACATCCATGTCATACATCATCTAAAAGTGTAGTTATCACAGCAGTGTCACAGCAGACTTAGCAAGTTCATAGGCAATCAAATCTAATTAGAGAGTACCAAGGTACTCCAGGAATTCTGTTGGAATTTAGCACTTTTAATACAGAGCACACTTTTCAAAAATGCCGTATACTTTTTACCTTTCTAAAACAATCGTTATTTGTCTACCAACAGTCTTGGCATTCAGCAGAAGCAATAGTGGCATTATTCAATTTCCAGACAGAGTAAAAGAGGCTTCTGCTAAATGCTTGTGTCACACACAAACCGTCCCTTTTGTAACATTTTCATTGCTTCGTTTGTATAAACATTTCCTACTAAAGCATGAAAAACTACCCCTTGACTTAACAAGCTGATATTATAAACAGTTGGAGTCTTTGCTGTAACAATTTTATGGTCATCCAACTCCACTGATTTCAGGAGATTCACAGTACAAACTATGATGTACATGCCTCTCCTGAGCTCATGATTTCATGAGAAAAAAGATAGAGAACTACAGAGCACTCTGTGTATCCGTATGAGACTTGTGTTCTTTCCTATTCAGAATCAAACTCTCAGCTGGAATAAAGAGTTTATTGGAGAAGATGGAGATGAACCACAGGAAATGCTGGAGCAGGACAGACAGCACTCAGGGCCTGGCAATGTGAGTTCTTAATACCAGATACCTTCATCTACACTCAGTGACCTGAACAACAAAGCCTTAGATGCTGATGTATATGTCTAAATATAGGCAAAAACCAGCAGCAGAATGTCTGTCCAAGAGGCCACCAGCACTCTGCAGCTAATCGAGGCCTGGCCCAAATCTGACACAAGGCAAAGGTCAACATTTCCCAATAACAAACTGACAAATGCAGCAAGCCTACCCTCTCTTCTCTACTGACTACACTGCTTGCACAAGGGGGGGTGAACACAACCCTGAAGCCCAAATGCTTTGTCCTCAAAATGTTGCTTTTCAGTGGGAAGATAATACATTCCAATACTGCAAACAAAAGAAACCAAAATTAAGATCTTATATTTCATGTAAGCATATCAGTAACTCCTTAATATATATATATTTTTAATAATGAAGCTCCAAAAGAGACGAGGCTTTTCCTGTCTATAAACTGCTCTGTTCTCATACATAGAACTGTTGTGTATGGTTGGACATATATAACGCTTCTTTTTTTTTTTTAAAGGCCAAGAAACAAGAACAGAACTTTTGAATTAGAGAACTGATATTGTTTTCTTACGAATTACTCATTGGAACATTTTCCTCTCATATTAGTGGAAAAAGTAACATTTTTGTAATTGGAGAAGATGACATTTTTGTCTGAGCATACCTCATAGATCTGAACACTAAACTGATCACTTTCATTCCTCAGAAAGCAGCTCTGACTTTCAGCTAGGTTTGTCCTCTAGTAAGAGTTCTTATAGAGCATTAAGTACTTGCAGTTGGCCTCCTAGAAATGCCCTTCCTCCAGCCAGTCCTACCTCCACCTCTGGGCAGCTGGCAGCAGTGCTTGGCCAGCAGATGCTCTCTCCCTGCCAGGGTGGCCGCGCTGAACTTTGCCCTGCCATCGGACACCAGCGCCCAGGCAGGAGGCACGGCAGGACTGTGGGAGGAGAAGTGGGAACACTAGGTAATTCTGCTCAAAGAGCCAAGATGACTGCCAGGGCCGAAGATAGAAGAGCAAGGGCTTGAAGCCCAAAACAGAGGTGCAAATTGCTTGGTACTCAGGCTGTGGTCTGCTGCCCGCATGCATAAAATACTAAGGCACTGATTTTCCAAGTGGCGTGGTGAACTTACATATCTTTCAAGCTGCTTTCAAAATCCAACCTGAAGAGCAGTTAATTTGGGCTCTTCTTTTTAAAGGTTTCAAGATCCTGCCAGTTTTCAAATGTAGAAAGTTAGTACTTTTTATTGTTTTAAGTGCCTATTATTGTATAGACACCTATCCTGCATTTATAGTTTTTTCTTTAAATAAAGTACTAATGCTTTTGACTCTATTTACAGCATGGTGATGAAAATCTTGTGGCTTTAGATGTGACATTTTTATTATGAAAATGTGTACCAGCATTCTTACAAATTCAAGTATTTCAGGCAGCTATGCCACAATTGATTAAAGTGCTTTCTTGGATGACACCTCATGTGCGCTGCTTTATACTGGCTAACTCTGGGACACAGAAAAGCGTTGTTGGGGTGACAAGGGACACCACCATTCAATACTTCTGCAGGTCCCGGTGAAGTCCATGTTGCTGCAGTTTGCTTCTGTAGTATGAGAGCTACCTGCTTCAAAGCTGGAATGGTTACATGAAGGTAAAGTGCAGCCACATGCTATACAGGGCTGATACATCCTTAGCAATTTGGATTACAGTAGTTCAAAAGAGTAATCAGTAAGAAATTTTAACTAGGTAAATTGTAACTTTTTTACGATAACTATTAGTTTGGAGTCTTAAAGCAATTTAATCATAATGACATTGAATGTTTATGAATTCGTTGTGATCCAGACTGATGAAAGCAAGTAAATTCAAGTATTCATTGCTAAAGATAAATGCATTGTTAGCTTTGCATCAGCTCAGAACCCCATGTTAACTTAACTGCCTCCAGCTGAACACAAAGACATCTAAACATAAATATGCGCATAAGCCTGAAAAGCTAGAGGATGAAGCAGCACCATTAACTTTATACTTTTCAGTGCCTAAATCAGATATTCCTCATAAGTTATCCTTTGAACTACCTCAGTATTACTCCAGAAACAGTTTCCGGAGGGTTATAAAAGGAATATTATCTGAATCAAAGACTTCAGTTGTTCTTTGAATTTGTTGTCATCATGAGGGTAAAGGAAGATTCTTTTGAAAAAAAAATATTAGGTACTTAGCAGACCAAGAGGGTGCACTTTGTGGAATTGCTGTAGTGTGTAGTTAGAAAACACTCACTGAAGGGCTATTATTTATCCAACAGACTTGAATGCTCCCAGTCTGATTCAGTCTGTCATGAAATTGCACATCTAGAGTACATTATTTGTTCCATAGATGGGTCATAAAAGCCCTAATAAAAAATAATCACTTGGCCTGTAAAGTACCTACCTCTAACACTAGTAATTTTGTTTTTATGTACCAACAGCAGTAATGATAATCATACTTTGCTCTTTTAGAGCAGCCTCCACTTACTGATCTCAATGCTTTTTAACAAGGAAGGTAAAAATTATTAACCTCATTTCACAGATCGTCAGAGGGATGAGACAACTTCTCCACAATCACACAAGCTGTCACTGACTGAAAAAGAATGTGGGTTATTGACCTCTGCTTCAGTGCTTCAGCCACAAAACAATACAGCTTTTCTCAAATGGAATTTTTCTGAAGTAAGAAAAGGCATCAGTTGTCTCTGCTGCAGTGGAAAGTCAGTGTAATAAAGAGGCCAACATTCTACCCTGCTCTTGTCAGCCCAGATCGTAAGGTGCTACTCGTTCCTTTAATCTTTCCTAGTTATGCCTAAGGAACCTGCCTCTGTTCCCAGGATTAGAGGGACGGAGCAAGATGAGTCTCTGTCATCCTCCATTCCTTCCTCAGTCATCCTTTTGATGAGAACAGCAGGGCAGAAAATTGAGTCCTTTAAGTCAGCAGCCCTCCAGCGTTGTCTCACTCGTTGATGGGGACAGGAAGGATGACATCATTGGACAACACGGTCTGCTAATGCCTTTCTCAATTTACACTCAGGAAACAACTGCCTTCATATTGAAATATCAGAGGAAGTCTAAATGCTCCTGGGAAACAGATGATCTGAAGTAGCTTACAAAGGCCAACAAACACTCCAGAACTGCCAGAGAGGAAAGGGAAATAATCCCTGGACACAGATCTGGCCATGTGCCTGGCAAACCACAAAGTTGCCATCAACCGCTGCCTGATTGCCCCGCGTGTCAGGGCTCCACTGGCATCATAAACCAGAGTGGTCACAAAAGGGTTCACCTCTTTTTGTCCTGTACTGCCTGCAGACACCTGCGAGGGCAACTGCTAGGCTTGCTGGCCATGCAGCATGAACTGGAGTAATTTTGATGACTGGCCTTTGTTACCCAAGATTAGGGATGGGATAGCACTGCAGAATGTACCTTTGCATTCTCTTGGGAGGCTTCAGAGAAAGCAGAGCACGCCAACCTTAGCGTGAGAACAGAACACCTGGCTCATTTCCCGTTAAGACCACAAGAACTCCCCTCATTGCTGTGCAGTAACTAGTACATGCTCTGTTTTGCACAGGAATTGTGAAAAAATGTAAAAGCATGTGAGCTTATCAAAATCATAATTTCCCCGCAACTTGATTAAAAACGTTAAATCCATTTTTCTGAAGACCTTAAGAAGACAGTGCTTTCCTCTATGGAAATAGGCAATCTTATTAAATGTTAATAGGTTAGAGAAGCACCACTGAAAACTTTCATCTTAGTGTAACATTCAGAGTCTTAACAAAACAAATCTAGTCAACATGCAGTAGAACACCAGTCAAAAAAAAAAGGAAGAGGTTTACCTGCAGCTGCTGATCTAGATCTGGAAATGCCAAAGGGAGGTTTTCAGGATCATCGTCATCATCTAAAAAGTACAGATGACATTAAAAGCCAGTATCTACCAAGAAAGGGCATTTCAAATGATCTGTTCAAAGTAGTTCTAAATTGCATATATTCACCATAATATCAGGATTGCGCAAACACCTTCATATATATGCTGACCTTTCTACACTTGAGAAACCTTAAAAGACTCCTTGAAAATATCAGTGGGTAGGAAATAAGAAAATGTTTGGGTGCTGGAAAAGCAGAAACGGTATTTTGTGTTGTTGTGATTAAGAAACAAAACAAAGCCAGTTACAGAAATAGAATGTGATGATTTAATAAAAACAGTATTGAAACAGTCTTTCTCCCTGAACTATCCATTACAGTGCAAAATAAAGAACCTTCCACAGACTTCCTTACTATGGAAGAGTTCACGACTTGAATGGAAGGGAAAGATAACTGCCCCACCACAGTACAACGACTTACCAGGGCTAAACCGACAGTAACAGAAATCTCTTCTCCCTTCATCCAAAGGCAACCACAAGAACACACAAAAAAGACTGGCAACCCTGCAACTAGAAGACAGCTACCAACACAGACACGATTAAGGCAGAGAAGCACCATGGACTTCTCTGCGCTGCGAGGAAATGTCTTTAACCTGTAGACAACATCCCTTACGTACTAGAGTTAGTTCATTCATGACAATAAGCCAAACTGTGTTTTTATTTATTTCTTTATTTTTAGTACAGGCTTCCAGCAAAGGTGGGACAGAGTGTGCCAGTTGCGTCAGTGTTGTGGTGTGGACACCTGCCCACTAGTAGCTGGACTGAGATCAGAACTATGAATCATACTACGTAACGCCACAGCTAGCCACCGCAATATTTCTTTCTCAGTGACTTTCACACTATCAGTTTTGCATTGGATTGTGATGATGGTTTATGTATCTTACTACAGGTTACAAGAGGTGAAGAGAAGGTTACTATTAGCTAGCTTACAGACTCGGATATTTGTAATGTGTCAAAATTAAACAAGGATGGCTCTCGCTGGAGAAAACTGCTACCATAGGTCAGACCCTGCGTAGACTGCTCTACGCTGGCAGACCCAAACAGGATTTAAAGAACTATGTGTCAAAGCAGGATTCTTAAAGAGCACAGGCTAGGATTTAAATCATTTGTCAAATACTGTTATCTCTTTATCCTGCCACTGGTGGTCATTCAGCAAAGTAGATTGGGGGGTAAGTAAACTAACCCGCTTTATCCTGTGATGAACAAGCATACTGGCTAACAGACAGAGCCTTACTTCTCATTAGCTCAGCCAGAGATGGACTCCTCTAGAAAGGGATGCCCAGAGCAGGGATGGAGGAAAAATACAGTGATACCAAAGGGAAAAGCAAAAGTTTTTGAATTTCTGCAGGAAATGAAGCAAAGGAGTACATTTTTATGGGGTAGGGGTCTTTCATACAAAGTCACACCCACACACACAGCTTCAATTCATATGCCATATCCCATACATGCCTACCCTGGAAAATATTTAAATGGCTTTAATTGCAGAGTTGTATCTCATTGATATGCAGGTGTTTACCTTTAATTTGCTGTTGCTTTCTTGCACAATATTTAAAAATAGACTAATATTCTAAAAGAAGAAAGATGAATCATACAGCAGGGCTAAAAGGAAGGACAGAATAGGACTCAGTCAGACTAGGGGTACAGCTGCTCTACAGATATTTGGCTGAATAGCTGTTAAATATTCTGACAGAGATACTGGACCAGAGTAGTGGACCGTAGTTAAGCTGCTATTTGTTTTGACAGTTCCAGCAGTACAACTTTGGTATAGTAGCAGTAAAGAGGGAACTCAGACGATGTTAACTTAAGGAAAATCAAAGAAAAAGCAACCCCAGAAGAAGAAACATCAGCCAATAAATACTTTTTAACTGAATCAGATATTAATAAGGGAAAAAAAATGTTTCAGAATATTAGAAAATATATTGAATTATCCTCATTTTAAAAAAACTTTTTTAAAATTGATATTTTTAAAAGGATAGAATAGAGAGAGAAATTACTGTACAGGAAATCCTTTCAATACGCAGATGTTCTCTACTTATTTTCTGAACTCAAGTGACTGAGTCAATGGTACTAAAAATGGAACATATTGGTATCCTAACCATTATGGCATACCATAGTACATTTTATAATGGGCCTGCCCTAGCATCTATTGAACAGCTGCTCAGGTTTTTTTTAGTTATGCTAGTTTAAGACTTGTTTAAATCATCCTCTCAATGATGTTCACATCAGATAAGCTGGGGACTTCAGTGGCTTGAAAGTTCCTAATTCTCCTGGGCTCTGAAATTTTCACATTAAGTACTTAGCCCACAAAACTAAACAGATATCTTCACAGCTAACTGCAAGCTTTTTTTTCCACGAGAACAACAACAAGAAAAATTTCCCCATAGCTTCCAGTGAAGCGAACAACTTCTTCAGGTTGGTCTGCATTTCACTGTTGTCAAAGTAACAACCACAATAACAACAAAAATCACTTGGTAAAAAATAAACATATTTAGATTTCACAGAAGAGGAAAGCAAATGACAGCAGTTATTCACTTCCTAAGATTCTTTGAGGATGTTTTCAAAAACTCAAGAGGAAAGACGTTGCATTTTCTTCCAGAAGAATTACTACTGCCCCAGTGCACAGGGGATCAGACTAAATCACATTGGCTTAAAGCCTTAAAAATATGTGACCCTGAAAATGTCCAAAATAGCGAAGACGTCCAAGATGTCAAAAAAAAAAAAAAAATTCTGAGTGTCAAAACACTCTTACAACAATCTCCTTATCTACATGTATGTGGGCTGCTCCAAAAGTAATGCAATGGCTCCTATATCATTATGTTGATCTACAATGTCAGAGGCGGATGTTAGTGGTACAGCAGCAGAGGCTGAACCTGCTCACCAATATTCCGTTCCATTTTGTTGCCATGCAACAGATGGCAGCAGAGGGGCAGTCTGACCAAATGGTGTCTGACATGAAAGTGTGGATGAAGCAAAGATGTGCCATCAGATTCCTCCATGCGGAAAAAAATTCAGCCATTGACATTTATCAATGCTTGCTGAACATTTATGGAGACCAAACAGTGGATGTGAGCACAGTAAGTGGTGTCACCACAGTGGGTGGTGTGTTTCAGCAGTGGTGACAGCGATGTGAAAGACAAGCCATGTTCTGGATGGCCACATTTTGGACACCACGAAATGAAGAGCATCTCAATCAGCTCATTTGCATGAATTGGCTAATGGTGATAACTGTGTTGAAAAACAGTGTTTTGTAGCCGAGAATTTGCTCTGCCATACAGTGTTATTGTGCTCTTTGTAGCTGTTGCAGTTTCCAAGGAAATAAACAGGAGGCTTACTTTCAGAGCAGCCTACGTATGTTGTTTTCTATTCTACATCTCCTTGACTAGACAATTTCAAAATATCTTTTTCTTCTTTCCTCAATTTATTACCAGTATTTATAAGTTCCTAGATTGTTATAAGGAACCATTGATACAATCAAAGACCCTCCTTCTAATAAAGCTAGTGGCTTCTTCATGCTGCAGAACCCTGAAAATTACCACACTGATTCTTCACCAGACACAGAGAGCATCTCATCCCTGCAATAACTATTTTACTCCTCCTTTCCTTGTCACTCACAAATAAAATGGATTTATATTGAAAGCTGGATGTTAAGAACTTAATTTGTTAAAAAAAAATAAAAAATCATAGCAATTTTCTGCACCTGAAAATGACACAAGATTCTGTTCAAAAGAAACCAAGGAAGAAGGAAAAACATACATGTGAATGTTATGGCCATCCCAGGAAACTAACCTGTGATATGAAAGAGTCAGATGAGGGACTTTACCACAGCCTCCTAATTTCAAATATTTGATGCATGATTTCTAAATTGCTATTGCTTCCTGATTGCCCATAGATTCTGAAACTAATTTTGAATGTCTATATATTTAAAAGTACACTAGAGGTAAAGACCTGTACTCTAATTACAAGATGAACTCTCTGCACATGCAGTTGATGTTTTTTTAACCAAAGATTCTGTTCACAAATGTGGAACAGTTTGACTTCAAAGTTCGTTTAATCAGGATCATACAGTCACTGTGCTTGTTGCTGAAAACCCTCATTATAGCACAGAGCATGAGAGACACGGTCTCCAGGGAAGTCACTTCCTCCTTTTGCTTTCCATTCAGTTGGGCTCAGACAAAGCATCTTTCTGTTTCAAAGCCAACTCTGAACATTCATACACCAAAGCTAGCAACACAACAAATGAGCAAGCTTCCTAAGCTGCCCAGCCCACACACCTTCATGCTGAGACGGTGTGATGGGCAGCAGTGTGCAGGGGCAGCAAGGCTAAGCCGTTCCACCTTTGTTGTCCAGGTGAGCTCTTGTCCCTCTGCTGACAGCACCTACTCATACAAATGTGATGATGGGCTTATGGTGAGTGGTACAGAGATGCACTCAAGCAATCTGAATTAGAAAGCTGAACTACATTAAGACTGATTTTCTTCACACAAAAGGCTATTACTTATCAGCGATGTTCTGGTGCATTCAGCCCCCTGATTCTATCATTCTATCAAATGTGCTAATGTTGCACATTTAAGAATGAATCACGCTTTCTGGAAAGCTTCATTTATTTAACCATGTTCTTGACTTCTGGAGAGTCCAATATCACAGACCTCCGTGATGTAGACAAATAAGTAAAATCCCTCACGTTTTACTGACTGGCAAAATGTCTGGCAGAATGGAGAGTAACACTCCTGTCTCTTCCTACATGGCTGCTCCATGTGGGCTACGGACAACAGTGGATGAATAAATACTTGAAGAACAACATCTGATTTATTTGCAGTATAAACTCACAAATTATGGTTTCTCTTGGATCTGCACAAAGATAGAAAGAAACAGAATTTAAAAATTTATATGTGTTAAAAGCACATTAAGGTTGCTAAATCAAGCACTCAAAATTTAGGAAATGCCAATCACAACTCTGCTTCCTTGAGTAACTGAGTTATGATCCAGTCTTTAATTATACAATCAGATACTATTTTTCTCTCCTACACGCGTAGGCTAGTGTATTCAGATCTCTTCCTCCTAAATTAAAGAATTAAATTGGTAACATAAGCAGGCTGTTATCCTGTAAGTGGATCAGCCCTTGCTCAGGAAAAGTGCTCAAACCAAACTGCAGCCAACAGTGGGACATCACTGGAGAACTGAACTGTGTATGGGGGTCCGGCCTTGGCCCTAGGAGGGCAGTGACGCCCAGTAGCTACAGCACTGGTTACCGACAGACAAGCATGGACTGATCGAGTTCATCCTGGAAGGCTGTGTGGCTAAGTGACTGGGACTTGGCACTGCTGTGTGAAACTCCCTGGGTTCTATTCACAGCCCTGCCTGAAGCGACCTTACGCAACCCCTCGGTTACCTCACGCATAAAATAGTGGGGAATGGTCACTGCCTGACCCAGGAATAGGCTATGAAGGCTTGCTCAATAATGAGAGTTGCAGAGCTCCCCAGAATAGCAACAGCCCATAACACAAGAGGTAAGAGCAAAACCCTCCTACTCAGTATACCTTCACCCAAGCCTAAAGTGTCCTATGAAGAATGTACAGCCTCTGTCCCCATGAGGGTAACTCACGTAAGTTCCTAACTTCCCCAAAATACAACAGTAGGCACTTCCTATCCTAATAAGGTCTTGCATTCAGGATTTATTAAACATTTGGGGCTGTAAAGACATACATGAGCCCTAACTAAAAAGTGAATGCACTGTAGTGCTCTTATGTTGTCATACTTTAAGAATTTCTAATTTATATCACAGAAAAGCCCAAAAGGCCTCAAAGATGGGCCCATCGTGACAGTCCCTGTACAGATAGGCAAAGCGACAGCATGTTTCACCCTCAGGAGCTAATAGCTTGTCTTTAGATAAGAAACAGCAAGTGGGGTGAGGTAAGTGAGTGGTATGTGATGATCTTTGTCATCTCCAAAGACCGAACCACTACTTGTAGGCTGGGTGCAGTTTTAGAAAATTAGAAATAAGTTTTACCCATATATTTTAGCAATCTCCATTAGTTTTCAATCAATACATTATCAGCTGGAAAGCCTCTGTTGCCATTACAGCCAGAAATGAGGATGGAGTAGGGCTTTAAAGCTTGCTATTGATGCAACCATTGCAAAACTGTTATGCATGATCAACTATTAAAAAAATCTATACAAAAAGTTATGCATGATCGACTATAAAAAAATTCTTGATGGTCACTCGGAAAACAAAGACACAAAGAGGAATAAAACAAGTCATTTGCTATGCTAGCAAAAATACCATATCCTGCCACTGTCTGCCTGTTTCATTAAAAGATATATATTTTGGCTTTGTTATCAGTAATTTTTCCCAGAGAGTGCTATCGGAGGTAGAGTAATTTCAAAGGAAAGAAGTTAGTAACAGTTTCAAAAGAAGTCATTTACCATCATGTTACTTGTTGAACTTTTCAGCTAGATTCAAGCTTTTATTCTAGAAGGGAAAGTGAAGAGATGTTTACCTATGAAATTTTTTTTTAGAGCGGTTACACAGAATACATCTAGTACTCTACATTTAATAAAATTGCTAGTTTAAATATTCTATCTTAATATGATCCATAAATAAGATTTAATGATATAAATTAGGATTTACTGAATTTCATTGGTTTAAATAAATTGATGTTGACAAATTAAAATGAACTTATTTGGGAACACTTATTTAAATTTCAGAACATCATATTCATTTGACTTGTATTAGTTTCCCAAGTGATATAAGAGAAGCTGATACGTCTCGAATTCATCAATTTAGAACAGTACCTTAAGTCAAACTGGTGCAATATAGCATGCAGATACACTCTGGGAAACCTATGTTTGATGCCAGCTTAGTGAACTTGAGTAAAAGAGCCAAAGATAGCTATCTATATATACAGGAATAAGAGATACACAATAAAACTGTCATCTTATATAGCACTCAGGTCATCTGCTGTTCTTGAGACTTTTAAGGAACTGGTTTGCCTATGTTCACATTCAAAACACTGCACAAAGCTGGCCAGGATTTCAGTCATCATATGCTGACCAACAAATAATGTAACACAATTAAGTTATTTCTTGTACACTGAGGATAAGCCAGCTCCCCACTTGTAGGTCAGTTAACACAAAGTAATCTCTTCTCATGAGTTGAGAGCAGTTTCTCCTTTCACTGCTTCTCACACCCAGCGCTTGGTTACAATCCTAGCCAGTGAGATAATCACCACCCAGAAGAAACATTCCATTTCCCCTTTTTATATCTGGTTATGCTGCAAGTTCCTCCGAGTAAGCAGTTGTACAGCCCCCGGAAGGATAATGCAGCCTACTTGGTGAAACCTATCGCCATGTCTTTCAAATGAGATAAAATTCAAGGAAAAGCTTAAGTCAGACAGATTCCCTCATCACTTAGCCCTGGTGAGGGGCTTCCTGTGTATACCCTGGACACACAAAAGCCTCACTTGATGCTTTACTGTCACACTTAAAGCAGGTAACTCCCATTTGAACTGAAAAAAATGTCTTGTCAAGGATGAAAAAGTGGTCTATCTGTTAAATGTTTTTTGCAGCACATCTTAAAAAATGTGTTACGTACTTATTTATGCTATCTTGATCTGACTGTGGTTTGCTGGAAATTTGAAAACCTTATAAAAGCTTATTTGCTTTGCCTTCTTTGAATATATTAAATGTAATAACATTTATATGTTCTAGCTTACCACTAAAAGAAAGAGTAGAATTCGTGTGACGCAGTAAAACGGGATGTCAATTTAGACCTCTTACTTGCCCCCAAGGGGGAGTCACACAGAGGAAATTATGGCACTCACTTTACTGGTTGCTATTTAGTTTTATCAGTACTCAGAGATTCTGGACTGCTTACTGCTGGAACACTTGTACATATGTAATAAATGACTCAAAACTATGGAAAAGTAAGTGTAACAGAAAATGATTACCTTTCTGTAACTGAGATTCTTTCTATAAATGTTAAGAGAGGCTGAAATTATTAGCAGGATAGAAAAGTAAAAAATAAATATGATGCAATGTTAAGGAAGCTAGGCTTCCTGCCTTTCATGTCCTTCTTCTTCCAAGCTATTCACAACCTTGTTATTTCCTACTGCCGTCTCTTGTCACAAACCACTCTACCCTCTTTGATTTTCCCATGGTCTCAGCTTTCCCTGACTTGTTCTCAATGTCTCCCACAAGCATTCTTTTTTCCGTAATTCATAAGATCACTCCCATTTCTTTTACATCTCTCTCCAAGACCTATCTTTGCCATAATTTTTGTAAGAAATGTACCATGCTATTATATCTTCAGAGGTGAGAATGATTCATTATCACTTTCTGTAATAAAAATGTAATTACCAGGTTTTTACAATTTAGGGGGAAAAAAGGTACATAGCCACATGTATTTCCTTACATTCCTTCTCCCAGTCTTTCTGGATCACTCATCTTTACAAGCTGCAGGTTATTTTCAATAATATACAGAAATGTTTGCTTTTAAACTCCTTTGCATAAGAGGTGATATTCTATTTCAGTCTTACAGCTGTAAACTAAAAACATGCAATAATTAGCTTGGACATATAATGTATATTCTAAAATATTTTTCTAAATGAGAAAATGATATCCGAGCTAAGACTACTCACAAAATGCTCAGGTAGAGACCTCATACATTATTCTACAACGCGTGCTGTCCCATGAAGCGTTCATCAGCACGGGGTTTCAGTTATCATTGTCAGAGATCCTTAGATTTCACACCATCAACACATCTCAAACAGTAACTCCAGGCACTAACCTTTATCAACAGCTCAGTCAATTTTTTTTTAAGATGCTTCCTAGATTCCAATTTACTTTGTTACACTGATATTTTATTGTGCGTCAACAGCTCTCTAAACCTTAATAATATTCAAGGTGCAAACAAAGAATATTCATTTATTCCAAAGTCTAAAGGGGCCACATACACACAGGGCACATTTGGGGAAATTAACGCTCAGTCAGCACGAGCTGATAGGATAAACATCAGTGAAATTTCTGCTGCTTTCTCAGGGAACATGCCTTGTGGGGCATCCATTTCCTGAAACCTTCCACCAAGCTGAGCACATGTGGCATTTTTCAACCTTCCTGTTGAAGGGAAAGTCTCTTCCTGTTCTAGCCTCACTGTCCGTACAAAATGTCCTTTTCCTTTTGCTTTTATAAAATTCCCCCAAAATCAAGCATACTGCGAATACAAATAGTTTTGATAGTTAATGAAAATCTTAAGTACATTCCACAGACCGTTGAAAAAAAAAGTTAAGATGTAAACTGTCAGCCATTTTAGTCTAATGATATTGTTAATGGAAACATCAAAAGCTACTGGATAAGAAAATTGATCGTATGCTGTTACTCAGGAAAAAAATCCACCCGTAACTCTGGGCTTCAGTTGATATTGTAGACGCTGGTAAAAACATATAAAAATTAAAAGCAATTACTTCCTTACGGTTGAATCTGTAAATCAAATTGTACCTGGGGATTCATCCAGGCTGAAGGAAATTCGTACTGGCTTATCAGCAGGTACCCTGGCGGTGGTGATCATGTGGGCACTTGAGCCAATGCTTTTACTTGGTTGTTCCAGCTGCAATAATATAAACAACATATTTATTACAGAGCATATGACACCATCCAACAAATGAGTTTTAATGCTTTTCATGCATTCATAGCTACCTTTCTCATTCTAACCAAGCAACGTTTAGAATCAAAGTCAAGGGAATGCCATTTCACTCATCCATTTGAAAAGGATTCAAGTGAAATGCAGTGCGCACGCTGCTTGTCTTTCGCTATTTGCAGATTAGAAAGCACAATGGCAAAGGAAGCTTCCCCTCTCCTCACCTGCTTGCTCCCCGCCATTGCCCCTTCAGCAAGCCTTGACTCGTGGCAATGCTGCCTGGTTCTGAAGGTGAAGAAGGAAGAAGGGGTGGGGAGTTGAGAGTAACATGACCCCAAGCCTGCCATGTGATTGGAAACGTGCACACCACTCCAGATGGTGTCAATGAGGAGGCACCCAACCTCCTACCTTCCACCCATACTCCCCCAGTCAAAGTGTGCCTGATAGTCACACACTCAATGGTCAGAAAGTTAGTGGCTCGCCAAACCTTGGTGGTGGTTCTTCAGCGGACCTCTGTGCAGGTGTAGGGGTCTGTCTGCATGGGTTTGCCTCCCGGATCCGGACCTTAGGCAGTCCTCGGTATTTCTTCTGAGAGCACCAGCTCCAAAAAATGGTTTTAATGAGATGAGACCCTGTCCATTAAGAAAACTGCTAATTCATTTCAAGCAGAGCACCGAAGAGTTGTTAAGTAACAAAAAAGTTAGCTGCTACTGATCTGTACTGGTATAATTAAAGCATCTCTGAACATTTGGAAGTTGTGCATGTATTTAACCATTTGAATGAATGGTTTTGGTTGAACTCTTTTAAGCAGATGAACACAAACTTAATCTCGGATACCTAACACAAAGCTGCTAAAATTCACAGATATTAATTTTCTGATTAGCTCCATCTGTGGAGAATATGAAGTCAGTGGGACTTCATGTATGCAAAAGACCTGCCCATAAAGAAATTATTTTAGGACTGAAGACTATGCTGTCCAGAGTGCATTGTACTCATACCAACAGTGTGGACAAATATGAGAGTAGCGTTTAAATTACCATAAAAACTCCTCGGTCAATTAGAAATCAAATTCTTCAGGAATATACAAACAAATTACTAAAAGTTGTACCATGTATCACTAAATAACACAGCATTTAGCTAGTGAAAACACAAGCCAATTTCCTAAGCCAATAATCTCACAGTTTTTCAGTGAAGTGAAATCCCAACACTGAAATTCCAGCACTGAAATCCCAACAACCCATTCCAATTTACACTTAATTGTTTGGCAGCCTCAGAAAGTCAATAGAACAGAACAATATTACAGGATTACAGTCTTCCTTGCTCATGCACAAGTGAATCAAAATTATTCCCTGGCATCACTACCTTGCAATCAGTGGAAGAATACCAAACTTGCATTTGGCCCATTGATTTCACCCTTTATTTACTTGTTCTGCCTTAATATTTAACCAACAGAGAGATACAGTTACTTTGTAGCAACGCTCTACAATCGTTCATCAGATTTGACTCTGATCAAAGAAATTACAATTTAAAATTCTTATTTTTTCTTAACAAATATTCTAAAATCATTACTTTAAATACATCTCATTTGGAGCTCAGAATTTCTTTTTCTACTGATATGTGAAAAATATCAGGAATTATTCCATATTCCCTCTTACTAACCATGCAGACACACAAAAATTTGACCAGATAATATTGGGCAGAGATGAACAAAGGTCAAATAACTGCCACAGGGTATGATTTGAGTATTAGGAAAAGATCTCTGGAGTCAATTGAAATATTCTACTTTGAAGTGCAATGCATCAGACTAAGTAACTTTTACCTTCTTGATATTATTGACCTCTTTTTTTTCCCTCCAGACACTCACTTTATGAAAAACTTCTGAGATATTTCATTCTTTTTAAAAAACAACAGAACTACTAACCCAAAATTTTTTCATTTTATTTTTAATCATATTTTCCTTCTGTAATCCACAATAAAAGGCAAAGAGGAAACAAGAGATTTTAAACGATAGGCACATCCATGAAACAAGGATGTTTATCATTCTGCATCACATTTCCCTCACATCTACAATTGAAAGTGGTCTTCCACTTCACAATTGATATCACAGCCTAAGGAATTAAAGTGATGCGTTCTGCTAGAGGATTTAAGCTTCCCATAGTAATATTGCTAGGAATAAATCCCTTGTCTTATCCCGGTCACATACTCTGTGGTCTTTGATATCTTTAAATTACCTCTGTTAACCACTAGCTATGTGAGGGCAAAAATCAACAGCCTGTCAGTAAGTAATGGTGATTTCTACCACAACACAAAAAAGAGTTTTCATTTTATTCTAATTCACAAAAAAAGAAAAAAAGAAGAAAAAGAAAAAAGAAATCACATCTTTATATAGAGCAACTACTCTGCTATCTGGTTTCTTATATTACATTTATACCTTCACTCGGCTTTGTGCAGAATCCTCAAGCTCTTCATCACAAAAAGCAATCAGACAGAACAGACAGGGGTGGAAGCATTCTGTGTGCAAACAAGGTGATGCAGGAAACACACAGCCCGACTGCCCCCATCCCACCCGCCTTCTCCACACATGATGAACAGTATCTCTGTAGACAGAGACGAATGTGAGTGGGCAACCTGGAATTTAATGGCATTTAATGAGCAGCCCCCCGGCTCACGACAAGTGCCTGTAGCACTGGCTGCTGCTGCCTCGTAAAAAGCCTGTAGTAGAACCCAGATAATCTAAGTGTTGTTACAGCTCTATTAGTTTAGTTTGGTTTTCACACCTGTTGCCTTACCTCACTCAGTGGAGTGTCTGCACTTGTATAATCCAGGGCCAGCCACTGCCTTGGCTTGTCGTTGCCTTTATGGAGTAAAGCTTCAATAAAAGAAAAGGCTGCACCTGCTGCATAGCAACAAGCTGACAAGGTCTGAGAAGCTGAGACAGCTGTCAGGGCAACATGCTGCTACCTGCACTTCCCATGAGCTTTGCTGTCCCAGAAGATCACCCTTTTCCGCTTTTCTCCACAATTCTGCGTTTCCTTCCTCTCCTTTCCAGTGGCGAGGGATTATGATGCTGTCATGCTTCAGGGAGGAAAAAATCCTTCTGTCACAGGCATTATTAAGCAGCAAGCTGTGGCGAGCCCAAGATTTTTAATTCATTAGTCCTGGCAAACCTAAAATACAAACAGACTTGCTTCATGGGACAGGAATGTTTTCAGCATGACCCAATCAGTGTCTGTGTCTATTCCAGCAAACTGGCAAAGATAGCATGACTCCAGTCAGCAAAAATGTCTGTGGCTCCAATCAGCTTGGGGTGACATTGCCAACTTGGACCGGCTACAAACGGACTATCAAATGATAGCAGCAACTATCAGAGCTAACAACAAGGGATGGGCTCGGTGTTTTAGGCTTGGTTCGCGCTGGCTTTGGTGAAGCGAGGTTTGTCTAATAACAGGCGGCAGCGCTGCAGCGCCGGAGAGGCAACGGCAGGTCTCAGAATGCATGCGCCCTGAAAGCAGATGTATTTATAGATGAGCCGATGATGATGGCGATAACTGAAGCTGACTAAATCAGAGACTTGACTGAACTCAGAGGATTTCCTAGTGTGACTTCTGATAGCATTTCTCAGCTTCGAAACCGCAGGCAAGTAATTAACAGAGAAATCTCGAACTACCGCAAAAGAGAAAAACTCCTTCTGCTTAAATTTTTATTTTCTGTAGCTGTATCAGGCATGTGCACTGCCTACATCACTTCTTTTTTTATTGACTGCCACCACATTAATTAAAAAAATGGAGAAAAATGGAGAATGATTACAAAATGATGACACAATGTATTTATATTTATTACTGAAAAGGGAGTTCTTCTCCTTTTACATTTAAAAGTGTGTTTTGAAACTGTGTGTATTTTATATCCTGCAATACTTATTTAAAAATAAATACACGGAATAAATAAGATGGAAAAGGTTTATCTAACCCAAATAGAAGACTTGCTAGATTATTCTATGGGCTCAGCTGAGATATACAAAGGTTGCAGGACAAACTGGGATGTAAATGTTGCCTGAAGTCAAATCTTCATCCTCATCCTCTCACCCCACCTCAGTTCTCAGCTCCAGCCCAGGATTGGTCTAATCATTGCAGATGTCAGGAACAAAGCAGTTGCCCTCAAAAGACCTTTTATATACTTTGAAATGAGTAAACTGCAAAGATATTCTATCCACATCGCCCTTCTGCCAGCAACAACCCAGGAGGGTACCAGATGGCCACACCATTAGGTATCTGGCGAGGCCGGCTTCTGAACTGCGCTGTGATTTCAGAGCAAGCTGGAGGCCCCAAGAGTTAGTCAAAAGCAGGAACACGCCTCTGACTACACTCTTTTTCTCTTCTCTTGATGTATTTCTGAAAATGAAAAGTGATGGTTCTTCCTTGTATGTCTGCTTTGGAAGGGGAGTGAGAGAGATTTGTCTCTGATCACCATCGTTATTGCTAATAATATTCTACAGCTCAGTACCATCAGCAGTTGACATAGTTGATATCGATCTCTAGCTCTAGGACCAGCTACTGTGAAAGTCTTTGAAGATACAGAATATCCTGGCTCCACTGAACTTACTAAACAATGTTTTGTTTCTGTTCCCATAGAGCCAAGGTTTTGCCCAAATCGTATATCCTCTTCTGTCTTATGTGGACAGATGACATTCAAATGGTACAAGTGACTTCATCACATGCTGTTACAACAAAGGCTAAAAAAGGCTCTCTACATAAATTCTTAGGACATGCAAAATCTTCAATAGCCATAACAGCAAGGGTCTTGGTCAGAAATTATGGCTGAATAGCTCAGGAGTGGTTTTTCCAGATGGCTCTGGCACTCCGCATTTCCAGACTGACACTTCAGTGGTAATCTGTTTAAACAGTACATGCATAATTCACAAACATTTTATGTTTGGTGTGTTTTTAAATGTTAGTGTTTCTAGTTAAATTTGTATTATACATGGTTTACAAAAGAAGATGGAATCACCTGTGCTTAAGTGTGCACTCCTCTTATAAGGAGAGTGCTGTTTCAGAAGAGTATTATTAATCATGAGCTAAGACACCAGAACTGTACAAACCAAAAAGCCCCTGATTTGCATTTAAATATCACTTCTGTGCTTTACACAGTGATTAGTCACCTGGAATGACTACTTTCTGTAAGGTAGCACATGTAAAGAATCTGAGAACATGGCATTCCGTATGTAGAACATTGAGTCTGAAACATCAGGTTGAATGATATGACTGTAACCATTTTATCATGTATTGGCTATCGGAGTACTAAAAAAATTAACAATATGGATTTAAATAACACATTTGAGAAAGTTTTCTAAATTACTTTGTAGCAATAAACTGGAGAAGACATCCATTTTAAACAAGGGGGAAATTGAAATCCATGGTGCTTCACTACTGTGACTTGCTGAAACTAGTAGTCAAAGGCATTGTGAATTTGGGGAAGAGATAAATCCCATTTCTCCTATTCAGTGGGCTGACCGAAATCTATGCATCTAAGCAAACTATTCTCCCATTTGTTGCAACACAAAGAACACTTCTTTATAACAGCCTGCACATACACCTTACAGTCATCTTTGTGAAAATTGCAAGATGCCTGTAACTCCATTATTTTGTTGTTGTTGTTGCTCAGGAGCATAGCTTGCCCTGTTTCCTTTCCAGCATACTCTTAGTCATCAGATGCCTGGTACCCAAACAAATTTTTTTTTAATCCTTTATCACACTATGAAACTGGTGATAAGCTAGAAGAGGATATCATGTTTTATTCATCAAAAACAACTTAAAGAAACATACACTAAACCAGGAACACTGGTACTTACTCATATTCAGTAGCAGAGACATGCAAATTTCTAACAATTTTCAGGATGAAGTATAAATTATTCTACAAATGTAAAAAAAAAGCCAATATCTGCTATCTAATAAAACACCTGTTGCCTTCCCTTTTTTAGCTGTGCTACTCTCAATTCATCTCAGTTTCCTAGTATAAGTAGTATTTTGGTAGCGTATGACCTCATTCATGCTAAAATGGTCTTTCGCAGATTGTCAGTCACTATTTAAAAACACACTTTAAATATTCCAACATATGGAAGATGTTCCAAGGAGAAACTAAACAAAAAACATGCTTTGCCTAAAACTGCACAGAGCAAAATCTTCATTTTACAAATTCCTCTGAGCACTAACAGAACCACAGTTTCGAAAATTTTTGATTTTGCTGCAGATTATTTCTGCAGCAAAAAATTGTTAAAACAAATTGTTAAAACTCCAGGACGTATTTGGTCCTCCTTACTCACACTGAGGCTGATCAGGGTGAAGCTGCTTTATGCCAAAGAGAATTTACTTAAAAAGCACAAACGTTGAGTTACATCTTTCAGCTCCCCATTACATGTAGAATTTAAAAAAAAAAAAAAAACCACCTGGATTGCAAGGCTCAGAATTTGCCAGATATTTAAAGCTAGATGGTATATTATATTAGTCTGTCATGGTAATTAAAGGAAGTGCCTTCACAACAGCCATGAAACTAACATTTGTTTGTTGACCCAATCTCTTCTTGCAGACCATAAGGATAACCATCTCAAGTCTGCATGGAACTGAGGACGAAAGCGGCTTTTTCTCTTATAGAGAAATTTTTAAAAAATGGCTTAGTCAAGGTAATGTGGAATTACAGGAGCTGACTCAACATTTTTTCACCTGCCTTGTGATCGTTTGGAAATAACTGCATCATGAATCATTTGAAAGCCTGACTGGTGAAAAGCTCCAGCAATCTCTAGACAAAATCTGTGGGAAGCTAATGCTGCTGACAGGAAGAGAACATAAACCTTTGAGATAGGATGCTGCCAAAGATCCTTGAATATCTCTTGGGTGGAAAATAAGATGAAAGCTGAAGTTAGAAATATTATTGGAAAAGGATCGCTGTTGTCAGAAATCAACAGGTGCAAACATACACTTCACTCACATCAGCACAGAGATGCAAATAACTTTTAGAAACTAAATACGGGAAGAATAACAGCAGGTCATCTCAACAGGGAATGATGAAGCAGGATATGGATAGACAGCATGCAGCAACTCACTGGGAGGTCAGCAGGCAAACGTTCAAAGCCAGCACTGGCCAGCACTGGCTAGCAAGAAACACTCATCAAATTTGTTTACTGATTGTGTCACTAAACCACATCCAAATGTCCCAGGACAGAAGGACAATTCTCTTACAGTCATGTGAAAGTAGTCACTCCATTTCAATCAGACTTGTCATGTCCTAAGGAAATGTTTAACTTACCTTGCTTAAGAAGTTACCCGAAGGGAATGCCGCAAGGCATTTCAGCCTCACTTGATGATGGCTGAGGTCGTCATGCTCTCATGGACACAGGCACAAGGCTTTTAAACCAATACACTTTTTCACCAAAGTTTGTTGCTGTTAGAAAGAAATCAGCCTCCAGAGGAACTTGTGGCAAAATTCCCAGCAGCAGCTGGTATTCTGGACATGTTTGAAACCAGCACTGAAACTGCCTTCATTAACAGTGCCACCTCCAAACATGGAAGAGAATTTCAGAAAAGACAAATGCTAGAATACTTATTAGCAAATCTTCTTCATTAGGAAACACAGCTTACAGCAGTCCTGAAATTCCTCACACATCCTCTCTCTACATATTTCTCTTCCCTCGCTCCCTGAAGAGAAAGCATATGATCCTATAACCAGAAAGGGTAGAGCAGGCAGTTCTGCAGTGCTGTGGATGTATCAGGCATATCACTATCACACAATGCGTGTGCATGAATTTATCCTGTTCTACAGAATGAATTAGACTAAATAAGATATCATTGTGGTTACAAAGTCAAACATTTTCAGGCGTATGAACAGCCTGCCTATTCTTGTGCTATTCAGAACCCTTGTGCATCTCTGTGCATCAGTGTTTAGTCATGGATGCTCACAACACTTCCCCCAGCAACCCAAATTAAAAAAAAAGTCTTGTTCCAATGAAATATATTGTATTTTTATAGATCCAGTGATATTCATTTTTTATTAAGTCACACTATGGAAAAAAAAATAGGTGTTGTTTCGGCAGATGAATTATTCAATATGCATTGAAAAGCCAGCTTACTGGGGCCAGCTCCTGCCCATAAAACAAGACTCTTTGTACTGGGACACTGACGAGATAAAGTGAAGGACAGTAAAGCATTTCTTTCTCTAAGGGACCAAAGGGTATTTGAACATCACGCTTCCTAAAAGATGACCCACGTGCCTGAGACTGACTGTAAGTGAAGGAGCAAGCACTACAGTTTTCTCATTATTAATGCCACATCCTTCCTCTTATCATTGAACTTTAATAATGAACAAGCAGATATTCTTGTGATTTAACATACAGCCAGTATAAGCCAATGATATTAATACTCCAGAATATTCCCATATTAAGACACCTACACAATACTGCTTCTTAAGTGCAATACTGCCAGGAAAGACTTGACATTACCCAATTAACATTAGTCAGGATGATATATTGTTTCTAGAAATGACACAATATTGATATTTCTCACACAAAGGAAATGTGATGGACCTGTCATCAGTTTCTCACTGTTTAAAAAAAAAAAAGTACCAACAAAATACACAACTTGCTTGTATGATTTTGAGTACTCCATAGGTGAGAATGCCAATGGTTTTAGCACTTTAATTAAAATATGTCTGTTAGAGGATTTTTGACAGATTGGCAGTAATGACTCCAAAACATATTGGTTGCCTTTGAAAACTCTTAATTCCAGACGACAGAGAGTAAGTACTGATCTGGCAGTCCCTTACTAACACCTCGTACTGTGAACAGAAGAGAGACACCTGCTCTTCAATACTGCCCCTTAGAGGACACATTCAAAAATTCATCCATTTTCTGTCAAAGAGCCTTTGAAAACAGTAAAAGAGAATTGAATTAAGACAATATAATGTTGCGCTACTTGAAACCTGTTAACTATTTTGATACTAACTGTTCAATAGTATGGCATATTAACACGTAAAATTCCTTAATCACTTCTAAAAAATGCCTTTGCTTCAGCAGTGTTTGTCAAAAAAACGCACAAGCTACTACTTTTGTGCAAGTCCATTAATGCCATTCCAGTTTTAACTTGAATGATTTTCTTCAGATGGTCATCCACAATACTCCAAGAACAAAATTAAATCTCCTGACTAAACTTGTACTCATTCTCTNTTTTTTTTTTCCTCTTTTCTTTTTTTTTTTTTTTTTTTTTTTTTTTTAGCTCTGTAGGCAGTAGCAGCTGATTGTTTTAACACCATAAACTGGACACAGGCTGCCGTAGCTCCTGCTTGAGGTCTGTCAATCCTGATTCTCTTGCGAGAGAAACAGGAATACTACCTTAGCAGAGAGGCGGCAGGGAATACTGATCTCTGAATTATCTGAATTAAGGGCTCTTGATAAAAACATTGAAGAACCCCACCTTACAGAGTCTCTCTCTGTGTGTGAAGTTTCATCGTACCTTCAACACCAGTACGTGTGTACAGTAAGATCGTAATATCTGGTAGCCATCTATTTCAGATGAAACATTACGAAACATAAGACTGCAGTCTCAAGTATTCTGCAATGGCATCAAAAGAAAAGATAAAAGGTAGGTAGGGCGGCACATTTATTTTTGGAGACAAATTGCACGTTCCAGGTAACAGTTCAGATCATCACCCTGACTGCCATTTGAGTAGCACGTCCTTAAAAACAGGGAAGAATTTAAAAAATCGCTATCGAAATACCTAAAATGAAAATTACTCCTGTTCCATTCACTTGCTTCCTACACTTTCACAGTTATAATAAAATGACACTAATTTAAAATTAACAAAACCAGCTATCAATAAGCCCATGTTTCCTGAAATGTTAAATCCAGTACCAGAGCGCTTGCCAGTGGCACTAAGCAGCTCGTATTACCACAGCTTCAGTGGCTGGAGAGATTTCAGTTTTAAAATATTGCTTTCAAGAACTTCAAAAATACACGGCATGGAGACACGACAGACTGATTTTGAATTTTCAAAATGGAAAAGAGTGAGAAAAAGAAAGCTGCTTGAAATATCTGTTATCTTAAAACAATATTTTACAAGCAATTATTTCCTGTAACGATTAGAAAATAGTGAAAATTTTAAAAGATTGTCTAATGTTACTTCCTGATGAAAATCCTTTGTTTTAACATTTCTGAATATCCAACTATTACTAGGCTCTTGCTTTTCACCTTCACATTGCCACTCACAGTCTTCACCTTAACCTCACTTAAGCCTCCTAAAACCAAGAAATATACACAAAAATTTAAAGCAGTGAGTTTCTATGAGATTGTATAATGTTATGCAAATGATTCACTCTAATGAATTTAAGAGAGAAACACTGAAAGTATGCATCTGGAATCTTTTCACATGGGCACCTGAAGATGAAGCATAAGAATTTATTTTTCTTAGTTTAAAAGTAAAAATACTGTACATGGCACCCTTAGAAACACACACTGAGTGTATGAACACTTGATTTTGGACTGTGATCCCAGTATGTAAAATCAGTTATTAGCTCTCAAATTCATAATCTTGTATGAGTCTTATCAGAAAAGCACATTTGTTTTTGTAGTTCTTCTGTACATGCCAGTGACAACAGAAGTTCAAGACTGAAGACAAATGGCTGGTTAGACCATACAGCAGAGGATTGGAGGCACGGAGGCATAGTGAAGTACCCCACTAGGTGTTAGAGTTTGAACCTGAGGATGCTGAAGGCTTGAAAGGCAGACATCAGACTGCCTATGAGTTACACTTGTTTCCTCAAAAGCGTCATAAATAGAATCACATTTTGCTGAATGACTGCTTTGGGTTTTCCATTTTCCCCACACATTTCTTTCTGAATCCTATTCTGCTGTATTTCTCTGAGTTCATGCACAAAGCAAGTCTAATTGGCAAATATCTTCTATTTATTAAGCAAATGAAGTTCAAATGAAGCAAAAATGCAGCAGTACGGTTCAGAGTCCCGTAGACTCTGCCTCCCATCACCTCTTTCTGTGAAGGTGATGTCTTTTGGGCCAACCCCTCCAAAGCCTTTGTAAGTGATCAAACGAGCCAATTGCTCTCTCAGAGTTTCTGGAGGTGTTAGGAACATACATGACTCCCTCCTATACACACAGCATGCTGACGTTCAAAGTAAGAGAGCAAGAGGTGGCATGGCTTGCTGCCACATATTGCTCCACCTCAAGTACTGGTTTAATGTCTTCAGCTCTTTGCCAGCTGGCTGACAATAAGGACATCTGTTAATGGACCAAAAGAACCAATGTGAAGCTTTAGTGTATGTTTTGGACCATGTTCACACATGAGAATGGTTAGCAGAGAATCCGTTGTGAATCTCACATGTGGCTTACCAATGCCCAAACGTTAGTCAGTAGAACTCAGAACACGGACCATAAAGATGCTTAACAAACACTTAGCCATTTGTCTCACTGCATTATGTTTAAAAATTAAATAGCAACAATGAAGAACCTCAAGTGCATCACAGATGAAATAAGTTCTTCATTAAACAATGAGCAGCCAGCCTGCAGATATGGTACGATAAGCAATGCTGGTAATGAAAAGCAGTTGTGATAATTATCTCTCAAAAACCAAAAAGGCAGAAATTTCTTTATCACTCAATCACTCTTTCAAGAATCTTAACTTCCATAGAGCATTCAGTATTAAATCAGGATGATAGCCTGCATGCAAAACTGACTGATGAGTCAAGAATGTGTTGCTGCCACCTCCAGCTTGGAACTTCAATGTCTGGTAATATCCTATTGCTTCCCTAACCCTAGTTCTTTACCTGTCATTTTACCCATTCACCGTGCAGTGTGTAAAGCTTCCAGAGATCAAATACTGAGCAAATACAAGAAAATTCGAGTGAACAAAGTAATGCAGGGTTGCAGTAGCGTTACATATTGCCACAGTACAGTACAAACACTAGTTACGGCTGATTAGATGTACATTAGTGGGATGTTCTTATTAAATAAACATCCAGAATGTTAGTTTTGTGAAATACTACTTTTCTTATAGATAAATTGGAGCACTGGACAATCAGCAACACCATGAAGTTCAACAGGGGAAAATGCTGGGTGCTGCACCTGGGACGAAGCAATGCCAGACCCAGGCACAGGCTGGGAGATGAGTGGCTGGAGCAGCTCAGCAGAAAGGGACCTGGGGATGCTGGTGACAGCAGCTCAGCATGAGCCAGCAGCGTGCCCTGGCAGCTGCACCTTGGAGTGCACTAAACACAGCACAGCCAGACGGCCAAAGGGGTGATTCTGCTATATTTAGCACTGGCGTGGCCTCACCTTGAATACTGAATGCAGTTCTGGGCTCCACGATATTAAAAGGTTATTGAAAGCATCCAGAGGAAGGCAGCAAAGCTGGTAATAGGGCTGAAGGCATGTCCTGTGAGAAGAGGCTGAGGGCACTTCGCTATCCGGTCTGGTCTGGAAGAGGCGAGGAGGTGACCTCATTGTCCCCTGCAGCTCCCTGAGCAGGGGAAGTGGAGAGGGAGGCACTGATCCCTGGGGACCAATGACAGGATGCATGAGAATGGCACAAAGCTGTACTGGGGAAGTTCAGGCTGGACGTTAGGAAACATTTTTCTGCTGTGAGTGTGGTCACACACTGGAACAGGCTTCCTAGAGAGGTGGTTGGTGTCCCATGGCTGTCAGTGTTCAAGAAGAATTTGGATGGTGCCCTCAATAACATGCTTTAACTTTTGGTTAGCCCTGAACCCCTCACACAGTTGGACTCGATGATCTTTGAAGGTCCCTTCCAACTGAACTATTCTATTCTGTTCCATTCTATTCTGTTATTTCACTGCACACATATTACAGCACTGGTACATTCACAATTATCTGTTTTGAAGTTGTTATTAGAAAATATTTGCTGCTTATTCTTTATATGTAAACAATGTTGCACTGCTTAAATGATACTCATGCAGTTGTTTATATGTAATATTTATATAAATATATAAATGATATTTTTTCTCTACTGCTAACTTAAGTACCAGCAGTATATTATTCATTATAAGTTTTTTTAGGCACTATGTGTGACTACTGTTCAGACACAGGATCTCAATTTGGGGATTTAGCATGCAATACTGGGATTAAATCTTGTGCTAGGGTCCCAACTTCTGGCATGGATACATTCCAGGGCTTTTGGCATTACCCTTACTATCACTACAGCATGATTTCCTTATTTATACAATGTGGTTTTATATACCTACTTTGCAGAAGCGCGTGGCTTTTAGTTATTAATATTTCTTTAAACACCTCAGGAATCATGTAGGAAAGACTATGTATTGCTGTGCAAGACATGATACTCAGTTACATTTAGGAAGGTTATGCAGGGCAGAAAGGGCTGCAAAGGTGTCCTTTGAATTCTTTAGATTCACAACCAAGCACGGAGTCAGGCCAATTGCCCAGCTGCTGGCAGATACATGGGGCTGAAAGAGCAGCCAGGAAATAACGGGATACATGGGAGTTCCCCTTGTCATGCTGGTGGGTCACAGTCTATGCTGGCAGCAGGAAAGAGAGTGCTCTGCAGACCCTGGGCCTGATGCCCCATCCCTGGAAGTGGTAAAGGCTAGGCTGGATGGGGTTTTGAGCAACCTGACCTAGTGGAAGAGGCCCTGCCGATGGCAGGGGGATTGGAACCAGATGAACTTTAAGGTCCCTTCCAACTCAGACCATTCTATGATTCTATGATTCAGAGACAGCTGGATCAGGAGACTCCTACTGACCTGAGTTCTGGACACTTTACAGATTTCTCAACAGGTATATTCTGATGACATATAATTAAGAAATCTAAAATGAATCCCCAAATAAGAATGGGGATAATATGATAAACAAAATTTGCAGATACTGGAATGAGATCTTTAAAGTTATTTGGGTAGAGAAACAAAGCATTAAGAATTTGAAAAATCCCTCTGTCATTATTCTAAAGATCCAGCACTGTTACAGACTATCCTTAGAAAACTCCAGATTGGGCATCCAAGTCAAGATATGACACCGTGAAGAAAGATCACAGACCTCCATGGCCCAAGTGCTAACCAACCTAAATTGAGGTCTTGATCTCACAATCCTAACTCTTAGCTATATTTGTTCTATTTGGTGTCAGCAGAGTGAAAGAATGCAGATCGGATGCGATAGTAGCTTGTTTCCAGGAGTCTGCAAACAGTTGTGATTTCTTTTACTCCTCATGACTTCAGTTGAGTGCTATTTCTGCAGAAGTCTTCAGCTATTCAATCCTCAGCCCACCATCCTGTTCCAGTATTTCCTATCTTTTGAAAGTACAGCCTAAAATGTCTTTCCCCCACTCCTCAGTTTGATGTTCTCCAAGTTTCCACATCCCATACATGCTGATAAATTCTTCCCACCTCCAACAAGAGCAGCCAAACATAATAGCAGCTGGTTTGTATTTCCAAGTTACTGTGCAGTGCATTGGAAAAAACCTCCCATTTCACCACTTTGAAAACTGAAGAGAGATGTTTCTTCAGGCCTTAACTGATGATCCTGGATTTGGCTTTCTCATGCAAGCCCACCACCTACATGTGTTATTTTTACCCAATTACTCTTTCTTATGAAATCAAAGCCAGAAAGAACCCGGTGATTTTGCTTTCTCTCATTAAGTAGATATCCTTGTGCTGTGTTTTGGTGTGTACTCTACCAGGGTCTCAGTGTGATTTCATACCTTGACTGTACCAGCAACATAAAATCAATTCAAACAGCATCACTTCCATTCTGAGACTATCAGCCTTTCCAGTCTCATTTGTTTAGTGGAACTTTTGAACTCTTGCCACTTATGCAGGGAGAATCAAACATTGCGGATCCTTAGCTCAGCTGAGGACTGTCAACACTATTTTAAAATAAGTCAACATTTTCAAAGAATTCCATCCCATGCAAAGGCAATTACCCTCTAAAATCCCCAGCAGTGTCTTCCAGTGAATCCAGCTAACTGGATCAGCTAGAGCAGAAAGCTCATGTATTAAGTTAAGAATACATTAAAGGTAAGGAAATCTCGCTTCCCTGTCTCGCTTGCACCAGCTAGTGAGATAAGCCCAGGATGCAAGTAGCGTTTAACCCAGGAGCCGTGCACCAATGACCTCAGAAGTACTCACAGCTGATCAGAGTGCTCCTTCTCATTCTGTGGCAGGTGAGATAAGCACAGCCTGGGAAAAGATGATGTAACTACTGCTGCTGTTACCAAGAGAGTAATGCTCCTCCTGAATGCTCATCAATACATGGTTCACACTTCTGTGTGTCAGATATAAGTGTGATTCTCTGAAAACCAGGTATGGCCCTCAGGTTTCCCTCAACATTCCACTCACACTTTTCCATTGGCCAGACATTAGTATTGTTTGACAAACACAATCAGATGCTACACTCACAACCTCACCAAATACTTTTCTATTTTCCAGTTCCTCAGGTTCCCACTGCTGAATAAGTAAACAGAATTTAAGCCCTTTAACATCCTGTCCTTTGTACGAACTCACCAAGATCTTGTTAAATTTTACCATCCCAGAATTTGACAAACATGTGTCGACAGATAAGCTGGGGATTTCCATCTGTATACTAATAGATTGGGCTGGTGAAAGGGCGGCCAGCTGCCAATAGCCAAGCCTCTGACCTTTGGATGGTCCTCTAGCATGGCGATGTCTGTTCAGAAAATAAATGTTGTAAACGAATAGCTAAAAAAAGATCAAGGCCAAGTCAAAGTCATGATTAGGCACTGAGTCCCAAATACCTCCTGATTATAAAAGAAAGAGATATTTTAGTAATACTTCAATATAGATTAATGTATACATGCATACATTACTAATAGTGCATATATATATATATTCTAGTTTCAGTGGTATTCTGGCTTAAAGAAATGTATCTAGTATAAGCCTCATTGAACACATGGTACCAAGAGAGCAGTTCCAGAAATAATTGAAGACTGCGTAAGGCAGCACTGCCACAGAGACACTGCTACCTGGTTCCCTTCATCTCTCCTAATGAGTAGAAACAAACACTGAGTAAATTCTCAAAAACACAAAAACAGAACCAAAAAATCCTAAACTGAAGTGAAATGGATGGCTAAAGTGCTGAATAAGAAAAAAAGGTTTAACCCACAATTTGCTTACTTAAGTTGACCTAACCAAGAGCACCATGCAATGTCCCAGCAATTACTGTTGGCCTCCATGAGCTGACCTTGCTTTTTGCTGTAATTCCACCATTTTGCAAGCTACTTTTCATGTATATAATCATAGAATCATAGAATAGCCTTTACAGACAAAGCATTGGATCCTGTAGAGAGGGATTTGATCTCTGGGAGACTGCTGACATGGCAGAGCATCACCTGCACACGCAGCTACCCCCTTGCAGAAGCCGTGCTGTTGAAGTTATGGAGCATTTGCAAGAAATGGCGATAAACTGGGAAGAGATGGCTATTTACTTTTGTTATCATTGCTCGGGAAACTGCTCTCCACTCCCATCTGGAGAACCAGAGGGATATGAAGGAGGACAGAAGGGAGCTATTCAGGGGACCACACAGGGAAGGGGAAGCAAGGTCTAGGTGAGCAGTGATCCCCTTTAAATACAGTTTTCTTTGCTTCTTGACTCACGTTGAAACACCCATGGCTCTGTGCAGGACCAGCAACAAGTGCTGGTCAGTGACATCTGCTCTGGCTGCTGCAGGCAGCCAGGCCGTGGGTGCCATGTGGTGATGTCATTGTGTTGACACGTGAGTGTCATGGTGACATTTGAGCATCTCCCACTGGAACCCCCAGACAGCTCCATTGGGTTTGCAGACTGGCAGGGCAAAGACTGGCACATTGCAGAAATGGCTGCATGTGCAAACTTCAGTCAAACTGAGACAAGAGAAATTGAAAATGAGCCACCTGCAGCAGAAACTTCTGTTTCTGATCCAGAGAAGCTGGATCCAGAGTCCTCAAGCTGCCCTTCTCCTGATCCTCCAGGACAGGATCAAGGAACTGCTTGTGATGCTGCTGGAGCATCAATAAAGGAAGAAAAGGATTCTCAAACCTTTACTGATGAAGAGGAAACCAAGTGTTCACCTCATACTTTTCTGAGGAGAGCACTGACAAAGCCACTATCTTCACAGGCCTCAGCTTACCAGAGAAACTCTGAGTGCTGGTTGAAAGTGACCACTTTAAGACCATGTGGTGGAAAGTGTGTGGTAATTGATGAAGAAATGTTTCAGGTGGAAGTATTGGGAAGGAAAGGGCGTTTGAGATCTTTTGAGACTGAAAATATGAGCAGCTTCATTTGTCAATTTAGCCTGTATGGATTCACCAAGATGCAACACGACTTCAAGACATCTCTCTCCCTTCCTGAATTTCTGTCAGAGGAAGAGGCATGTGCTGCTCACAGGAAGGTACATCAGTTACTCCACACATGAATCAACTCTCACAGTATTCTGGAGGGAGAGATGGAGGTTCCAATAAAATAAGGGTTATTAATAGAGGAGATAAAGATGACAGTAATTGTTCTGACCCTAATTTCTTTCCCTGGTTGTTTGCAGGTGTTTTAGAAGTAGCATTGCTGAGTAGTAGAAATGTGGATAAAATATAATTATATTTAAAAAAATACATTCAATGAGTTTGAACTTATGGAACAGTAAAATAAATAAATCAGGATATGGTGAGTCTTTTTCTCTCAATATGTTTGCAACATACTTTGCTGTGCAAGATCTGAAGTCTTCTTTTCTCAACTGTGGAAAGCATCTAAGGAGTGTACTATTACCTGCATGTTAATTCTACACGGAAGCTGCTGCAAAGTCATGGTATCTGGGTTTCTCTATCTCTTTTATTTTCTTTTCTATTTTTGAATATCTTAACACTGCTCCCAGACAGCAAAAATACAACAGTGCATATTACTTAGCAGAACTGTACCATCAGAACTGCATCATAAAGTTTTAGTCAGCCTAAGCTGTAGGTTTAAGCTGACCAACAGACATTTTAATACCCATGTTTGTCTTCAGCAATTAACAGTCTTTGTTCCTGTACCTTGCTGTCTCTCAGTGTCAAATTGATAGCAACTAGCTCTTCTCCTTTGCATTTTTTAGTTACTCTTCTACTACAACCCGTGCTTCAGGAGAGATTACCCACAGGTGCTCAAATATGGCAAACGCAGAGGTGCCCAGAAGAGAAGAGACATGGCTGCCCCTGCCCTGCAGGGAGATCTGAATGGGAGCCACCCAAGGAGCAGCCCAGGTGCCCAGCCCATGCAGGGAGTGGCTGCTGGGCCAGAGAGGAGCCTGCTGGCAGTGGATCTGGGAGGCACACAGGCAGCAGCACCCACGGTGCCCCGCCACCCAAGTGCCATAAGAAAGCCCCGACCTGAGCCCAATCTGCGGCTGCTCCAACCCTGCCAGATCCCACTGCAGCAACAGGGAGGGAAAAGCACCAGCCTCTGGCCCCTTCCCTGCTGCCACTGAGCAGCAGCCACACCTTGGGTGCCACTTCTGCTCCTCCACCTTACAACGCTCTGTCCTTCACGGTACCCAGTGTTACAGCTGGCCCAATACAGCAGGAGCTTCCCTGGCACTCACAAGCCCCAGAGCTGCAGACTCCCTGGGCCACCCTGCTCTTCCTTACTTCATCCTTTGCAGTGGCCATGATGGCAGCAGCCGTGCTGATGGCACCCGGCTGGCAGCCCCGGGCAGCCCTGCACTGCCCAACTTGTGCCTGCAGCTCCGATGGGCAGTGCAGGGGATGGGCTGGCACCCAAGTGCAGGACCCGCTGCAGGCCACAGGTTTCTAAGTTGGTAGGTAATAGACAGATAGTTCTGGAAATAAAATGTTTGAATAACAAGCCTTTTCAGTTGTCATGTGCTATTTATTTATTTATTAACGGTGAAATCTCAGATTGAATTTGTATTTCTTTTCTCAGAAGGATGTAGAAACTATGGTTCTAACACTGATTTAATGGCTTTCTGTAACAATCAAGCTCTAGGTTCTTAGCTGTAGAGAGTGAAAGACTGGATGACGTTTGCATGCAGCATGCATTGAGAATGGTCTTCCTAATGATGACTTCTGAGGGTAAATTAGGAGAGACTAATTAAATAAAAGCAATTTAATTATTGAAGACTCAGAACGAGAATGTCACCTTCTTAGTAGGATGAATGCTCACATGCTCTACATTGCCAGGCAAGAATAATCCTTGATATAATTTCTGAGCTAACATTTAACAACGTTCTGAGAAACCACGTGCTCTGGAGAGGCCATCCCTGAAGAATCAGAGAACTGTGTTCAGAAGCTATAAAAAGACAAGTATTTAGCCTTTCTTGTTATAGAAAGGTTATAATGGATATAACTTTGAGAAGTGTTTTAAATAGTAAAATCCCGTTTCTTTAACATCCTAAACACCATTGTCTTGAATCTTCTGTTTTCTATCTTGGTGAAAAACAAGGACAGAGAATAACATCAATGTATACCAATGAGCTCAGAAATATTTTTAATACAAATCAGTCCTGTTGGGGCATCACAATTTAAGCCCAGCTTGGCACTCCACCTTGAATGACGAAGTGCTGGCAAGTGATCAGATCCTACAGGAGAACAGCCACAGGCTTCCTGGCTGAACACTGCAAGATTTTCAGGAAGCATTTCAGCATTTAACCATTATGTTTCCTGTCTGGAAAACAAACGTACTCATGTAAGACCTGCAATAATGAGACAGGACCAGATGATGGCATAAAGAATGTAAAATATATGGTTAAAAAAATGGCAAAATTTTAAATGTTGATGAATCAGTAGAGACTTGCCTGCAGTCATGCATGGTGTTAGTCACAGAGAACTGAAAGTCATCCTGTGAGTTACTGATCAGCAGTCTAACCCTTTGATCCATCTTTACTCTGTGCCCTAAATTGGATGTCTTTAAGTAGATGCATTCAACTGTTAAAACTCCTAACGTCATGCTCATGACTATGGAAATCATCTGCACTGACTTAGAAGCAAGCATCTCCTCTGAACTCCAGGGCTAAGAAAAGATTACAAAAGCTGTTTTATAAAATGCAATTCCTTGTGTCTTGGCTGTAGAATTGGACAGGCGTTTCCTTATTTCCAGGTGGCCAAGGAAGCCAATGGCAAGTGGGCCTGCATCAGAAATAGCATGGGCATAAGGACTAGGGAAGTACTCAGCACTGGCGAGATCGCACCTTGAGCACTCAGTTCAATTTTGGGCCATTCACTACAAGAAGGGTGTTGAGTTGCTCAAGTGCCTACAGAGAAGGTACGTGAAGCTGGTGAAGGGACTAGAAAACTGGAGTTATGGAAAAGCAGCTGAGGGAACTGGGGCTGTTTACTACGGAGAAGAGGAGGGTGAGGGGAGACCTTATTGCTCTCTACCACTGCCTGAAAGGAGGCTGCAGTGAGGAGGACGCTGGTCTCTTTTCTCAGGTGACAAGGATGTGAGGAAATTCTCTGTGATAGGATGTGAGGAAATGGCCTCAAGTTGTGCCAGGGGAGGTTTAGACTGGATGTCAGGAATAATTTATTCACAGAAAGTGTGGTTTGGCTACAGAACAGGCTGACTGAGGAAGCGGTGGAGACCCCATCCCTGGAGATATGTAAGAGAAATGTAGACATAACACTTAGGGATGCAGTTTAGCACTGGTCTTGGTAGTTATGTAGACATTTGGACTTGGTGATCTTAAAGGTCTTTTCCAACCTACTTGATTCTATGATTCTATTTCTAAACCTTTTTAAGTTCTCATCTTGAAAAAGTGCATTTAAGTTTAATTGGCACAGGAGCAAAGGGAACAAAACCTACCAAACCTAAAGCAGTTCCAAACAGAAGCAGCCACACTGTCTCCTGGCTGGACCTCAGCTCCTTATGGAGATGTCAGGCTGGGCTTCCATTGCACTGCTGTTTGGCATGTCTCATGGGACACACACCAGCTGGGATTGCCCTAGATAATGAGGGCTTGACGGTCCTTATTCTTTGTACCAGTACATTTCCCTTCCTTCTGAACAAGTCAGGTATGTACTAAGCCAAATGCCAGACCGGAGTCTGAAGTTGTGTGACCTGTTGCCATTGGCAGCAGTGATGGCTCTGCTTCTGGGACAAGCCTGACCAAAATGCCTGGGAGAGCGTCCCTGTGCTGATCTGGCAGGATTCTGCTGCAGGCACTGCCAGCCACCTCCACAGCACCACACATCGCTTCATGGCACAGACGACGTTCCCCAGGAAAACCCACCAGCACGTGGCACCCTTGACAAAAAGGGGGAGTGAGGTGCAATTAATGCGAGGAATCGATAAACACTACCAGCTGTATTTTGTAAGCTATGAAGTGGGCTCTCCTCCTTGTAACGTAGATTTTAAATATTGTAAATTGAGAGGAATCATCAACTTTGGTTGGTTTCATTTACATTGAGCAAAATACACAGGACATGCCAGGTGTCCTCCAAATTAGCGATCTCCAGACGTTGCCTGCTCTACAGATCTGCATTCTCTTTTGTGGGAATGGCTTTAAACTAAAAGAGGGAAGATTTAGGTGAGATGTTAGGAGGAAGTTCTTCACTCAGAGGGCGGTGAGGCCCTGGCCCTGCTGCCCAGAGAGCTGTGGGTGCCCCATCCCTGGAGGCGCTCAAGGCCAGGCTGGATGGGCCCTGGGCAGCCTGAGCTGGTGGGGGACACTGCCCACGGCAGGGGGTGGGTCTGG
>WBMW01002521.1:727021-767734 GCA_013396635.1 Penelope pileata | reverse complement strand
CTCCACGCGGCCCGGCGGGGCCCGGCTCTGCGCTCGGCGGCCGCGGGGAGAGGAGGGGAGCGCGGCGGTGCCCGGCTCTGTGCCGGGGGAGGGCGGCGCCGGGGCACGCGGCCTTCCAGAAAGCTCCGGCGGGCCCGGGCGGGAGGGCCTGGCCTCAGGGAGAGACCTGGCGGGAGGCTCGGAGTGGGGTGGGGAGGGGTGGGGGGGTGGGGGGGGGGAAGCTCCGGCTGCTGCTGCTGCTGCTGCTGCTGCTGCTGCTGCTGCTGCTGCTGCTGCTCAGTGGAATGGAAGGGGAAGCGAAGCGGCTGGGCCTTCTTTTTTGTTCATCTCAGACTCGTCCTTGGGGATGAGGAGTGGCCTCTTCCAGGGGTGGGGGAGTGAGCAGAGCGCATAGGCGCTGATTCTCTGAGAGAGAACAGCATCGGCATAGCGGGAGCTGTGCGTTACCCAGCCAGAATGGAGCTTGCCTTCTGAGATGCTCGTTTTGCATTTAGAGAGTAATCGCTGCTGGAGAGCACTGCTCTCTCATCTGTTATAGAGCACGTGCTGTGGCTCACCCCATTTTTAAGAACTGGGGTAAGCATCTCAAACACACGCATTTCCTGAGTCATTTTGCTCCTGAATTGATCATTATTTTTGGGGAAGTTCTTTACTGAGAGAGTGGTGAGGTGCTGGAACAAGCTGCCCAGAGAGGCTGTGGGTGCCCCATCCCTGGAGGTGCTCAGGGCCAGGTTGGATGGGGCCCTGGGCAACCTGATCTGGTACCAGATCTGGAGGTTGGTGGCCCTGCCTGTGGCAGGGGGGTTGGAACCTGATGATCCTTGGGGTCCCTTCCACCCCAAGGCATTCTATGATTCTGTGAATTTTCAAACCTTGCATTTGAATGTAAAACTGAGTTAAATCTTTTTGTGAAGTGCAGAGTTGTGAGTAAAGAAGCATATACCAAACGCTGTGCCACACACCAATCCTCCCGCTTGTTCTCCAGGCTGGTCTCGGTTATTCTCCATCTCCTTTTGGTATGCCACTAACACCTGTTAGAGGAGTTAAGAGATGCAAACTGTTAAACAAAATCACATCACTTCTACAGGTTTTTGTTCAGCAACTTACTGTGCTTGCTGAGTTAGGAGTACATGCTACTTCTTTACCCAAAGACAATGAGACAAATTTAGTTTAAACTTTTGTGAAGCAGCAATTCTAAATCTATCTGAAGCTTCTGTGAACTCAATGGATTACTGCTCCTTTGATGAGATGTGACTAGTTCATGTGTTGTTTTTTTTTTTTTTTTTTAGCATTATTCAGGACTAGAGGAAGCTGTCTTCAGGAACATCCAGGCATGCAAAGAGCTTGCTCAAACCACCCGTACAGCGTATGGACCAAATGGTAAGGAAACCCTGAACCTATTGTAGTGATTTTGAGCAAAATGGAATGTTTGAGGGCTAATCCTGCCCTGGCAAAGAAGCATTTACTTGTTTCTTGAGGAAAGATGCTGGACTTTCTGTAGAACTCCAAATACAGCAGTGGATATAATGTTCACGTGCTTTTGTTTGGTTAGTTCGTGGGTGTCCAACCTGTTGGCTTGCCTGGGCCACGCTGATTGAAGAGGAATTGTCTTGGGCTGCATGTAAAATGCATAATACAGTAACTGTATATCACTACCAAAACTTTTTTTTTTGTATTTTTTGTTAAAACATAAAAGCTGTGGAAACAGTGTTTTTGTGCAGAGCAGGGCTTGCCTAATGAATATTTTTTTTTCACCTTAGGAATGAACAAAATGGTTATCAATCACCTGGAGAAGCTTTTTGTTACAAATGATGCTGCTACTATCTTGAGAGAGCTTGAGGTGAGTTTTCTTAGAATAGAATGGTTCAATTAGAAGGGACCTTCAGAGATTGAATCCAGCTGCCTGATGGCTTTAGGGCTAACTGAATGTTAGGGCGTGTTGTTGGGGACATTATCCAAATGTGTCTTCAACACCAACAGGCTTGGGGCATCAACGGCCTCGCTAGGAAGCCTGTTCCAGTGTGTGACCACCTTCAGGGTAAAGAAGTTTTTCCTGATGTCCAGTCTGAGCCTCCCCTAGTGCAACGTTGTGTCGGTGGTTGTAAACTAGTGTTTCTGTTAGCTTGGGTTCCTTTGGTTCTGAATGTGAATTGGAATTCTATGTCACCCTGCTGGATGGTTTGTGTGTGCCATTTTGTATTTACATTTTTTATTGGATTTGAGTAAAGTAAATGAGCTGTACCCAACATGGGGAATCGAACTCTTCTGTAAAACAGCATCAAGCAGTTATAGAAGATGCTTAGTAATCAACTATTTTTTTCCTCCCAAACCACTGTAGATTTAGAAAAGTGTATGTCTAGGCAATACAGTGTTTGGAAATCTCTGAAAGAAAGATCTCTTGTGCTAATCTCCTGGTGTTGGTGGCTGCCATGTTCTCCCATTTGCTTAGAATATGATAATTGCATTTATGCAGCTGGGAATGTAACAGCGTCCACTTCTAAGAAAAAGAAAAGTAGAGGAAAGCTTGACTTAAAGCTTTTTTCTCTTATTGTCAAATGTGTATCTGTATCATGATAGAAATGATACTTCTCTGAGTTCTACGCTTAAAGATAAAAATTTTATTTTAGAATGATCAGCAAGAAAGTTGGTCAACTTTAAAATAGTGTCTACAAAGCAGAATTATTTCCTTAATGTGTTGCATGAGCATGCAGTCTAAGTAGAAAAACTGTGGAAGTCTCAGTTTTAGATTTAAAAGAAATAAATCTGAAGACTGATTGCTTAATCTAATGAATCATGAATATTACTTTCTGGGATAAGGTGACAGATGCTTATTGCAGTTTAGGGGGAAAAAAAGGGAAAACAGTGTAGTTTCTAAGTAGATGAAACACTAGAATTAAAATGAAGTTTAGAAATTTACTTCATGTGTTACACATGAATTCAGTTTGAAGGTCTAAAGTCAGGCTTTTCTCATGTTGCACAGTGTGATAGTGAAACCTCTGTATCCTGTAAAAACAGCACAGAACCAATAACAAGGATGTCTGATTTACATTGTAGGGGAGATACTCGGTTCTTTGTGACTTTTTTTTTTTAATAGATAATTGTACTTTTGCTTATTATGGAAATTACCCAGTTAAGTTATTCTGTACTGCTTTCTTCTTCTACTTCTTGCATTCTTTGTATTTTTAGATAGAACCTGAAATAAGAGAGCTTGTACTGGATGCATAGGGACGCCTGGAGCTACAGTCTAGGTGGGATGTTGGTGAGGTGGGGATCAGCCATTTCCCCCAGGTAACAGCAATAGAATGAGGTAACGGCCTCAAGTTGTGCCATGGGAGGTTCAGCTTGGAGATTAGGAAAAATTCCTTCTCAGAAGGAGTGGTCAGGCACCGGCACAGGCTGCCCAGGGAGGTGATGGAGTCACCATCCCTGGAGGTGTTCAAGAACCGTGGAGATGTGGTGCTGGGTAAGGGACATGGTTACTGGGCAGTCCTGGTGGTAGGTGGACAGTTGGGCTTAGATGATCATGGAGGTCTTTTCTAACCTTAATGATTCTATGACAGAGATGTACCTTCTTTTAAAGGTCCAGCATCCTGCTGCAAAAATGCTTGTGATGGCTTCCCACATGCAAGAGCAAGAAGTTGGAGACGGAACTAACTTTGTCCTTGTTTTTGCCGGAGTCCTTCTGGAGTTAGCAGAAGACCTTCTGAGGATGGGATTATCAGTCTCAGAGGCAAGTTATATTGTTACTGCGGTTCACATACCTTGAGTTCAGATGGCCGCTGGTCAGTGTTCTTGAGTCATAGTCCTGTGAATAGTCTGCTTCCATCCAAATTAATTTTTAGTTAGAGGTGTATTGTGATTGCTGCTTGTGATTGCTTGCTTCTCCTGTAAGCTTTTTCATCTGTTTAACACATTCTTAAAAAGAGACATAAGCAGTATGAACGCATAATGAAGTGAAATAGTAAATATTTGTTGTTGCTGGACAGGTGATTGAAGGATATGAAAAAGCTTGCAAGAAAGCTCTAGAAATTCTTCCGGACTTGGTGTGCTGTTCTGCAAAGAACCTTAGAGATGTTGACGAAGTGGCATCTTTGCTGCATACTTCAGTGATGAGCAAACAGTATGGCAATGAAGCTTTCTTGTCAAAGCTTATTGCTCAGGCCTGTGGTAAGTGCCTAAGAACATACCTGTGCATGCGTCTAAAAAAATGAGTGGATTTACTTATGATGAACGTTTTCACTTAATTAACTTGTAAATGGATGATTGGGCTTTATTCAGGTTGGTCAGTTAAAGTAATGGTGCTTTCTGATTACTGCTACGCTTAGAAACAACTTGAAGCAGTAAATATAATTGCCTTAAATTAAGTAGGCAGTTCAAACCATAGGATTCTAGTACTTCAGGGAAAGCTCTAGGCATTACTTATGGTGTCATAACTTTACTTTCTTTGTTAAGCAACACAAATTCTTCTTTTTTCTCCTTCCGAACAGTTTCTATTCTTCCTGATTCCGGTCATTTCAATGTTGACAATATCAGAGTGTGCAAGATCGTGGTAAGTTGAGTATAACTTTACTGTAAGTTAAAAAGTTTAATGAAAGAAGTTAAATTTTAGGCCTTTGAACTTTTGAAAGTGCCTTTACAGCTCTAATTTCTGTTGTGTTGTAGAATGCTTAATAAGTTTCGGAGATTAGTCTCCACATTCCTTGCTTAGTGCCCAGTAGCTACTTTTGGAGATAGAAATCGTTAATATTGAAAGTTTGCACTAAATCTGTGTTAATTATCTACAGGGATGTTGATTGCTTGTGTGTAGCAGAGGCATTCACATGGTTGGGCTAAGATGCAGATTGGCATGTCTGATCTTGTCTAATGTCTCATCTTAAGCTTTTGTTTGTCGGTGGGACATTAGGCCTCAATATGACATGTAGGACTGGAGCAAATTTACATCTAATATAATTTTCCCCTTAAGTCTCACCTTCTCTTTCTGTGACAATGAAGACTGTTAGATTCAAATAAATGTAGGGACTCCTTTTTGTAAAGTGTAGTGCAGCTTTATGACATGAAATGAAATGAAATGCAAGTGTAACTTTCCCCCCATTTTGTCTCTTTTCTACCAGGGTGCTGGTATCTCTGCTTCATCAGTGCTGCATGGCATGGTTTTTAAAAAGGAAACTGAAGGGGATGTTACTTCTGTCAAAGATGCAAAAATAGCTGTGTATTCCTGCCCTTTTGATGGTATGATAACTGAAACTAAGGTATGTAGAAGCTCAAAATAATTTATGTATCTACATATGCTTATTTGTGGCTCTTAGTCTCTTATTTTTAGACCTAACTATAAATATTTTTGACACTTGGTGATTAAGATATATTTGTTAAGACTGAGTTCATTAGTTTAAAAAAGTTCATAGGAAACTTATGAACCTAATTCTGCTTTACAGGGTTTTTGGTGGTGTGGGTGGGTGTGGTGGGTTTTTTGTTGTGTGTGTTTTTTTTTTGTTTTGTTTTGCCCATGTTTCATGGGAAGGGTGGCATTGTGACAAAATAGGCTAACTTGAGGTTTACGTGTAGGTTGGGAGACGCAATGATTTGTCAAAAACTTTTTAAGGTTTTAAGTGACACTGAACTGATAAGCGTGTGTGTTTTACCAGGGCACTGTACTTATAAAGAATGCTGAAGAGCTGATGAATTTCAGTAAGGGAGAAGAAAACCTAATGGATTTGCAAGTCAAAGCTATTGCTGACAGTGGTGCTAATGTAGTAGTAACAGGTGGCAAAGTGGCAGACATGGCACTTCATTATGCCAACAAATACAATCTTATGTTAGTCAGGTAAGTACCAGAAGAGCATAAAACATGATCTACCAGGTGTATGAAGTGTGCTTGGCATATTGTCTCTTGCCTCTCAAATGACGTACAGTGCAGAGTACTGCAGGCTGGTTTTCTAGTAGATGAAAGCTGAGGTGCAAAGTGGTGTTTTTATACCTGATGTTTCTTGATAGTATTTCATCTCTATGTGGTAACTAATGTGACTGGTACTGTTACTCTGCAGGGTTTTTAAATCTCTGTTGAAGTCAAGTATATCAAAGTTTCTTGGTTTAGAAAAGGGATGTGGCCATAAAGGCATACTATACCATCGGGGTTCTTCCTGGTCACAGTTGTCACATGAACCTTAGCAATGATGAGATGCATCTCTTGACATCACTATTATACTGATGAAAGGAAGAACTAATTCTTAATACTTTTCAGCCATTTCTGTAGACCTTAAATCTGCTTGAAATACATTCTGCAAAACGTAAAGACAAATTATTTGATAGCGCCTTTCACATCTTATCTACATAAGTTACCCTTTGTTGCTGAAAACTGTTGATGGCGTCTGAAAAGTTTGAACTTCTGGAGCATGATACTGCAATTTCTTAGGTAACAAAGGATTATTATAGAGGTGTTGTAAAGATTGGTTGAAGTGTTATACTGTAGATGATAGGTAATTTCCATGTATTCAGATTACTTGTTTTCAAACTGTTAAAGACGTCATTGTATAGAATCTCTTGATGCAGTAAATTTAGATGGATGTCATTAGTTTACAAAATGCTGTCAAGTTAAGGAGAGAATACTTAATTTGTGTGTTAACACTTGTTCTGGAAACTTGTAAATAGTAAGACTACTTTTGTTTTTAAAAGGTTGAACTCAAAGTGGGATCTGAGAAGACTGTGCAAAACTGTTGGTGCAACAGCCCTACCCAGACTGGTATGAAATTTTCAAATGAGGAGTAGATGGGAGAGAACTGATGAGCATATTCATCTCTTGACCTTTGTTTCTCTTTACAGACCCCTCCTACTGTAGAAGAAATGGGTCAGTGCAATAGTGTGTATCTATCAGAGGTTGGAGATACACAGGTTGTTGTGTTTAAGCATGGTATGTATGTTTTGTAGAAATCCCAACGCTACTGTCCTGTAAGTCTGGTACTCGTGTATATTTTTACATCTACAAACTTAGTTCAGTAACGAGCATCTCCCTTAACAGAAAAGGAGGATGGTGCTATTTCCACCATACTCATTCGTGGATCTACAGACAATCTGATGGATGATATCGAGAGAGCAGTGGATGATGGCGTAAATACTTTCAAAGTACTCACAAGGGTAAGTGTCCAGAACATTTCAGTTATCAAAACTGAGCTATGGATCAGTTTGAGGCAAGATGTCTCTTTGCTCTAGGCTCATCTGCTGTAAAGGCTTTAACAGGTACTTACGTTGTCAGTTCAGGAGCATTCTTGAAAGAAAGAGAAGGCTGTGTTGAGAAGATTGCTGCCAATGTTCTCATGAATACAGCGTACGTAAGATAGTGCTCAGTTTGTACTGAATTCAGTTTGTCAGTAACAGCGCAAGTCCTTGAAGACAAATTAATTTCACTGCTTTCTAATGGCAGTCAGCTGTGACCTCTTTGTAAACCTTTTGTAATGCTCCTTGGAAACCAGACACAGAACAAAAGCCAGGGGGCTTTTTTGTCTCTGGGAATCGTGATGAACTGACCGGTTGCAAACTAAACTTCTCGTTCATCAGTGACGAGGCACACTTTCTCCACATACCACAGATACTTTCTATAAATGGGAAAACTTAGTCCTGCACTCATGCACACCGATACAGAGTATGGAAACTCCCTTGAACTGTCCATCTGTGGTTTTCTGTAGTTTCGGTTTATGGTGATTACTTTACTGTTGAAAAGACTGGGAGTTCTTGAGTGAATGCTGGTTTGGCTTTGCCAAAAGCTTTATAGAAATTTTAGGTTTTCCATGATACCGGTTGACATATTAAACGTAGTTTACAGTAGATCAGTTTCATGTGTGTTATTTCCCAGCTACTTATCAGTTAATGGAAAAGATGAAAAAAGCCTAGGACTTGGCTTTTGAGTAATAGAAATGACTTGCATGAAGAGAACAAAAAATCCTGCAGTATTATTTTTCTTCGATGACATTTGGAAGGAATGATTAAATTCTGGTAAATTCTTCTTGATAAAGTGTTCTAAAAAACAGAATTGTAAAAAGTAAAAAAATGAATGTGATGCTTTAAGGCAAACTTTGCATTTTGGTATGGTCTGTTCACAGGATAAACGTCTTGTTCCTGGAGGTGGTGCAACAGAGATTGAATTAGCTAAGCAGATCACATCATATGGAGAGGTACAGCAGTTTTTTTTAACTTAGATATATCTGAATTATATACATACACTATTATACAAATATATATCTGTATGTTTAATATATGTAAATCAATAGAAAAATGTGAAGCAAGTACCTTCCTATCTGACTGGCTTTCCAAATGCTTACGTGGTGTTCAACTTCACTTTAGACTTGTCCTGGGCTTGACCAGTATGCCATCAAGAAGTTTGCTGAAGCATTTGAAGCCATTCCTCGAGCATTGGCAGAAAATTCTGGAGTAAAGGCTAATGAAGTCATCTCCAAACTTTACGCTGTGCATCAGGAAGGCAACAAAAATGTTGGATTTGACATTGAGGTAAACAGTTTCTCACATTACTTACTGCTCAGCAATACTGGGTTACATTTGAAAGTACTTCTATCAGTAGTATTTATAGATTAATTAAAATCTTTGAAGCTTGGTTTTGCATAACCTAGAAGAAGGCTTAGAATTGTAATACTAAGGGTTTTTTCATCAGGCAGTTAAAGTGAATGTAGTATAGTAGCCTCATATAGGAGGTCAAGCGAGATAAGGAACTAACATGGTACAGAATAAATCTGTAGCGGTTACTTATTTTGTCTTCCCTCTAATGGTTAGAAATGAAGGTTTTCTAAAGAAAGAAGATAAGATCAGGAAACTTGTACTTTGTTGGAAACTTGTAACCTTGAAGACCTAATAACTTACCAGGTAGAAGCCTGAGAAAACTTCAGAAAATGTTTTTCCTTCTGTCTGATAGGCTGAAGCTGCTGCTGTGAAGGATATGTTGGAGGCTGGTATATTAGACACGTACCTTGGAAAATCCTGGGGTATCAAGTTGGCCACAAACGCAGCAGTAACTGTCCTGCGAGTTGATCAGGTGAGCTTAGAAATAGTTTGGGTGCTAAACTTGAAACCTCTGCTTTAACTCAGTGTACAGAACACTCATGAGAAGTATGGGAATACAAGGCATAAAAATCCGATGTTGGAAAGCTTAAGTTTGTTTAAAACTTTCAGAAAATGATGAAGTAGTTTCTTCAGGAGTTCATATTTTGGAATATGAGTGGTGATGTTTCTGCTTCCATACAAGTGCCCAGAAAAGAACCTTCTATAGGGGCAAGGATTATCACAAGAAACCGTTTCCCCCGTGTATTCTTTTTACATGAAAATCTCACGGAAAATGGTTATAACCATTAAGTTTGTTTATTTTTGTGGAATTCTTGCAAAAAATGTATTTGCATGTGAAATTTCTGTAGATTATTATGGCAAAACCAGCAGGCGGTCCAAAAGTCCCTAAACAACAAGGACATTGGGATAAGGATGATTGGAAGGATGAGCCTGAAAACTAGTGTATCAGTAAGCTGACTCTGGCAGAGAAGTATCAGTGTGTTGAGTGCATGCGTAAACATACTGACAATCACATGGCAGATGTACTTTTTCTTGAGGGCAAGTAACGCTGCTGTCCTATGCGTGCTGATTGCTACGTTTCTTAATTGTGCCATTGTGAATGAGTCTTACTCCTAAAACTAAACTTTAATGGATGGGATGATGAGCACAGTTTTAGTTTTACCTTTGTAGTCACCATAATGAGTGCAGAAAATAACCATCTAAGAGGGAAATGTTAGTGGACCTTGAGCTTCAAAAGCTGTGTCTAGGCTGGAGTTCAGAACAACAGCTCTGATAATTCTGCTTTCTGTTGTGTGCACCCTGTAAAGCAGTCACTGGTTGGTTTATTTAAGCACTCACGTTTTGTTATACTAACTTCATATGCATGCAAAAGTCAGGTAAGAGTCCTTTGTCAGGGCTCAGCTTCTGCCATTTTCAAGAAAAAACACAAATCTCTCCATCAGATGGATAATAATGGTCATAAATTCAGAGCACCAAAACTGCATGACTTAATGAAATGCTTTCAGTCAGCATCATGTGGCTATAAAGAAGAGGTGGGAGAAAAGTGATTCTAACCTTTTTTTCTACTTCCTTATCTTCAAGATCATTATGGCAAAACCAGCTGGTGGCCCTAAACCTCCATCAGGAAAGAAAGACTGGGATGAAGACCAAAATGATTGAAGAATTTAACTGTACTTCTTAAATTACATGATTATGTTGAGATTTGTAATATTCCAGTTGGGACCTGTCATGATGTTTTTTGGTCTCTTGCCTTTAAGTTATGAACTGTGTCTGCTGAAGTGCAGAACTCTCTGAAAACTTCAATAAACTTACTTACTATTAAAATGTTAACTGTGATTTTTATTTGGATTTAGTTTAACATAGTTGTTCCCTGTGGGGCCCAGCTGTGTCAGGCGTGGCCTTGCCTCACACAGGAGCTGAGCAGTACCCTGCCTGTGCCTGAGCAGATGTGAGGGAGACTGACCATAAGCCTGCTGCGAAGAACACAACTTCTGAAACCACAATCTATAATTGTTGCACCTCAGTATGGTCCTTACCACTATTTCTGTGTAAAAAGTCAAATGAGTTTTTGAAATAAAGTATAGCAGTCAGGCTGTTGCCTATACCTATGTTTTGTGTTGTTACATAAATCTCTTTCAACCTCATGCATGAAGAAACTCCACGCTCTCCAAGTGCCAGCCTGATAGTGGTAAAATGCATCTAATAGCTTTAAAAATAAATTAAAGAGGGTTAGCTGTTGAGAAGTACCAAGCGCATCATCTGCAAAGCACTAGAAATTTTTCACATATGCTTAAGAGGAAAATGTGAAGCACTGGGTTAAGATTCTTTTGGGGAACGCAAATAGCTTGTGTGTCTTAGAGTCACTTCAAAGAATTGTGCTAGACATTCAAGCCACTTCAGTAATTCTTTATTACTCTTGCCAGTGCTACTCTATCACAGCCAGAAGGGAGTGGAAGGCTAAATCAAGTCTGGAAGTACTCTATGCCTAAATAAGGTTGCCATACAACAGCTCCAGCAGAGCTCGCTTAACAGGAGCTGGTGTGGCTGAAAAACTCAGCAAGTTTTTGGAAGGATTGGCATACTGATTTCATCAGCTGCACAAGTGGCTTCAAGGGTAACAAGAACATGTAAGACTACTCATTTTCTTAGTAAGGGTGTTGTGAAAAATGCCCTGAATGTAAACAGCTGCTGCTCTAGCACAAGGAGATGATAGGATTTTATTTATGTGAAACAGAGAATCCTAGCCTGGGAATAAGAAAACTTCAGAAACTGAAGTCACGGTAGGACAAGCTCTCTTAATCCTCCAGTACAAAAATGCTTAACTGGGGTGCCTGCAGGGAGAAAGATGTGAGCTCATAGCCTTGTCAAAATTCCACAGTAAGGTTTCTGTGCCAAAGAATTCCTAGACAGTTTGCAAATGAAGGACTCCTCTATTGCAAATAAACTGACAGCCAAAAGAGAGCTGATAACTGAGTTTGTCTCAGCTGTAACGTGTAGAAAGTTCTGAAACATACGAATGTAGCAGAGGTAACTAGTTCACTATTCTAGCTGGTCTCTGATTTTGTATAGCATTTCCAAAAGACTTAAAGAGACCAGCAGATGCTGGTTTGTACCACCACAAATTACTCACTAGAAACTTCAAGCTCTAATTTTGAAAAACAACCTTTATTTAAAAGTAGTGAAAATGCTGGAAAAAGTATAAGTTAACCATTTGTCGGTGCGTCTGAGAAGCACAAAGTATATTCTTGCAATTGTATACAGTAGCTCTAACCTGTTAACATGATTTGCATGTCCCTGCCTTCTTTTGGGCTGCTTGAGGTGGTTACACATCAAGAAGACTTCTCCAATGAGTTACAGCAGTCGCTCATAGAACAGAAGATAGGCTTGTGAGCTCAGCACTTTTGATGCAGACACAGCTTGTACGTGGGTATCACTGATATGGAACCACTGTCCTTCTGGTGGTTCCGTTTCTAAAGCTGTGAAAGTAAGAATTTCAGAGCAGAAGTTATGACCAAGGATTAAAGGATTCAGTCCTGTTACTTTTTGGCATTAAAAAGTAATTTGTAAGATACTGTTAGTTATTTACCTTGAGGAAGTTGTCCTTGCAGGACAAGATCAGAAAGATGGTTGTTCATGTTTCTCATTTTAGCATAAGCAGTATAGTGCCCAGACCTCATTGTTCCGCTGTGTTCAACAACTCCATAGAGAGAGTATAATACTTTTGTATTCCCTTCAGCCACATTCTAAAAAAGTGGAAATTAAGCCTCAGTCAGTTACTGGCCTTTAAAGAAATCTATAGAACATAAACTGCCTACTTTGATTTGTTTGCCAGTGAAAAGAAGTTGGTCATTACAGGTTCACGGGAGTTGCTCTAACTATGGTTGGTGGAAGTACACCGACAAACTCAAGTACAAATCGCATTTAAAAGCTAATCTTGTGTTATCACAAAAAATAACTTCATAAGCATTCAACACAGATTTTGCTAAGCAGCAGACTTGTGAAAACACATTAAAACGTAGGAGAGGAAAATCTGATTGTTATCAGATTGTTATCTGATCTTTATCAGATTTTACTATTTATTATTATTTATTATTGTTATTACTTACTTTACATTTAACTGTACAGAAAGGAGCCAAGTCTATCACTTCTGGAAACTTGATATGCCTGTTAACCTTCCGCAGATTAAATCCAGCCTTAAACAGACAAAGCAAAGAGAAAAATCCATAGTGTTAAGTGTAGCATATTAAAACCATGCTTAGTTACTAAATATTTTAGGTTAATTTTTTTAACAATACAAAGTAATTTTTACATTAGACAAGACTGTGAAGAAGCAACATTGTCTTTTTTTTCCTCCAATGCCCAAGTTTTTCCAGCATTACCTGCTTGCCCCTACAAGCTGCCCAAGTTAAGACGGCTCTTCAACTCAAGGTAATGTAATGGTGTAACAGAAGTGGAAAAAAAACTGAAGCTACGTACACTCCTAACTACGAGGAAATCTCTTTCTTCTATATACTGCAGTATGCCTGATGACATAATTTTAGACTGTCAAAACTCATGGAACTTCTACTCCCACCTTATTTTAATAATCCTCCAGTCTCAAACTGGAAAGACAAAGGAAAAGGTGACAACTGTTATTTCTTTATTTGTATTATAGCTTTTTGGAATATCCTACACATTTCCATTTTCTCTGTGGAATTGCTTTTCATCTACATAAAGTTAAATTCCTTGTTTTATTTATTAATCTAAATATTTTGACCAAAATACTTGAATGGCTTTAAATTCAGAAGAGATGATACCGTCTCCCATCCCTATCTGTTTCTTGAAAAATTAAAGCCCTCAATTAAAAGTTTTTCTATTTGTTAAATTCTTTTTGTAAATCCTATTCTATCTCTACAGAAATGTAAGAGTTCATGAACTGCTGTAATAGCAGGAAACAGTGTTAACATACTACTTAATACAGTATGCAGTAACAATAGTGGAGGAAGGAAATAATATAGCAAGTAAGCTCACAAGAAAAAGTTGCCTAGATTACTACTAGAATGTGGTTTTCTGGGAAAAAAACACCCACTCCGCTCTCAAGATTCAACCGAATGAAACAAAAAACCCTGCACACAACTGCCTCTCAAATGCTGAAAGGAAAAGCAACAAAACAGGCTTATAGGAAAATGGAAATATGCTAATGTCAGATCTAATGCATATATATATGTAAAGTATGCATATATACATATTGAAAATGCATATTTCTGCAATAACAGCCTGTTCATTACCTGTTGAAATCTCTTTAAGTGAAGAGTTAAAATTGGAGGAGCAAGAGAGATTAGCATTTGCTTTTTGGCATTAGTATAAACATACTTCTTTTCATCTGCAAAAAAAGAAAAACCATCAGTGATTAAACATCTAAATCTGAAGGCTCCACTTTACCACAATGAACTGTGCAACAGCTGCCATCTTGCAGCTCCCGTATCGCAGACGTAACTGCTCATACTATGTCTGAGCAGAGCACAAGCAGGATGAATCCTTGCATCTTCTCTACAACTCTCACAATCTGAAAGCGCACACAGCTTTCATTGGTCTTTTGAGCAAACACCAGCATGATTTCCCTATGACTGTTACAGCAGAAGTTGCACATTTGAGAAAAGAATAAATAACCACTGAATACATCCATATGATGAAGTTTTAGATTGAAGTTAACCCCCTCAAAGCCCCACTCTTTAACCACTCCTCTGTTCCAGTCCTCCAGTATTCTGCACCCAAGCTTGTGAGCCCACTACTCTGCTTAAGAATTCTACTAGTCTATGTGAGAGAGGTTCTCACAACCTACGTGTTATATTTTATTCTACCGATCTGAGTTTGGTTTGAAGTTACACAAGCATTTTTAGGAACACCCCCGTCAACCACTCAAGCAACAGACAGGAACAAATTTAAAGTTTGTTTAAAATAATATTAAAAAAAAAACACATACTTTTTATGTTCTTTGGTCCATAATGTCTTTGTGTACATACATCACAGAGTAGTTTATTGTTCTCACTAAGTTTCTCATTACGGGTAAATTGATACAAACAGTGATGGATTGAACCTTCTTCTGGGTTCAGGTCTTCCCTGTTCGCAAGAGTACAAAATGCCTTTTCTGGATCTTCAGTCAATACTTCACATGTCTTGACTGGAACAGTTTGAAGGTCATCTAAGATGTTCGTATCAGATTCAGCACTGGCACTTAAGTGCAGTTTTGAGAAATCAGTAGCAAGCCCTTCCTCATCTTCATTTTCTTCATCCTCATCTTTCAAAGACAAGCTGTCAATGCCATTGACAAACTCTGTTGGAGAATCTAAGTCTTCTGTAGAGAAATCCATGGAAGATTCCTTTTCTACACGCTCTTGTTCTGGTTTTTCTGTATTTTCATGCATACTCTGAACTTCGGTACTATTTCCCTGTATACTTAAGTCATTTTGAGTTAAGCGGTTATCTTTGCAATCATTTGATGATTCCTCTTCTTGCTTCACATTAGGAGTTTCAGAATTAACTTCTGCCTCTCTTTCCTCGTCATACGCTACATCTTTTTCTGACTGTTCAGTCACACCGATATCTGTCAACTGAAGCACCTTTCCTTGGAGTTTTTGCTGGCGGCGCTGGCTCTGCAAATTGGTATACATAATACATAAGCATATAAAAACAGAGTAACTTCAAATGACGCTTAGCATTTTTGACTATTTCTTTATCAAATTCTTTGTTGCATGTCATATCTGTGTCAAAAGGGGGAAAAAATACCTATGATGTAGTGATCTGACTTCCGTTTAACTAACACTGCATTGCTCAGACACAGCTCCCCCCACTACACCCTTTCCCATAGAGTCAGGAAGATACAAGTAACAATTCCGCATTTTAAAGATACCTTCTTAAGCCTGTATTCTAAAGCGTCATTAATATCTTACAATCAATGACTGGAGAACCTCTCTGGCACAAGTTTTTGTTGCCTGTCTGAAGTAGCATTAATTCCACATTCCTCTGGACATTAACTTATTCTTAGCATAGCATCTCTTAACAGAACATGAAACTCTTTCACAGCTATGATGAATACACAATCAGTCTTTTTGGAGAAATTAGAGAATTAGAGAAATTCTAAGCTGTCCTCATTCATCTAAATTGAGGAAGCAAAAAGAATTGTTTTACCATAAGTTGCAAGTGCTTCATTAATGGAAGTGAAATACTTATCAAAACCAACCTTAGCTTGTTTTTTGGCCTGTTTCTTCGCTTTTTTCTGAAGATGCTTGCTTGAGCCCGGGGGCTCATCTCTCTGTTTAATGTAATAGTCATTGCTTTTATCCTCCTCTTCATCTTCAGATTCCTTTTCTTTGTTTTTTTTTAAATTTCTCTCATTTGTATTTTTTACTTTCTGGAAGGAGGGAAAAAAAAAAAGCCACAGAACAACTATAGAAATAGATATGTTGCCGTCTTGAAAAACAAAACAGCATTCCAGAGAAAACCATGGGAACGTTATCTGAGTTTTCAGCTCAAGACGTAACACTTTAGTGACTAATATGCAATCAACTCATTGATGCCAGCCACCCTAACACTTGCAAAAGAGGCATCTCGCTCCAGAGGGAGTCCATGTGAAACGATGACTTGCAGACTGAAACAGTACAAAGAAGTCAGACTATCAGGGCTCAACTCTGAACACACGAAGGGACAATGTTATCTTTCCCTCTAAGAGATGTAAGTCTGATTAAATACACTAAAGTAGTGTTTCACACAAGTGAATTTGCAGTTGAACTGCATGCCACACAAGTTGCAGCATTGTTCTTTATTTGCTTCTGCTGAAATGAAATTTGTTCATTGCAGAAGACGCGCGATCCCTTTGCTTGAGGGCATTCCATTTCAAAATATATTCATTAGTTCTTGAGTGGGCAGTGCTATGTGGCAAATCTGAAATTACTATACATGCAGATTATCAATACGAAACACAAAGCAAATTAAGTATTTTGAGTATCAATTTTTGAGAGCAATCAAATAAAACCAAGTAAGTATTCAGACACTACCAATGTTTCTCAACTTTATTCAATATGCTTTTAGATTATGAAAAGAATTATTGCACTCAGTATAGAAAAATGGATGAAAAAAAGTCAGAAAATAAATCATTCAGGCATACCAATAGGCATCAATCACCATCATGCAGTTTTAGCATGATTAACAACATTCTTTGCAATTCAGTCTTCCACAGTAGCGAGACAAGATTTGAATTGAGATTATTCCCTACACCAATCTCTCTCTGATTAGAAACATTAACCAACAAAGCAGTAAGATCACCAATAGGCCATGACTGATTTTAGAAAGGCAATTTACAAGCCACAACTTAGAGGAGTAACTCTCATGAACATCTTATTCTCTGCCTTTTTGGAGTGAGATTATTATGTTAATCCTTAAAAATAGGCATTTAGAAAGATGCATGCATTAATTCCCAAATGACTATATAATATAGGTGCTTTCATATAAGCAATCAAACTAAGCCAGATATCAAGCACATACAGGTCCTTACCTGATCATCTAGTACAGGAAGCGACAAATCAAGGAAAGATTCATGGACCAAGGATACCTTTAAATGAATATGTAAGAGTCCAATTCAATTTTTTCAATGTGGCTGGCTTGCTGTCAATAAGCTTACCTGTACGTTCAATGCATTCTTTCACTTACGCGTACAAACATAAAACAGTTCATCTACATTCACAAACAGCTATCCACAATCAAAATCCACCAGTCGTATTGCTACAGAAATAAGAAATACTTCCACAAGTTTTGGTTTTCTCATGACCTAGAACATGAAAATCCAACCTAGGGCCTACGAAATCTGCCAGGATATTCATCTTGCCCACTCACTTCTATCCATAATTAGTTCATTTTCAGGATGCATGATCCCCATAGTGCCTTCTTCCTTAACTGTTTTCCTGGGAATCCCGTGCTAATTCCCGTGTTGGAAAAGGAAAACTTAATTATCTAATGGAAAAGTAAAGAGAGCCCCTAATAGCTTTATAGCATAAGGGAAAACAGATTGCAGCCAACCATGCCCTTCTTTGAAAAGCACGCAGCTTGTCAGCTCATAGAAGTGTACTTACTGAAGCAAATCTCCTAATTCTACTTATTTTTACTAAAAGGTTACTTTGGGGTTCTTCTGAAGAGGACATAAAGTCATATTCTAGGGTATTCAAAGCAGGCATTTTACTTACTGTTCTGCATTCCTCACACATAATTGTACTGGTTAATTCTCCACCAAAGATTCGATCTACAAAACTTTTTATTCCTTTCTTCTTTTCATATTCTGAGAATTGACAAAGTATATACTGAAGTTAATAATATTGCACATAATACACTGGCAACCAATTTAATTATGGCAGACCAAATCAAAAAAACCAAACATTATGCATGTTTTAGCCTGTTTTAGTCTACTCAGAAGGTACAGCAAGACTCTTGAATTAAGATCCTTTCATATACTAAAGGAGTGGGTGTGAAAACACATTTGCAAAAGATACTTGGACTGAACAGAAAACTTGACTCCTTTCTCAAGTCAAACGCATTGTTCAATTTTCTCAGAATTACCACATCCCAGTAGAAGCTTCTATTTTCTGTCTGGATTTACCTCAGAAAATTGTCTGAAGCTAAAAAATGAGTACCAGCTTTCATCAGTATAAGTGCTCTACAAACAAAACCAATATTTCCTTAAGTTATATTTCCATTATAGCACATACTCTGTTACTCCATTACAGAAGAAACACCACCACGGTCAGCAAGACCTTTAAATAGACCATTTAATGTTTTCACATCTTACGTTCTAGATAAACAAGATGTGGCACAAAATCATGCATGTAACATGTATCTTGTCTTAGTGACAAGTGTTAGTTTGTGTACTTGAATGAAAAAGAAGAGTTTAAATTAGCACAGCATCAGCAACACTTATTTTACCTTTAATTTTCTTTTTCAGTTCTTCTTCATTTTGTTTCTCAGAGTCAGTCAGAGCCTTCAGTATTCCGGCACTTATTCGCTGAAATTTTCAAAGCGAATACACATTGCACAATCTCCTAAACTAACCGAGTTAGTTTTACAAAGTGCTTCAGATGGAGAAAAAAAATTGATCTTTACTAAGAGAATCCATACAAACAACTCAACTGCCTGTAAAGCTATAAAATAGTTTCTGCATTTTGATATTAATAAAATAGCCAACAAATCAAGGAAAACTTGCGACCATAACACTGCAATTAGTATATAAGAAAATTAGTCCAAGGATGAAATAATCTACAAAATTAGAACTACACAAAATCAAACAAAAATATCATGAAATTTCCACAAGCATTCTTTCAGATTTTTCAAAAAGGAACACAAAAAGATGCTCTTTAGGATGACTGCACATAGTCCAACTCATTATTTCTACAGCAGTTTTGGACAAGTCAATCAATTTCCTAAAGAACAGCATTTATATGAAAAGTGTTAAATTGACCCAAGACCCTTAGAGCAAGCAAAACTGAACACTTCTGCTTGATTTTACTGGAAGAGCATAGAGAATAACCAGCACCATCGTTGCCAAAAAACATGGAAAACATCATTGCCTTTGAAACCTAAACAGCATGTGCAACCTCTAAGAAATACAGACCAAGTACAAATTTCTTTCTCTGAATATTCTTTTCTAACATTGAAATAGCAGCATTTGTGGTTGCCCCTTCACAACTGTACTACTTAGAGGCTGCTACAGCTCTGCTGCTAATCTGCCGCAAGCAAGTGCTTACGGGGAGCACAAACCACTTTACAAGGGGTTGACTTCTGAGAAATAATGCTTTTTCTCCCCACAGCAGAGAGGAAAGTCTTGGTATGGGGTACAAAAAAGAAAGGTATATGTAACTATGAAATTAACACTCACTTGGATTTCTTCTGCTCTCATTCCATCAAGTAAGTAACGAAGCAATTCCTGACTGTCTTGCTGCTGATAACCTTTAAATCGTATTGCTCTGTTAAATGAAATAGTAATTGTAAAGTATAACTGATCTAAGAGATAAAAAACAACACACCAGAAACAAAAGGACAAAATCTCAAGCATCCATATATATAAGAGCAATAAACATTCACATATGGCAATTTCTAGAAGTGTGAGGCTAGTCAATCAGAATATATCACTGAATATCTTTCATTTTACTCTGATTCACTTACGTTTCGCTCTTTATCCTCTTCCTTCAAAACTTTAAGTAATTTTATATGTTGTGATGTGAGCTCAAGAAAAGGAGGAAGAAAACCGACCTTTTGTTTAAGCAATTTTTTTTTTCCTATACTCATTATGCTACACAATTATATAGATACTCACTTTTTACAAACCTGAGCAAAAAGTTCCTTAGGAGTGACGACCCCTTTCTTTGTCTCCTGCATTTCTGTCAGGAACTGATACATGGCTAGTGTCAAAGGACCTGGTTGATCTAGTTTTACCAGCTGAGGTTCCTGTTTTAAACAAAAACAATAAAATTGGCCTTAATTTGATGACAGATCCTCCCGGATTAAGCTTTACCTTGTCTGAACTCATGACTTCTTGAAAATAGTCTTAGAAAACAGAACACGCAAAATGCCAAGATGGCAATATGTTAAATTGACAAAAACAAGCATCATATTGTTTCTCATCACATAACACACAAAACATTGAACTGAGAGCCATTAACTATTTATTGCTTATTTGCAACTCCAGACTTCTTGCTTTCATTTAGTGCTTTAAACCCTTCTTTCCCAGCCAAATTTCCACTGTAATGAAGTCAGGAAACTAGAGGATGTCTCCAGCACTATGTTGCATTTATACAAATGATATTTTGGCAAAAGTTACTTATTTTCATCACTTTGAAAATGAAAGAGCGCTACTGACGTCAGTAGTAGCTCTACGAAATTCAGTGGTGAAGTTTCCACTGATTTTATATGTTAATCTGTTGGTACTTAAGCTAAACAGCTTTAAAATCCAGAGAAGAGAGTATTGTTTGTTTCTTTAACAGACTTGGTGAAAAAACAAACAAAAATATCCACAATAGAAGTTGAAATAAATATACCATAGATAACTCGGGTGACTCAATCTTGACCATCGTATCGGGCATTTTAGCTTCTTTAAGCAGCTCCCTCAGGACTGGGGTTTGTGATAAATTCTGTAGAAGACAAAAGAATGAAAAACAGCCACAGAACTGGTAGCCAGAGAACAACAGGAAGGAAAGGGGAGTTACATTTGCCATGGGATTTGCAGCTACAAGATTAACAGCAAGTTATATTTGCCAACCAGAACTAGTGCGTTAACTACTAATCTGGACACAACTCTGGAAATTCTAACAATGTTTAACTGCTGAAAGTAAATCCCACAGAACTAATGGGATTTGCAAGTATCCTCTCTCTCTATTGCTATAGGTTGCACAAACCCTAAGTGTACTATTCCTCTACAGACTGACCTTTTGACAGTCTAGTTGCGAGGGTCTGCTTTTAAATCAAAAGGTATCATAGAATCATAGAAACACAAGGTTGGAAAGGACCTACAAGATAATTGTAGCATACATATTTCCTTGGTTTAAAACATTAAAAGATAAAATCAAACTAAATTCTGCAAGTACTATGTGAATTTTGCTCAAGTAAAGCTTTAGTATTAGAAGTCACAAGGTAACATGCAAGTTTTAAAACATACAAAAGAGGAAGTTTATTTCATTGATGCAATTCTTAGCTAAGCAAGACACATATGACAGCACTGCAATATGCTGATCCAGTTAATATTTCCTTCTATTTGATTTCCCGTTGCTTACAGAGAGTATTTTGTTTCAGTAAACACCCATAGTCTTTGGGTATTAATGTCATATTCTAAGAGGTCAGCAAGGGTAATGTACCAGACTATTTCACAAAGTATTTTTATATTTTTACTATATTAGGAAGTTGGCATGCTTAATCTCCATCAGTAAAAGATGCTGATCCTCAAAGATGAGGCGATTGGTTAGATCTTCACTTAGTGCAAGTCTGAACCTGCAGCGCCATTCCCTCATATTCCTTTGGGCCAACGCACTATTTTTAAAATGAACCCATCATTCTTGGCAGATAAAAATCATATTCCAGTTGTGTCATTGTATAATACAGTACAGAAGGCTTTTAACCTTGACTATTGCTTCATTTTTTTTTTTTTTTTTTTTTAAAAAAAAAGAACAGCAGTAACTACTGTACCTGCATCACTGCATTAAAGAAACACGTATTCCCCAGGTTACTAAGTCCTTTCACAGTCACTTCAGAGTTAGTACTTGAATGAGAACTCTCTTTGAGCAAGACTTCTTTTTCTTGCTCATTTCTGCTGTCCTTTTCTATCTTTTTGTTTCCAAAGTCTTTGTTCTCTTGTTGTTTTTCTGCTGAAACAAACAAACATACATTAACCCAATAACAAGGGAGGGGCTAGGAAGAAGTTGTTATAGACAGGAGCAATCTATTATGCTTAAAACTTAAAAACATGGTAATGATTTCTGTAATCCACTAGATGCAAGATGTTAGGTTCTTAACTCCTATCACCTAGACAGTACAAAACAAACAAATAAGAAACCCTTGAAACACCGTTTCAGATCAGCATAGCATTTAAACATGACAGCCCACGAGCCACTCACGCCAACAATCTCTGAAACTCAGCATGTGTTATCTGAAATTTCATTCCCGTTGCAACACACTCTATGTTAGGGGTTTCTACAATATCCAACAAGATGGCATCTGGCCCTCCTGACATGGCATTATTGCCTGAAATTAAATTCATAGGTTTCCCACCATCAAAGAATTCTCATGTTCATTTCATTAACAATGACATTATTAAACGGGGAGGTATATATTGTTCAAGACACATTAAAGGTATTATCCCCAAAACTACCTTGGTATATAGCTCAAAATTTCCATGACTTGTTTAACAAAACCATAAAGGAATCCCACATAGTTTTCAGAATAACACCTGCACTGGTTCTACCAGTTTGGCAGTCTACTCGTGATAAGGTTTCTGATAAATGGGGCTGCGAGTCAAGATTGACTTTATGACAATGTAATGCCAGCTCAGAGAAAGCAAGAAAATAGATGATATAATATTTGTAGATGAACAAGAAAAGAACTGCTTGAATATTTGAAACAGACAACCACAGCAAGAAGTCTAGTTGAAACGTGAGAAAAAAAATATTCTAGCAAGCAATTTAAGCTCAAATATTACATGTAAAGTAACTGCTTATCTGGCAAAGACTGAGCAAACACGCCCAAAGATTCTGATCCCTTGTGGGAAAACCTCAGCTGATTCCTGAACAAAATATTCAGAGCCAACCACCCAGCATTGCTGGTTTGGGTGTGATCTATTTCCAAAGGGGGTATGATGTGACTCAAGTGTAGGATGGTGTTGGAAATTTTGATAGCCCCGATTTAGAGCATTTATTTTGATATGAAAATTCTTCCAAGTTTTCCAGTGGAAATGCCTTGCAGAGAAACAGTTTTGCAGGGCACAGCATGCTGTGGAAACTGTAGGGGTTGGTTGGGTTTTTTGCTTTTAAACAACCATAATTTGAAGGTAGACCACAGGCTGAAAACACCATTTTAGAGTTCCCAATGCACTGCAGCAACATGTACAGGCCCAGAAAATAAATCCTCTTGTGTCCTACTGGAAGGAGTATGCAAGCTGCAACAGCTGAAGGCCTAGCCATTCCAGCTGATACACTTCAAAGTGTCCACGTAATTACTCGAATAATAAAAGTCAACCCTTCAGCAATGACAATTTAAATTTTTCCCTCAAATCTCAAGAGAGACTGAGCAATACTGATGAATAAACATGACGTTTCTTAGTATTGAAAGTCAACTCTTTACTCATGGAACATCCTAACATCATACTTAATTTCCTGCTATTCTTTTATTTTTTGGTTTGTAAAACTTTAGGGGACATTAAGCAAAATCTGGTCCAATGAAGTCTATGGGCTAGGATGTTTTGCTTTCAGAACTGACAAAGAAAAATAATGGGAGAAGTTTGCCATTAAAATTACCATAAGGTACTCCAGAAATTAATTATTGTACATTCTTGATTTACAGAACTGTCTGCTGCATTTAAGGGACTTACTCTATGTATTCTATAGATACTTACCTGAACGTGATGAGTCAATACAGACTTGTTTTTTAATATAATCCACAGTCTGGCCCAATCGTGTCGAAGTGCTATACGGAACTTCATTATCACATATGTAGCACCTGTATTGGCCCACCCACATCCAAAAAAAAAAAGATAAAAAAATAATTATTCCTATTTTTTTTCCCTGTTGAAACTCCTAAACCATTTACTTGTTTCACGCAATTAATTACACAAACATACAAAATTTTAAGATGTGGGGTTTGGTTTTGTTTGTTTTTGAAGATTCTGAAGTCTTACAGAAGGATGTTCTATATATTTCTGATTAAGAAAATAAGTTAAAAAAATCAACTTTAATAAACTATTTCAGTGATTGGAAGCGGTGATCTACAAACAAAAAATTGACCCTTAAAAGATGTGTTACAAACCCGGGCTGCATGCAAAGTAAGTGCGGGGCAAATTTTGCCCAAATAAACAAACAAGTATCAGGCCCTAGAGGGAATAGCTTATCAATTTATGGCATTAAAAAAAAAAAAAAAATCTGATCATTTTTGTGCTTCATTAGTCCTGCATGCTTTATTTGTCCTCTTTTGTTACTGATATAAATGTAGTTGTCTCTTCAAGAGCAAAGAAAGTATGTGATTAAACCACTAATCTGTTTCAAACATAATTGTGATAGAAGTTACAGTGATAAAGGCTAGAGTAAGAGTTAAATTTTACTGGAACACATACAGCATACAAAGAGTTGTATGTACCAAGCTTGTACTCTACCCAATCAACTATTTGAAGAGGTCTCAAAAGGTATTGAAGAAAATGCAAATACTTCTGCACTTTGAAAAATGACATTCATAGTTATTAGGCACAAATGCATTTAGCAGACCTCAGGATTATCTTAAGTTTCTGATCTTAAAAGCAGCAGAAGTCTGCGGTAAATTGCTTCCCTAAATCTCTAGCATCTTCAGTATTAGCTGTAACTTTCCTAGTTTTTTCCATGCCTCATTGAAAAACAAAACAAAACAAAAAAACAACAAAGAAACCCTGGCTCTACCTGCGGAATCCCGGGGTATGTATTTATTGTCAATTTGGTTAATTATAAAAATCGACATTCTGACCCCTGGAATAACAGATGATAGTTCATTCCATGGGCAGTTTTTGACACAACAACTTTTTGTCAACTATGTTTTATAGCAAGTCTTGAAGAAATCAATTGATGCCTATTTGACTAATGGCTGAAAAGCATTACTAGACCCAACTGTTATGTCATACTGAAATTACATCCAATAGCACTTCTTGTAAACCTAAAATAGAAGGACATAATAAATTTCTAGAACTCTCCCCTTTACAAGAAATGGTTTTGAATATGGAGATAATTGTTTACAGTTATTATTCAAGTCCAATTTAAAATCATGATTCAATCATGCAGGCATACACAACACATATTTACTATGCATAGAATTTATTCATATATTCATAACACTAATAAATTCTGATTAAAATTGCTTTTGACTTTTTGCTCTTATGTACTAATCCCACTGTGAAATACAGTTCTGGATTGTAGTTCTGATTTATAACAATACTTTACACCCACTATACCATTCTCTGGATAACTTTCTATGTGAGTTTGTACAAGGGAAAAATTCTAGAAGGAAGGAAAATATCTTGTTTAGACAACCTCCTCTCATTCAAAAGTACTTTGATTTAAAAACTGTGGCAATTTTCAAACAGAGAAAAAGTACTTCAAAACCCTAACTTTAACACTAATTTAAAATCACAAAAATAAATTCACTAGTTCATAAGCAACATATATATTATTAAAAATGCCCATCTCCATTCTAGAATACAAAATATAGGGTGTTTTACTGGTCATCACATGTGCCTGCTAAATATGATCAAGTAAAGAGACGGTGTAATATAAAATCAACATAATGATGAATAAGTTTAGAAAAATGTGACTTCCAAGGAAAATCAGAACTATATCAGATACCATATTTCTGTACAGCACATTAAGAATGCTAAGGCTCTCCCTTACACAGTAACATGCTATTCCTTTTAAGACAGGGAAATACTACCAGGGAGATAGAATTTGTATTGACTAACCCCGTAGCATCTTGTAACCCTACAGCTGTGCTTCTTAACAATACATGTTGTATTAAGAGGTCATAATTGCTCCTATTTCCTCAATAGGTAAGTTTTCCATTAAGTGTGTGTCAGAATGGAACTTCTCCCAGGGGTGGAAGTTAAGATTTAGAGCTACACAACGTTTCCGCACGTCACTACTCTGACGAAGCAAAAACAGCAACATTTGAAATCAACAGCGTTTACTAATTGGTCAATTATGAAAAGTTCAATTATGAAAATTTTCTAGCTGCGAGTTTTACAGGAGAGCAATATTTACTCAGCAGATCTTTACAAAGACTGCTGTGTGTGGAAATGCCTTTTTCAATACTTCTATAGAACTCCCAGAAATCACAAAGGAAACAAATTAGATCCCAGCCTCTGTTTCCCTCCAGTTGTGTCTCAACTGTTTCCTGACAAACTCACCACACACTCCAGTTGTCCAAACTGAGAACCAAACAATGGGGATCTGATCTTGGCGTTGTATAATGCTTTAAAGCATGTTGTTCTTGAGAATTTCTGCCACAGCCCTATAATGTTGATAACCAGAAGCGTCACAAAATCCAGTTGACTATCAATGAAACATATATAGAGTTAAGAGTATAAAGAAAGTATTTAAATAAAAAACATTTAATTATGTTCAATCGATTAGGACGAATAGATGGCTCTCTATTTCAAGACATTTTTTCTGCAGACAGAAAAGTACCTTACTGAGTGCAGAATAACTATAGAGTCGCTTGGGGACTGAAGATATAATTTACAAATTCCAGTTTGAACAGCTTGAGAATGCAACAGGAAAAAAAACAACTGTTTGGCATGCAGAGTTCTAATTTCAACAAACTAATGTTAGTACAAGATACTATAGTGAAAATAAAAAATTAAGAGCATTAACATAAATTTAATATTTTCTCAGAAGAATAATTTGGACTTTCTAGGAAAGTAAATCCTCAAGATTGTGTTTCAGCCTTACGTCTGCTAAATGCTTTTGTGCCAAGCTTTGAAGTACTTCAATTGCAGTTCAGAGCAGACATTTTTCATAAGACTAATGTATATCAAATCACTCACGTAGCACCATGCTTAAAATAATATTAAAAAAATAACAGTTGAATTAGAAGCTCTTGTTGTTCCAACTCTATTACGAGGCACTGAAAGATGCTGATAGAAATTAACAACAAAACAAGAGATACCCTATGGCCACATTTTAGACATAACCATATTGAAGGGCTTTCATTAGTTTCTTCCTCAGCTTTTTCTTGCGTCTTGTTGTCTGCCTTGCAGTCCTGACAAACATGCCACTCCACATTCAGCAGAGCCTTTTTCAGATGACCTTGTTCCAGTCCTTTACGAATATGCTTACACACAGGTTCTACAAAACAAAAACCACAACAATGTTGTAGGGTAGCTGTCTGTAGGCTTCAAAGACACAAGCTTCTGGATTACAGCCACAATGACCTCTACAGACTCAAAGGAACATTGACGATTTAGCAAACATAGGAGAAAACCCCTTAAGAAACAAATACTTTGTTACCTCCATTCATAATCTGAGGATATTTTTGGTGCATCCTAAACTACTGCATTACTAAGAAAATAACTAAATAAATAAATCATCCAAGTATCACGCAAATCTACATCTAGTCAGTAGACTTGTCAAAGCTCTTGGATACAAACCTACCTACTGTGCCAGGCTGTGGGCTTCTATTAGTGTGGCATTACGATTCCCACACCTCCCAGGGAGCAGCCACAGCCCACTGCCACAGTTCCCAGTCACCAAGGCAGCACCTGGCTGGCCTATAAAAGTGGAGATTACAGAGATTATGATTCCAGCTGAGCTGCCTCAGTGAAGTTACGCAGCAGACTGCGTTAAAAAAGAACGGCAGAATCATCCTATCTATACCATTATCATTTTGCACTACCATACTACATCCTACTTATAGCTGTATCTTCTGAGCCTGGTGTGAACTCCATCTATGCAAGCTTTGCTAATAGATGTTACACTGAGAATAGGTATTTGCTGGCAAAAGGTAGATAGCAACAGAAGGTTTGGTGTTTTCTTTGCTTGTTTCAGTGTAACCTGGGAGCCAAGAAAAGCCACCTGCATGCTTAAGTCATATACAGAGAAATCACAAGTGACAGTTATATATATATATTTTTTATATGCAGCATGGGTTCAGACATTTAGTATGATTTACCTTGCTGTTTACATAATTCAACAGTATTAAGTCTTTGCTACAGAGTTATTTTTATTGCTCAGATCAGAGACAACATACTAGCTCTGAATCTGTCTTTGCTGAGGACTATGTGCCCAATTACAGCCTCAAGATGTTAAACTCTTTTTCACATGAGCTGGAACCACTGAAAGTTTTGTACCTACAGTTCTGTTTCTGTCCAAGCATACAGAATTTTATCACAGTACACATGCTAGCCAATAAGAACCAAATATAGATATTTAGATGCTTTCAAGTCTAAGGAAAAAAAAAACAAAAACAAAAACCGATGCCTTCATTCCCAACTTCAAAATTGTATTTTTTAAACCAAGTTTTTATATCTTGGCTGCTACTCTACAGTGGAATTACAGTAGTTTCCATTTGCAGCTTTACAGGACTTTCTTAGGGTAAGCTAGTCTATTTTTAGCCAAAGAAGTGAAAGGGCATCAGCAATTACACCATAACTGTTTTTTTTTACTGGAAAAAGATGAGGAAGAGTCATAGTAGAGATTGATCTTGATGATGGGGGGAGGGGGGTGGAAGACAAAAGAAGCTAAAAAGCCTTAGGACACAGAAGCTACCACAAGACAAGGACAATAGAATCTGTGTGTCAGTAAAGAACAGGGTGGTGTCTGAGTAATGCTTTTCAAGACAGATTATCTTACAGCATGCTTAGAAAAGTAGAAACACTAAGGTTTCTTGAAAGACTTCAGTTGCAATTATACAAACCTACACTTTGTAATCAAGTCTTCAAAGCCAGTGAAACCAGTGAGAGTAAAGGCCTTCTAATATTAAAGAGCATTCAAGCACTCTCTGAGGTTAAAACAAACTTTTTTTTTCTCTGTTGGGCTGGAGACTTTTTGGAAAAAACATACCCAGTACATCCAGAGATTCATCAGCCTGTGCAGTTTTGCCTTTGGTACGTTTCTTTCCCATATCTGTAGCCTTTGATTTTCTTCAAACACAACAGTGACCTAACAAAGAAAAATCAGAAATTAGGTTTTGGTTTTACTTGTTAGCTGCTAAACAGTAAAACATTTCTATGGCCAAGATGTCCTTTGAAGTGAATGAACTTGTTCTAGTTTGACGTTCTCAAAAGGAATTAAGTTAATTATAATTTAACAGACACAACTGTAGTTGTGGCAGAAACAAGACGCCAGTGTGAATTATTAAAAAAGGTTTAAAAGGTTACATCAAAAGCATTGCATAGAAGAACAAGGTGAATTAGTTACATATAAAAAATCCTATATGCTTTTAGCACTTGGACTTTCAGTAACTAGCTGCACGGGGATTTCAGGAAATGAAACTGAGTTTGTTCCCATTAAATCTTCAAGTCTTTTGCAGTTACAGTCTTTCACTTTGCTAAATTACTTTGTTGGGAGAAATGCATATTGCTTCCCACTATAACAAGTATGGGGGCTGGTACGTGGTATGCCTGTAAACTCATCTGGAAAAGTGATCCACCACTAGAGAGCCCTAGGCAAAGAGCTTCGCTTCAAGAAGTTTGGTGCTGTGCATGGAATCACAGAATCCTCAGAGTTGGAAGGGGCCTTTGAAGGCCATCTGGCCCAAGTCCCCTGCAATGAACAGGGACACCTACAGCTAGATCAGGGTGCTCAGAGCCCCGTACAGCCTGAACCAGCACATAATAGGGCTTTTTTGCCTTTCGGTCCGGAGCCCCCATAAGGCTCTGTGACTTATCTCACAGATGTCAGAGCTGACATCTGCTGTACCCTGGAAACATGCAAGCTAAGAAAGTTCAGAACTGAGTCTCTGCAGATTGATGCAGGCTTTGCAAGCTGGCCTGGCTCTGCTCTCCACCCTTCACATCAGCAGCAGGTGAATGTGCCACCACAGCACAGCACAGCACCCAATCTGACCCATAACACCCACCCCTCCAAAGCCACTGCTGGGAGCTACTGCAGCCACGGAATGAGGCCACAGAACGAGGCCAAGTGACCCGGCCCGGCAATGCTGACAGGGCTGTTCACTCCCGCTGTGAGTTTCATCCACCCGCGCCGGGCAGACCTGCCTGACAGGCTCTCCTCAGCCTTCCCCGCCAGCAGCCTGCTCCGCATGGCCCAGCGCTTCAAGCAACAAAGCGCTGGGTTCCGGCTCGATGTCGTTACCCTTTATTTTCTGACAAAGTGCTCTCAAGAAGCACTGGGGGACACGCAGGGGAAATACCCACAGGCCCCTCCGGACACCTGCTGCCAGCAGGAGGCCGTACCTCCCCTCCCCTTCCCTCCCCTCCCGCAGGGCGAGGGCCGCAGGGCCAGGACCCGCCGCCTCGCACCGCCCCACTCACCCGTCCCGCGCCGCCCACGTGCCGCCACACGGCCTCGCTCGGTCCGCCGCACAGCCCCGCCCCGCTCGCTTCCCATTGGCCCCTGCGCGCCTCCGCGCCTTTACTGACAGGCGGCGTAGCCAATTGGGAGCGGCGACCGCCCCAGCTGGAGGACAGAGCGGAGCATCAGGGGAAGCGAGCCCCGGTGCTGAGGCGATGGGCGAGCCCGGCACGCTGCTGTCCCTCACCTGCCCCCGTGGCGGCGCAGCCAGCTCGGCGGCGCATGGCTGGGTCCCGGGCAGCCTGGCGGCTTCACCTCACCCCCGCGCCGCTGGGCAACGGTCAGCGGCTCCTGCGCGCACTTCCGGCGCGCTGCATTGTGGGCCGTGAGGGCACGGCGGGGCGTGAGGGGACAGGCAGGGGGCGGCGCATGCGCGGCGGGGTGGAGCCGGTGCTGGCCCCGCCCCGGGCCCAGCGGCAGAACGGCGGTGTCTGCGTGGTGGAGCGGGGCTGGTTGGCAACGCTGGGTCTCACCGCGGCCTTCCAGTACGCGAGGGGAGCTTAGGGGAGAAAACAACTTTTTACACAGTAGCTCACTGATAGGATAAGGGCGATTAAGGGCTTTAAACTAAAAGAGGGGAGATTTAGGCTGGAAGTTACTGGGAAATCCTTTACTTAGAGGGTGGTGAGGCCCTGGCCCGGCTGCCCGGAGAGCTGTGGCTGCTCAAGGCCAGGTTGGATGGGCCCTGGGCAGCCACAGCTGGTGAGGGGCACTGCCCACGGCAGGGAGTGGGGCTGGGGGGCTTTGGGGTCCCTTCCAACCCAACCCATGCTGTGATTCTGTGATTTTCCATCACGGATTAATGAGTGGTCGTGACCTGTCACGTGGACTTCACACTCCAAAATGCCCAATGTCTCTGAATTATTTGATGAAGTTGGTTATAAGGACTAATGTGGTTTGCAGTGGGATAGGTGATGAACTTCTTCATGTATTCAAGTCACACTTTTCTTAACTTTTTCTTAGGAAGCTACAGGAATGACTAACCGAGAAGAAGCTGAGCTGCAAATTTCAGAATTAGATTTACTCTCTAGCATGTTTCCATATGAGGAAGAGTTCGTTGTGACTGACCAGCTGGCGGTAGCAGAACTAAAACACTATGTTGAAAACGAGTCTGCAGAGATGCCATCTTCAAAAGTTCACTTTATACTGAATGTAAAGCCAGAGGACCCTAATGCCTCTATGGTATTGTAATTAATTATTTTTTAATTTATTGTTTTTGTGAAGGGAATGTTGTTTCTTGTTTTTTTTTTTTCCCTAAAAAAATATTGTGAGACTTCAGAGTTTCCTTGAACTTAACATTTGATCATTTATTTTTAGGTAGAATTCTCTGTGGTCTGTGCTTTACCATTTAAATATCCATCTGTTCTGCCAGAAATTACCGTGAGGTATGTTATTAAAAATACAGCTAATAAAAATACTTAGAAGCTGTTGTACTACATAGATAAAGATATAATACCAAAAAAAAAGTCCTTTTTTTTGATACTTTACTATCAAATTAGTCAAATTAATTTACTAGTCAAATTAAGCGAGGTGGACAATGGCACTGAAGAAAAACAAATGTACAAGAACCTGATTCCTTCTGTCACATTGGCAAATAAGTGAGAAAGTAAGAATAATGAGGAAGAGTGCCATCTTCTGTACAAAGGGGTTATGTGTAGATACTATTCATTGGTCTAATGCTCAAGAAGAGTCTTGTTGTCCATTTTGGCAAGGCTTAACACTGACTAAAGGAGTGAAAAGTTGTCAAAATGCTGTTACTGCCAGACTTCAGGTTGGTTTTCTTGTTGTTTTGTTCATTTTTCTTGAACGTTTCTGTTTAAGGAAGTATTTTCTGTCATTTTGTATTACTGAAAATTAGTTCAGTCACCATACCTCCTTCTTCAGCTCCTTTTTCTCGATTCTGATTTACATATCGTTAGTACTATATGTGTATTCAAGAGTTCGCACAATAATTAAATACTTTTTATGACCTTTTATACCTCAGATGGCTTAAGTATCAATAGCAAGTACGTATAACCTGATTTGTTTGGCAACTTGAAGTAAACTTTGAAAAACATGCTAAATTGTAAGCACATTACTTTTTTTTTTTCCCTTTAGGTCACCATTATTAAGCCGCTCTCAGCAGGTTCAGCTGAACTCAGATCTAAAAACATACTTGATGCAGAACTGCAGTGGTGAGCCTTGCGTGTTGAGTGCCAGAGAATGGGTTAAAGACCATGCAGCTGCTTACATTGATAGAGAGCTTTCATCTTCCTCAGCGACGACATCACATGCCATGCAGGCAGAGGACGTCGTCTTCACAAGACTGTGGATCTACAGTCACCATATTTACAACAAGCAAAAAAGAAAGAATATTATTGAGTGGTCCAAGGAACTCTCTCTGTCAGGGTTTTGCATGCCAGGGAAACCTGGTGTTGTTTGTGTGGAAGGTCTACAAAGTAGTTGTGAAGAGTTCTGGTCAAGGTTAGCTTTTCTTTGTGCTTAAATGCCATTAGCAGTTAGACTACTGTGGGTTTTTGTGTTGTGTATGTGGCGAGAAGACGTGACACCCAACTACCTTCCAGCCTATAAAGGTCTGCAAAATATATATATAAAAATATACATTTGTCATAATGTATTTGCAGCTCTGAATATCCACTGTACTGCAGTCAAAACTGCTAATAATGTACCGTACACATATCTTGCTCTGTATTTCAGTGGTACAGCAATGGACAGCAGTACCTCAATCTTGTTAGATGTGTGTGGTTATGTTGCTTTATCATCAAGATTTTATTCTGCTCCTATCATTTATATGGGTGGTGGAGCCTAAATGAACGTTACCCTTTGATAGTAACATCTAAGAGAGTGTGACAAAACATGAATGTTAGAGTTCTTAGCACAGGCAAAGCAGAAGTGAGCACTGAAATTGAAGTTGCATCTTCACCAATTATTTTTTGAGGAGATACGTTAAGGTTTTTGAAGGAGATAAAATGAAGCAAGCTGCTGCTTATGGGAGTATTTACATGTGAGCAGCATTCCTGTGACCAACTAGGGAACCATTATTTCTGTCCAGATATATGTACAAATTGATTTGTTGACTTTTGTGATAATAGCTATTTCATCCTGTCCTCTCAAACAGTCTGCATTTTATAGGTAGGTTGATGTTTCTTCCATTGCTTTCAGAATCAGAAGATTAACGTGGAAAAGAATACTAATTCGGCACAGAGAAGATGTCTCCTTGGAAGGTGGAGGTCTTGCTGAGATTCAGAAGCAAAGAAAGTTCCCCACTTTGGAAGAAAAATGTTTTGATGCACACGGTGCCAGAGGAAATCATATGGATTTGGGGCAGCTGTATCAATTTTTAGAAGAAAAAGGATGCGCTGACATTTTTCAAATGTACTTTGGGGTCGAAGGGCATTAGATCACCACAGGTCCAAGTCCCTGCGTTTGTAAATTAATCCTCATAGCGGATTCGTCAGCTGTTCTGCAACAGTTGATCAGAGAGGGAGTTAATTTGATGAATGCAGTTTTCTGTGAAAACACGTATTCAATGAAATCCAAGTAATGAAAATGACCGGATGAATGCTTTATTACAGAGAAAGAAAATATGGTTGATTCCCTCCTGGGTGTAATTACAGAATGTGGGATTGCAGTGAATGAATATTTGAATAGGAAGAGCAGAAAGATGTGTGTACCTCTCAGGAGAGGAAATGCGATGTTTACATGATTTATTACTGTTTACATACACTGCACAAAGACTTTTGCTAACGATCCTTTCTTGTACTTTCTACATGAATGGTTATGAGATTAATCCATTTTATTTAAAAAATAAAGCAGCAGGTTCAGAAAAGCCTTATTTATGCCAATGGGATGCCTGACTCAGTCAGTCATAAGAGCTTGCTGTAGGTTAGGGCATGTGCACAGCTGCCTCTGGCTGCTTGCTGAAGGTTGGGTTCCCTGATGCTGGCTCCGGGATAGTCAGACTGATGGCATTGATTTCCCAAGTGTGCAGTTCACTCTGAGTGCCACCTCTGTTTTCAAACCTGGTTTCAGCTACTTTTGTGTGGAGGATATGGCTGCCAAGTTGTTCCTGCGCTCATGGATTCTGTACCTAAATCATGCTGAAAAGTGCCTGTTGGATACTGCTGAGATTGATTGAACATTTCTTTGAAAATCCAGTTCCCTTGTGAACATAGAGAGCCGTGCTATCACCTTTTGCAGTGATATTTTGCTGTGATTTTATAGGGTAAGCGGACTTTTCCCTCTGTTTGAAGCTGTGCCAAATTTTAACTCCTTTTCATTGTATGAGGATACCGTGGCGTAATAAAGGCCCCGCCACACGCTCCGGGTGTCGATATGCTGAGATCAGTTGAGGGAAACGAGGGTGGGGGCTGTGTGCCACGCAACGCGGCGCCGGCGGCTCTGCTTGGGGAGGTGGGGGCGTGGCTATCGGGGGGCGGGGCTTCTTATGGCTCCGCCTCCCCACGTGACGCGGCTCCTCTCTCTCCCTCCTTCCGGAAGCGCCGCTCCTCGTCCCGGAGCTGTGCCTGCGCCGCTGCCATGGGGGGCAAGAACAAGCAGCGCACCAAGGGCAACGTGCGGGTGAGCGCTGCCGCCTTCCCGCCCCGCCCCGTCGCTTTGGGGCCCGCAGGCGGCCCGGGCGGGTCGCGGGGCCCGGCCTCGCGGTTTGCGGCCTCCGCCGCTGGTGAGCAGTTCGGGCCGCCCTTCCCCTCCCGCGGCCTGCGGAGGGGCCGCGGCCCCGCGCGGGGGTCGTGAGCACCGCAGGTGGGGCCTTCCCCAGGCCCCGGCCCTCCGTGGGGCGTCCGGGAAGGGCAGGGAGACCGCAGAAATGTCAGGGATGAAACTGTGGCGGGTGCCCGTGGGGGTGTGCTGGGGTAGCCCGGGCCGGGCCCCTGCCGCCTTCCCCCGAGGGGACGCCGAGGGGCAAAGTGACAGCGTGTGGAGATGGAAGTTGGGTAACATGTGGCTCACGTACCTCAGGAGAATCAGACAAGTACCATGGACATCAGCAAACTGTCCTTGCCTAAAAACAGAGCCAACAGAACTGCAGCTGTCTTTGGGAATTAAAAGGTGCTTGGCTTATAGGGTGTTGCAGAGAGCCTTTGAGCATCCCTCAGTTTTAGGGCTGTCTCTTCATAAGAACGTGTTTGGAATAAACATGAGTTCATCACGAGAGCTTGCAAGCAGGAAGGGGACTTTTTACACCATCTGATGGAAACAGGACAAGGGGGAATGGCTTTAAACTAAAAGAGGGGAGATTTAGATTAGGTGTTCAAAATAAATCCTTTACCCAGAGGGCGGTGAGGCCCTGGCCCAGCTGCCCAGAGAGCTGTGGGTGCCCCATCCCTGGAGGCGCTCAAGGCCAGGTTGGATGGGCCCTGGGCAGCCTGAGCTGGTGGGGGGCACTGCCCACGGCAGGGGGTGGGGCTGGGGGGCTTTGGAGTCCCTTCCAACCTCAGCTGTTCTGTGAGCGAGGTGTTGACTTATCTGGGACAAACAAGATCAAGTGGTGAACTCCAAACCAGGCACTGCAATCTGATGGGATAGTGTTACATATGTAACACCTTTTGCTCCGATCTTCTGGATTCTTGGCCCTTTGCTTTGTTGCTGTAGTGTCCTTTGTTTGATGCCTGTTTTAATTTTCCTCCTGACACTATGAGCATGTCGTGGGAGCTGTATTGGTTCCTATGCAGTAACCTGAGAAGAAGTGGAAAAAACAGCAGTGAAGAAAGATACAGTTTCTTAATAAATTCTTAACTTACAGAAAGACTTTTTTGCTATACTTTTTTTTTATATGTGTGTACCAATAATGTAATTTTTCATAATGGTTCATGGATTAAAGTCATGACAGGGAAACGGAATGCTGATTCTGAAGAGAAGAATAATTTTCTAGGTCAAACTTCTATGTTTATATCACGGATGGCCCTTTTTGTGAGGCTTTGTTTTAAATAGAAGGTTAATTACACAATATAAATAGGATTGTGATTTTGGATGCCTGATGCATGCAAAATTCAATCAAGTGACTGACGTGTGTCACTGACTGATGTCCGTGTTGTTTGACAGCCTTCTAGCAGCGGCCGAGCCGCAGAGCTCCTCGCCAAAGAACGTGGGACGGTGCCTGGCTTTATTGGCTTTGGAACATCTCAGAGCGATCTCGGCTACGTTCCTGCCGTTCAAGGAGCAGAGGAAATAGACAGCCTGGTGGATGCTGACTTCCGAATGGTCTTGCGAAAACTCTCTAAAAGGGATATCATAACAAAATTAAAAGTAGGTGTATCCTTTGTCCCCCATAAAAAAAATTAATTGGAGGAGCACGTCTATTTTTCTTAAGCGTGGGAGAGGAAGTGACCAAGCTACCCGGTTATATATTCCCATCAGCAAATTGACTAGAGCTGCAATACCAGAGGAGGACTTCTAAGACCTTGGAGGACTCGTAAGACTGTCCATTAGGCAGTGCTGACAGCACTCATAACGTTGACTCTAAGGATGATAAACTGCAAGAAATGAGTTAGTTTTTGAAAGAGTTGTAGTATCTAGTAGAAGCTGGTAAACTGGGGAATGTGGATATTTGACAATTCTTAAATCATGCTCTTGATATCTTGTTTTTAGGCTATGCAAGAGTTTGGTACAATGTGCAAAGAAAGAGAAGCAGAAGTTGTTAAAGGTGTTCTTCCTTACTGGCCAAGAATTTATTGTAAAATCTCATTAGTAAGTACAAAACTCTGTAAATTAGAAATTTCCCTGGATGCTTCCTGTGAAAACCTTTAAGGCAGTCATATTGATATATCTATTTTTATTATAATTGTTGGCTTATTCTAGGGAAAAAAATTATCAAAGTAGCATTCTTTGTTACCGATATGTTTCCATATTGGCAATGGCTGGAACCTTGAACTGTTGATACCTGGGCTCTATTTGCTGTTTGTTGGACCTTTGTGTATAAGAATGACAAGATATTTCTTCTCTTGAAAAGTTCTTTTTTGTATATACCAGAACAGATAATGTACCATTTAGTTAAGATAATTATAAATCTTTTTGGTCTAAGGCTAAGATCTGATCTGTTTTTAATATTTAAAAACAAACAACAACAACAAAAAAACCACAGGTAAGCAGCTAATCCATGATTTTACAGTATGATATTTAATGCATCTTCAAACCATCTGGAATGGTTACTGTTGGAAACGTGATATTGGACAAAATAAATTACTATTCTATCCTTTGGAACAGTTCCTGTTGTTTTTAGGAGCCAAGAGCATAGAAAGTCATGATGTACATTCATACACAAATAATGGATCGTTGCAAATAAGTGCACAATTCGTGTAGGCTTATGGTGCTTTTAATTCTAAAAGTATCTTCCAGAGTTTCTGTTGTTCTTTCCTCCTGTCTTCTTGTTAAATGTTGGCATAAACTGAAGATACTGACTGTAGCTACGGATATCTGGGAAAGGTTACAATTCTGGATGTGCAACGTATCACAAATACGTTGGTGCTATGTTAGGACTCTTCTTTAAAAGTACTTGAATATTTTCAAATCTATGTAGCTTGATTCGTTACAAAAATGGCTGAGCTGAGAGAGAGCTTTTTCTTTGTAATTTCTTTTTTTTTTTTGTCATTTCTTCAGCTTTGGAATACTTGGCATCAAAAATATACTTTATTTTGCTTTAACAGGATCATGATCGCCGTGTTCGAGAAGCAACTCAGCAGTCTTTCGAGCAACTGATTCTTAAAGTAAAGAAACACTTGGCACCTTACTTAAAAAGTATCATGGGATACTGGCTAATTGCACAATGTGACACTTACTCCCCTGCTGCTTCTGCTGCAAAAGTAGCTTTTGAAAAAGCTTTTCCTTCAAGCAAACAACCTGAGGCCTTAGTATTCTGTAAAGATGAAATTCTTAATGTGAGTTGGTATTTCTTTAAGGCTTTGTGTGTGTGTGTCAGCTTCTCAAGAAAAATTCAAAAGTCATCCTGCCCCCACCTCTTCGTGGTTAAATTTCAGTAAGACAAATTTCTTTTTCACCTGAAACTATGCTCCCACTAATGTGAAGAGCAGACTGATACAAACATACCTTCCTCTGGTTTTTGACACTATTGTCATGATTGGAACTGTACAACTCTAAGAATTAACTATAAGAATTAGTTTTATTGTACGCATTTCTCTGTAATAATGCTCAGTCATCTGATAATGTTGCTGACAGATTGAATAATGATTCAGGAGTAGATTAGCTGCAATAGTAGATGCTTAGAGAATGCTGAGCACTGTTTCAGAAAGCCTCAACAAGTGGTATTGCTACCAAGGTTAATACTCTTCTGCCATTCATGTGTGAAACTGATATTAAAAACGTGAAAGTTTGCATTTCTGGCCCGTCGTATGTCAACTTAAGCTTTTTGTTTTGTCTCAGTTTGTCTTCTTTTTGCCAGATGCACGTCAGCGTAGGGCTGCAGCTTAGAAAGTGTTATGAAGTCTTGATTCAATGACACCTGCTGTGTTTAAGAGGGGTCAATAAAATTGTGTTCTTGCTCACTAGCATGCATGAAACATGTTTAAGATACTCAAGGATTCTGAAGTTTTACTGTAGAGCTGTTTCTGAAATATATAAATATATATATATATATAACTTTTATTTTTTCTCCCTAGGTTCTTCAAGATCACCTTCTGAAAGAAACACCTGATACACTCAGTGATCCTCAGTATGTTAACCTCCTTTAATGGTTTTATGGTCTTGGTCTGTGTTGGGTTCACTGTTGTCCCTGGAGGTAGTAGATGTAGTTCTGTTTAGAGACAGAATGGTTATGTGAGTCCAGATCCCAGCTACTTTACTTGGCATTTAAAATTTCTGAAAGCATTTATATTTATCAGTTGTCTAATTCTTGTTTCACATCTTTTAGAAGTAGTATTTATGAATAGCTGGAAGATGGGATAACTTGAAACTTTAATGCTACCTAATTACTTTATGAAGTATTGGAACCTATGGAAAGCCTGTTGATTAATTTATGGTTCACTTTAATTTTATTTTCGTTTGTCTTTCTGAGAACTGTACCAGAGGAGGAAAGAGAAGCCAAATTTTTCCGGATTTTGACCTGTTCCTTGTTAGCTTTAAAGAAGTTGCTTAGCATGCTGCCAAAGAAGGAGTTACATTCATTGGAGGAAAAATTAATGTCACTTCTGTCTCAAAACAAATTTTGGAAATATGGCAAACACAGTACACCACAGGTAATTTTATTTTAATTATTTTAGTGGATTTTCATTCAAGATAATGCATTGAATCTAAGCAGGTACTGATTTATTGTGTTCTTCAAGACTGAATTTAGCATTTTGATGGATTATGTTTGAAACAGTTTTAAAATTTCCAGGCCGTAAGTAGAAAATATTATTCTAAAATTTGCCTAATAGGCCAATCTGTTATTTTAGTGTCCCCATCATCTACTTCTTGGCAGTCTACAGTCATTTCAAATTCATATAGGAAAAAAAAACCTGTCAGTTTACTTCATGTGTTTGTAGTGCTTTCAGATTTTTATTTTTAAAACTATTGGTTGTTGCTCTGCCATCTCTCTGCGTAGAGTGAAGCATTGATTCTTGTAGTAGTTTATTAAGATGTTTTGAAATGCTTTTGATAAAATATGCCTTTCCAGAAATGTATTATAAAATGAAGTGAATCAAATACCTGTTATCACTGAACAAATCATTTTAAAATATTAAATAATATTTATTTTTAATAATATTTAAACCTTTGCTGATATGCTAAAATATGGAACCTACCTGTTTACTTCAGAAGGAATGTTATGAAAGTATGCATAGTGGCAATGTGTTGTCATCTGCCTAATGTTTTTGTTTTTGTGGTGTCAGGTTCGTTCAGCTTTCTTTGAGCTGGCTTCTGCTTTTTGCCAGTATTTGCCCGACTTAGTGAAAGCTGAAGCCCCAAGAGTTTGTCCCACTGTTCTTCTCAGTATTGATGACAGTGATGCAGTGGTGTGTCCTGCTCTTTGGGAAGCTGTACTTCATGTTATTGTCACTATTGAGGTAATGTAATAAATCTAAGGGCAAATGTTTAACTTTTCACCAAGTGCCGGAGTTATTTGTGTAGAATAAGGAAGAACAGCTTATCTGTTTTTTTTTTTGTAATTAATAACATGAATTTATCAATGCTGCACTCTCCTTCCTCCTCCTCAGAGCATCAATGTAACTCTTCAATCTATTGTATCCAGTATAGGTTGTTTTGTAAGTTTAGTGAAATCAACCTGAATCTCTTGGATTAAAAATAGATAAAGCTTTTTTCTTGGTTAAAGAAGGCTACAAAAATGACCTTCAGTGCTTTTTCTTTTTTTCTTTTCCTCCTTCCTCCTTTTCCTCCTTCCTCCTTTTCCTCCTTCCTCCTTTTCCTCCTTCCT
>WBMW01002521.1:605863-726953 GCA_013396635.1 Penelope pileata | reverse complement strand
CCTTTTCCTCCTTTCCTTTTTTCTTTTTCGGTGAAATACCAGCTTTACTGAATTTAGCAGCAGGAGAAGCAGAGCTCATTGCAGACACATATCCAATGTGCTCTTGGGGGTTTAATGTTGCAGATACTGTGTAACCACTGGTATAAATTGTAACAATTTGTGGAAAAACATCTTTGTTATAGACATCTTGAACTATGATAGATCAGATGACAAAAATCTTTGAGGTGTGTGAAGAAAGTGCTGAGGTATTTTGTGATCTTTGGAAGATTTTTTTCAGGAAGTTTTGGTGTTAGTGATACTTCTGAAGTTAGGATTTTGAAATCGCTGCTTGTTCTCAATGATGAGAACTGATAAATGCAGAAGCAGGTACGATAATGATTTTTATCAAAGATTCTTAAGTGCAGGATCATTAAAAAGTTTGTTAGCAGTTTGCTAAGAAAAATTTTGTTTGATTTTTTGAACAGTTTTATCATAATAACTGCCAAAAATTCACTAGCTGAAATAAGCAGAAGTTGATTTTTAAAAATACTGGCAACTCAAATTTTGCAATAACTTGCTTTGGCTACAATTTAGTGAGGTGGATTAAATGTCTATAGGGAGTTCCTCCAAAGCAACGTATTCCCATTTAATTTACATTAAGTATATTTCTTTCTCTAGGACTGTTGGAGTCATGTAAATGCCAAAAAAGGAGTTCTTCCAAAGCTGTGGACAGTACTTCGAGAGGGTGGACGAGGGCTAGCTACTGTTATATACCCAAACATCTTGCCATTCATTAGCAAGGTACCTCCTGGCATCATGGAACCAAAGCTGGAATATTTGAGAACTTTTTTCAGCTCTGTAATTCAAGGGTATGAACCACAAACTATTTATTTGTTCTCAGTCTCTTTTATGTTCGGAAACAGGAGGACTAATATTCTTTAAGTATTTAAATATAGGTAACTATATCTTTTGGCTTGAGGATATTTAAATATGCACGTATCATGTATTTTAGGGATTAAAAAACCTCTCTTCACTATGGTATTTGAAAATAACATTTCCAAAATACTTTTGCACATCCAATGCTAGAGTCAATNAAATCTAAGAGCAAGTGTTTAACTTTTCACCAAGTGCCGGAGTTATTTGTGTAGAATAAGGAAGAACAGCTTATCTGTTTTTTTTTTTGTAATTAATAACATGAATTTATCAATGCTGCACACTCCTTCCTCCTCCTCAGAGCATCAATGTAACTCTTCAATCTATTGTATTCAGTATAGGTTGTTTTGTAAGTTTAGTGAAATCAACCTGAATCTCTTGGATTAAAAATAGATAAAGCTTTTTTCTTGGTTAAAGAAGGCTACAAAAATGACCTTCAGTGCTTTTTCTTTTTTTNGGTTTAATGTTGCAGATACTGTGTAACCACTGGTATAAATTGTAACAATTTGTGGAAAAACATCTTTGTTATAGACATCTTGAACTATGATAGATCAGATGACAAAAATCTTTGAGGTGTGTGAAGAAAGTGCTGAGGTATTTTGTGATCTTTGGAAGATTTTTTTCAGGAAGTTTTGGTGTTAGTGATACTTCTGAAGTTAGGATTTTGAAATCGCTGCTTGTTCTCAATGATGAGAACTGATAAATGCAGAAGCAGGTACGATAATGATTTTTATCAAAGATTCTTAAGTGCAGGATCATTAAAAAGTTTGTTAGCAGTTTGCTAAGAAAAATTTTGTTTGATTTTTTGAACAGTTTTATCATAATAACTGCCAAAAATTCACTAGCTGAAATAAGCAGAAGTTGATTTTTAAAAATACTGGCAACTCAAATTTTGCAATAACTTGCTTTGGCTACAATTTAGTGAGGTGGATTAAATGTCTATAGGGAGTTCCTCCAAAGCAACGTATTCCCATTTAATTTACATTAAGTATATTTCTTTCTCTAGGACTGTTGGAGTCATGTAAATGCCAAAAAAGGAGTTCTTCCAAAGCTGTGGACAGTACTTCGAGAGGGTGGACGAGGGCTAGCTACTGTTATATACCCAAACATCTTGCCATTCATTAGCAAGGTACCTCCTGGCATCATGGAACCAAAGCTGGAATATTTGAGAACTTTTTTCAGCTCTGTAATTCAAGGGTATGAACCACAAACTATTTATTTGTTCTCAGTCTCTTTTATGTTCGGAAACAGGAGGACTAATATTCTTTAAGTATTTAAATATAGGTAACTATATCTTTTGGCTTGAGGATATTTAAATATGCACGTATCATGTATTTTAGGGATTAAAAAACCTCTCTTCACTATGGTATTTGAAAATAACATTTCCAAAATACTTTTGCACATCCAATGCTAGAGTCAATTCTTTGCATCTATCCCTGTCGTCTTCAACCTTCTTTTTATTTTTATTATATATTCCTTGCCAAAAGCATTCTTATCTTTCCTTGTCAAAGTTTTATGTTTACTGCATGATAAATTTTAAAATGGAAAATAAATTTAAATTTGAGTTACTTTGCAGAGATCAGGTTCCTCTTGCCAGTGCAGTGGTCTCACTTCATTATAGAGATTATTGGAGATTAGCATTGTGGTTGTGAAATTTAGTATATGCAGGAACTTTAATTCTCATTATATATTGAATATATGTTGATTTTAAACAATTTGAATTGCTATCATGGTTTGCCTTTGAAATGTTAAAACCAACTGTCTATCAAATGTAATTTAAATATTATGTGTGCATTGTATACTCAAGCATATGTACATAATTTTCTGGGAGATTGAATGCAACTTATTTAAAAATCAATTCTCGATTGATGCTGGGATGGTCAATAGCAGAGTTCTTGGAGAATACAGTTACGTAAGAGTTGGTTTTGAAGAGTACATAGAATTTTATTACAACCACTAAAATGTGGTATTTGTATAGTAACTTCTTTGTGACGTAATTCTTGTCAAAAAGTAAACGTCATGGTTGCTCTGAGTCAAACTGATTGTGGTGAAACCATCTTTTGATGGCTTTGTTTTTGTGTAGTTTTTCAATTTATTTATTATTCTTTTTTTTCTGTAATGATTAGTTCCTTTCTGTATTATAACACAAGCCACAGACTTAAAATAGTAACAATTTCTAAACCTGTTCGGTGTGTACAGAAAATTGCAGATGAGATTTGACAAATAGACTGTAGACTTGTTTGGATAAGTTTCCTCAATTTATTTATTTTTATTTATTTATTTTTTATTGAATGCTAAAACAAGATTAAAAAGTAATTTTAATATAATATATATTACATACCTGGTTTTATTGTCTTGACTCCTTGAACGTGTCCTGTTGAATTCATTTTGATCTGACAATAATATCAGTTTTGTCTGGATAAAGGCAAGATAGTCAAGGTTACAGTGAAGTGTTACACTGGGTTTCTTTGAAGTTTAGATGATTGACTGTTCACCTTCCCAATATTACCTTTCATTAGGTTGTCAAATGAGCGAGCACTAGCCAGTCCTTCAGAAAGTTCAGCAATTATAAATGCATTTATGGAATGTCTGCGCTTTGCTGTACTACAGAAAATTGATGAAGAAGATGCCCAGAGACAACTTCATCAAATGCTGATCTATGACCAGGTATTTTTTAAAAATACCTTATGTTGTTTTGTATACATGTAATAATTCAAAGTTAAAGGCAACCAGAAACTTCTGTGAGGATTTATTTCTCTGTTGTAAGTCTCAGGAGATTTAATGGGGAAAAAAAATGTTACTGAAGTTGTTCAGTGTTTTCCTTGCTATAAAATTAGCCATATTACTGTGCTGTCTAAATTATATGAATGAAAGGGAGTAAAAAGCATCCAATATATTTTTATTATGTGTACAAGCATTAATAGTTCTGAGGTTTTTGGTATTGGTTCCAGAATGGTTTTCAAAATTATAATATTTCTTGGTATTTTAAATAACAAAATGCTTCTCTAGTTGGATCAATGTTATTTTTTTTTTCTTTTCCTTTATAGTTAATTGCTCTTACTGATGCTGTACTTCAGGAGCCCAGGTTACAGAATGGACCATTATTTTATCAAATAGGAGAAACATTAAGCTCCTGGGAAGCTAAAGCTGAAGTCTCCAGTGATGAGGGCACAGATGAAGTTTTCCAGAAACTGTTGTCATATTTTTGGGACTGTTTTTTAAAAATGTGTGTTCTTCATGTTGATAAGTCGGAGGCTGATGAGAAGACATTGTTTGCCATATCTGATATGCTAGAAGTTCTTCAGAATCCAAGAACTGCTACAAAACCAAACAAAAGAAAATCTCTAAAAATCAGATTTACAGATGAGGATGAATCTGAAAGGAGCACAGAGAATGGAAAGATCACAGAAGTGAAGAGTAATAGTGACTGTGAAATACAGGCTGACCTACAGCATAGTTCACTTCTAAGGAAAGAACCTTTAGAAGATTTAGTCTGCAACCTTTCTGAACTGAGCATTGTGTACGTCAATGAACAGAAGTCAGAGCAGCATTTGAAATTCCTTTCTGCCCTGCTCAACTCTTTTTCTTCAAACAGAGTTTTTCAAGTACTTTTAGAACAGGAAAGTGACACAAGCTGTACTCCAGCTGAATCCCAACAAGGCATAAAAGTTCATCATGAAAATCCATCTGTACAATTTCTGTATATGAATTTAATAACTTGGCTGAAAGAAGACTGGAGGAAAGACACGCATTTTCTGGTTGATATTTTGTACAGTGTGCTTAATTGTTGCAACAGTAATGATGAAAGGAAAGTCATTCTTGATGATTTAACGAAGGTATGTCTCTTGTGGATAGATGTTATTGAAGTTACCGTTCTTTTTGTGGAGTGTGGTTGATTAATCTTTTTATTTTGGGGAGATGGAATGAAACATATTCTACATGAACTTTGTTAAATTCAGCCTAACAAAAGTAGATGTAGAAAAGTTTTTGTTACCATGTTGGAATCATACTTACGTATTTTTATATATATATATATAAATACATATATATACTTTTATATGTATGTATTGTCAGAAGTTCTCTATTCTTACCCGCTTCTTTAAACAGTATGCTTTTATATTAGTCATAGGAGGCCTTTCTCTTAAAGAAATGTCTGTATGATAGAGAGAGACTTGGGAGGCAAAATAACTAATAAAATCTTTGTTACTGAAACGTAGCAACTTCTGCTTATCACTTGCAGAAAATGAAGTTATAAAACAGTTGAAAAGGTAACAAATACTTCTAATTCAGCAAATAGTTTCTGTTAATTTTTTTGGATCTTATTTTCCTTCTAGATGGATCTGAAATGGATTATTTTTCTCCAGATAATTCAAAAGGTACCCTTTCAGACTTTTTTTTGTTGTTTTGCGTAGTTTAGAATGTTTCTCTGGTTTCATTCATCTTTGAGACTTAGATGTATTAGACCTTTTTTTTTTTTTTTTCCTTTCAAGTAATGATAAAAAATCATGTAGCAGTACTTCCATAGTGTTGTTTTAACCTCATTTAAATCTAAGGTTAGTCTTAGAAATGAAATTACCATTTAAAAAAAAAAAATGCAAAAAATAACAGAAAAAAGCCCCGCACATCTTTGTCAGTTAGTTTTCTAACTCTGATTTAGGCATTCTCTGGCCTCTGTAGTTGAGAAGAGGAAAAAAGAGAACTTTCAGAAGGTGTCTCACTTCACCCTAAAGTGGAGTTTTGACGTAGCAGTAATTGCTGTCTTCTCTCTGGCCAAAAAGGAAGTTAGGAGAATTATCACAGATATATGCACCTGGAGACTTATGTTTATATCACAGTAAGATTCTCACTCTGCAGGTAGGGAAAGTCTGCGGGTAGCAAACTCTGTAGGTTTGATAGGTTGTTTCTGAAGACTGAATGTTAATTTTACACTTAGTAATGGAAGTTAATAACTTAAAAAAAAATATTAGAATGATTTTCTTTTTTGTCACTCAGGCATGCTCAAGCACAACAAAACTTTCCTTAGTCTCTGACTGGCTGAAGGGGGATACGCTTGGAGAAAGACTTGTAATGCTGGCAGATGATCTGTGTCACCTGGGTTTGAAACAAATAGCAGCCTCACCAGAATCATCCTCTTCAGAAAGGTGGACTGTCCTGAGTTTGGTGTTGTCACAACACATTAAAAATGGTAGGCATATTTAATCTTTGGAGTTTGTGAATTTTAAGTACTGCGTTTAGACTTTGTTTTTGTTACCAGAATTCTGGGTGTTTTGGTGTAGAGGAGAATCAGGAAAACTCCTTCTTCTCTCCAGTTAGAAAGTTCAATGAACTTACTTTCTTATGGGTCAATGATGTCCTAGGGCTGAAGTCTTCAGCTCGCTCAGTGAATTGACTGTTTGTCAACTTGTAGAACTGACAAATTAGTTATTCAGATTAATCAAAACTAAAATACAGGGATCTGTAGCAGTGTCTTGTGATACAGAATGATTAAATGACAAAAATAAAACAAATTTAAAATCAATAAATAGAAATGTGTTCTTCCTATGTATGCTTTTTATAACTTTCTCTTTTCAACAAGCTGTTAAAGCTCAGAAAAAAGAATAGAAATAAATGTTTTTAGGAACTGCTGTGAAAAGAACTGATCACCAGTGAATATCATTATTAGCACTAGTACGTCAATATCTTGATTATGGGCTGTAGGTTTGATCATGTCAATGCTCTTGTTCACTTACACTCTTTTTAAAAAAGCTGCAATAAAACCAGAAAGCATCCAAAGAAAGATGGCAGAGTTTATTAGGGGAAAGTGATGGTTTCTGTTTGGAATCAAATAAGCCAGAATTCTTCAGCTTGCAAAGAAAGTAGTTGGGGTTGTGCTTGTGGTGAAGAGCCACAAGATCCATAATTCATATGGAAAATGCAAATAGGAAGGATTTTTTCATTGTTTCTTAAAACAGGGGAACCTGAGGTAGCTGTATTTAAATAGCTCATTTGAGGAAAGAGAATAGTATACTGTTTCATGCAGTTGACAATTAGTGGAACTTAATGCAACTGTATGCTGTGGAGTTTGAGTATAAATGGGAGTAGCTTTGAAAACAGTGTTTGAAAATAGATCCAGTAAGAAAGGGGCTTCTATTCGTAGAAGACAGATCTGACTGGGTTAATTATATCCAATGTCCAACTGTAATCTCTGGTTCAAAATGGATTGGCAGAAGTTAGGAAGGAGTAAAAGGGATTGAAGTATCACCCTGCATTTGCTCAGTTCATGTACCGTTTATCTATCGTGGTTTAGACAGAGAAAGGATATCTGACTATATGGACCCTTGGTTTCATGGTCCAAGATGACTGTTGAAGAAGAATTTTATGTACACATTAGACTGAAACTACTTTGTGCTTGATTTTTGCATTCAGTATTAGTAAATAAAAAGCAAGTAGGTATATATTAATATGATGTCTTTGAGAGATTGTTTGTCAGATTGTCAAAGCTCAGTGTCCTTTTCCTATCCCCAATAGAATCTTTGATTGGTGAAACTTACGTTGAAAGGATTATTGATAAACTACAAGCAGCTCTGTCTAAAGCCAGAGACCTTTCAGAAGCTGGAAATACTGAACCGTCAGTGTCTTTCATCTGTGATGTAGCCTCAAGTTTTTTCAGCTCAGTTAAAGGGTGTTTACTGATGCCATCCTCAGAAGACTTGCTGCTTACCATCTTCCAACTGTGTGCTCAGAGGCAGGATGCTACACATTTAACAGGTGATTTGAAAAAAAAAAAAAAATTGTTTCTGACCACATCTGATATTGTGTTGTTATTGTTTTCAGTTGTTTTGCTTACCTCTTAAATTTTGTTTTGAGAGGAATTAGTAGCTAGAGGAGTGAAAAAATCACTCTTGCTCTCAGATAAAATATTGCTTGTGTATCAGAGTTTATTTAAAATCGTTCCACAACTCGAAACTTATATATTTGCCCATGACAGTTATCGTATAAGTGCATAGAAAAGAGAATTCTTCTTGCTCTAACACCTTCAGACACATGATCAGTGCTATAAGATGCAACTTTTTTTTTTTAAATTATTATTTTTTTCTACAATAGATCTGCTTGTATGCAAGTTAAAGCACACTTGGATATCTGGTGTAAATTCACTTGTCCGTCAACTTCGGAGTATGCAGAAACAAAGCACCTTTTTGCATAAATCTGCACTGTGGATCAAGAATCAAATTCAGTCTTCCTCTTTGGATGTCAAAAGGTAATTGCGATATACGTGTCCATTTTGTAACATGCTGTTCTCCAAAACAAACCAAGATCCATGCTGTGCTATTCTATATTTAATCGGCATCTGCGTTATTTAGACTTTTTTTAAGCCTGACAGAGGTGAGAACTATGGCTTGAAAGTGTAATTAAAACATAGCATGTAAATACCATTGTATGTTGCATAAAACAGCTGGATTTTACGGGATAGTGCCAAACTTGTTTGCAGTGTTTTTCCTTTTGCTCAGCCTTCAGGTTTTGGTCTCTGCAGTTAGTGATTTATTGTCTACACTTCTGGAAGCTGACAGGCAGTCTGGATGTCTTGTGAGAGCTTATGTTGAGCATGTTATGCCCAACAGAACTGATTGGGACAACTTGCGTGAGTCTCTTTCTGCTGAGGTATGAAAACGATAATTGACTTTCACACTCTAGTTTATCTTACATGTCTCCAACTGCATAGCACTGCAGGTATGATTGCGTGTATCAGCACAATCCAGTGGTTCTTTTCAGCCTCTACTCGTGCTGGAGGACAAAATCTGTACACTTATGGCCCCATCAGTACTACTGGAGAAAAGCAAAATCTGTAAAATTATCCTTTTCTGCATGGAACACCAACAACTTACTTTGCAACACAGAGTTTTTGTTGGACAGAGCATACCTCATGAAGATGTTCTTTAAGTTACTTATTCTATAAGATTATTTTTTGTGAGACACCAATATCTGCAGAGGAACGTGATGTGCTGACTGTAAACAAAATGCTGACATGGATGGATTGGGAGAAAGAAACAATTTCCTGTCCAACCTCTGATCTGTAGTAAGCTTATGATTTTTTGTGGGACGCGTAGTGTTCTAAAGGTACATAATTATTTCTGAGGTAACAGTGCATTTTCAAGTTACTGCTGTGGATTTTTTTTTTTTTTACATACTTGAGTGGGTGATCCTCAGTGTTGTGCTTTTGGCTTTAGTTTGTATCTTTCGTGGTTATTTTTTAATAATTATTAAAATTAAACTATATCATACCTCTTCTGTGTATCATTAAAATGTCACGTATTTGTTCGCAAATCTTTTCTGCATGTATTACAGTGGATGCACAAACCTCTTTTGGAAGGAAGACTGAATATGAATTGTGAGCATTTGGGATCATGTGTTAAGCTATGTGGCATGACTAAACTTCCAGGACATCTGTGCACTTCAGCCTTATTAAGTAAAATGGTTCTGCTTGTACTGGAAAATGGAATGGTCAAGGGAAATGAGGATACTGAAAGAAAGAAAATTGACAATATAAGTAAGTTACAATGGTAAAACATAAAGGAATTTAATTTTGTAGTAGTTCTAATGATCAATTTAGGTTGATTTAGAATTGAATAGTTAAAGTTTGGCATATGAGTATCATCCTTTTACCCTTACATATATATTTTTGCTTTAGGTCTTCTTTAGAAGTATGAGTATGTACTTACATTTTTAGGGCCTTTTGCTATTATATACACATTATATATACACTGTCTCAACAGGGTTTTGATTTTAGGGAAATTTGAATTTACAATGAACCTCAAAAGTTGTTCATTGCTAAAACGTGTGGTGCATTGGAATGAGTGGACAACAGTAGCTGTATCCATGCCGTCAAATAAAAGCCTTTAGTGTTTAGTTGCAACGTGAAGATATTTTGAGGCTGCAGTTTTTCGTAATTTCTCTAGATGAAATTTCATTTCCTTTTGTTTATAGAAAGCTCAGATTAGAGCCAGCGTTGTCGAAATAACAATTCTACCTCCGCACATCTCACTGTGAAGAAAAGTGTAATTGTTCAGTGTAGGTCTTTGTAAGCAGATGAAAAAAACCCACATGCTAGCTATTAGCATCAGATTTGGTGGTTGTTTTGTTTTTTGTTTGTTTGTTTCCTGGGTTTAGATCTTGATTATCTTGTCTGCAAGAATTGTATCTTCTAAGGAGGAAAAAGAAAGGAAAGAAAAGAAAAAGCATGGAGAGGATTTAACGTTCTTGTGCTTGATTTTCTTTAAAATTTCCTGTACATCTGTACAATTTCTTTAGCATTTTATGATGCGATGGCAAATACACAGTTTGTGCTCTGACGTACCTGTGTGTAAACATGATCTTTTTCATTCATTAAAAATATGTATTAAAAAAAACCACCAACAGTAACAAACACAAAAAATGAGTTGAAACTTCTTACATATGCACTGAAAAATACTCAGCAGTTACTTCTGTTGTTTAATTAGTTGCAGAGCTATTGTATTCATTACAATGGATTGAAGAATTGGAGAACCCTCCTTGTCTGCTTCTGGAATATCTTCACATGTTAGAAGAAATGCACATCACGTATGAGAAGTTCAGTGCACTTAGTAATACAACTAGCCTTCAGCAAACAATATGTGATAGGTATGTAAGAACAAGTAAAATCTTGACCCAAAGTACAACCCTTAGCTCTGCCTTCATAGTTTGCCTTGTGCAGATGAACAGTTGAGCACTTCTATTAAGTGCTACAATATTTCCTTTTGTATATTGATTCATACTTCATCCAAACACTTTTGTTGTGAACTGTTTATGTTAGATGTTAACCAGGGTCTGTTTTCTTCTCTTGTAGATCAGAGGAACATGGAAGACTCTGGTCCTTAACCATGGCCAAAGTGATTCGTGCAGAAAACGCTGTATCCTGTGAGACGAAAAAGCTTTTTAAGACAAACGAAGGGTATCTAAATACTGTTGCCTATGATCTTTAATGTAAAATTTATGTTGCAAGTACTGATGATATTAAATGATACTGATTCTGATGAATGACATCTGAAGGCTGGAAATTTGGTCATATATGCGTGTAACATGCAAAAATGAAGCTGTGTAGTATGTGGGATTAGTTACCTCACAGAATATTTGGTGGCCTAGTGATCATTATGAACCTGTTAATGTTTTGTTTACTAGTTAATTTTTTGGGTTTATTTTTGATGTTCTGCTTGTATGGATAGGTTTCTGCCATTGACAGAGGGCAGATTACATACACTTCAGTGCCTGTCACCTTTTTTAATTGAGGAAGAAAAGAGAGAACTTGTCTTCCACTGCGTGGCCAAACTTATGACGTGTACACAGACAGAGCTCTCCAGTACTGATGGTCAGTATGGTTTTCTACCTCAGCCCTCTTCATTATAATTTAAGAACATTATTCTATAATAATGTTAGCTTGTATATGAGATAACCATAATCATATCAATTTTATTAGAAATTAGTGTGTTTGCAGTTTGCATATTTCTTGTAGCCTGTTTCGTGTCATGGATTTCTTTCTTACTAAGGAAGTATAAGCTGTACTTTGCCTGGTCCAAAATTAGAACTTGAAGATTGAGTGATATTTTTAATAGTATTTTGATACTTCTTATTCGCTCTATCTGATTCAGACACATTTGTTAATATTGAAGTTTTCAATTATTCATTTAGTCTTTACGCAGTGTGCAGAATATTTCTGTTGTCTACTGGTAGGTGTTGTGACTGGTTTTAGAAGCTTTAGTGAGAATTCTTAAGTTTATGTATAATTTCTGAGTAGTTCATACAGTACGTGGGATGTCGTGTGCTAAGTCAGACCTGCTGTACATGCACTTTCAACAGCTTTTGAAAAATTATTTAGTGAGATGATTGTGTTATAATTGCTTTGAATGTCCAATAGAAAAAAATGCTGATTTTCATAAACTTGTTGCTTTTGAAGAAAAGTCAAGAAAAACTCAAAGTCCTTCTACATGTTTGAATTACATGTGATTTAAAAAAAAAAAAAAAAAAAAGAACCTTCTCTCTAAGTAGTGTTTTCATGATTTCTTGCACGTACTCTTATTGATCAGTCTATTTAAAAACTTGGAAGTTGATTTGTATGTGTTTTTAACAGGACACCATTCTTAAATTGAAAATAGTCTTTCTGGTCATTTTAAACTGTTGACGTCTGTCCCATGGCAGTGTCTTCATGTTTTCAGATGACCTCTTTCAAATGAGTGTCCTTGAAGTATGGACGTTTTCAGTGTTGGTTTCATGCAACAATTGAGAGGAATTTTCAATCTTTCTATTGTTACAGTTTCCATAACACTTGTTCTTCAGGATTAGTTTGTTACACTTTCCTGGCTCTGGGGGTAAAACCAGTGGACCAACCAAATGTTGCCTTGAAACTTTAAACAGAAAATAGGAAAAAGAATCCTCACTGTTAACCTTTCTATGGAGTACTCTTGTTTCTAACTCTGGTCTGCATTTTCCTTTCTGCTGCCTCTCATTTTCCTAGGGATTCCTGAACAGACAATATATATGAAATTTTTTCCATTAAGTGTGACGTAGAACGTGGGCTCACCGTTCAAGGTTTAGGGTTTTTTCAGATCAGGAAAGTTCTGGTAAATTTCCTGTAAATTATTGCTGCTTAAGTCAAGCGTGTGGTTTTTTGCTATACGTATGTGGTACTTTAACTCAGTTCCATGTTATCTTATCCTTTAAGAAATGGTCTTGTTCTCCAAGAGAGCTGAGTCCATGCAGTTTTCCTTTAAAAAAATGCTGATGCAAAAGCAGTACTTCACTGTGAAGAGTAAAAACTATCACTCTTCCAATAGTACTGAAGTTCATAACTTGCATTTATATTTACTTAATTATCTGTCCAAATTACTGTTTAGCATGCTACTTTTTTAGTGACAACAATAAGTTAAATCTTACCAGATATTTTCCCTCTTTGTTAATTGTGTAAGCCAACAGTGAATCTTACAGGAGTTTTGGGATTATTGGTTTGATTTTTTTTTCCTAAATTTGGGTTGGTTACAGTATTTTTGATTTCACAATGACATCTGTGGATTAAATATTGAAAGAAAGTAGCTTAGCTGTTATCCAAACTGTGCTATGATATTAAAATTAAAGTAGGCAAACAACTGATAAATGTTCTGATGTTTGTCTTGCCTTGATAATTGAGACCTCCTGAGTATAATATTTTTATTATGTCATAGGTGCTTTTGGGTGTCTTTCCATTTTGAATTCCTGTTTGAAAGACAGAAGTATAGATTGTGATCATCTACTATCTGGAATACTAAAAATCATAATATCTTGGAAAAACGATAATGAGGACAGCTTTCTCTTTAGCTGGTGGGTACAACTTTGAGATAATTTTACTTTTTCTTTCTCCCAGTTCCTAAGGAGATTAAAAATACAAGGTGGTCATTAACTCAAACAAGATCAACAAAAGCATAAGTTAAAGCTATCATCTACCACTTTCATGTTATGTTTTTAAGCTTTTGTAAAACTGCATCCTGCAGTTTATGATGCCTGTCTTCAACTATCTTACAAGTCATACTGAAGGGAATTGTCCTGAAGATAAAAAGGTGTAAGAAAGTCAGCCTGACGGTAAGTCTGTAAGCAGGGCTGTAAAACTAGGAACTTTTTTATGCTGTTTTCAAGAACATACAGAACTGACCTGCTTTGCAGGTGTAGCTGAATATTCAGTTCAAAATTCTGATTGCTTAAGAAAGGAGAAAGAAAACTTGGACACTAAACTTAAGTGTCTGTTTTTTAAAAATGAATATGTAAATTTTTCAGGTTTAGGAATCTGTTAAAATAACATACAAAGGGGCACGTATCTCTGATCACCTATTTTGTACCTATTGACAGACTTATTTTGAATTGATAGCTAATGCAGGATTCTCACTCTGAAAGACAAAGTGTCAAAAACAGGTAGGGCAGAACCTGGTACAAGACTTATTTGTCCTAAGAGGAGAGAAGCGAAGGCAAGAGAATAAATACTTGTGGTTACAACATGACCACGTGTAAGCTTTAGTTGTATTTTTATTTCAGCAATCTGAAAGAAACAAGTGCTCAGTTGCTTGGTTTCAACATCGAGATGATCCGTTACCTTCCCTTGTTGCTGAAGTATTCTACAGCTCCTTTGGCCGATAACGAATGGGACTTTATCATGTGCTCCATGCTGGCTTGGTTAGAGGTAACATGAAAGAGACTATTACTAACCATTGCATTGCAGTTTTACTCTAACATCATATTATAAATACTGTAGAAACTACATCACATAGCACTTCAAGTTTGAGCAATGTTCATAATGATTTTAACTTTTTCATCTGGTGGGTATTCATTTTCTAGTACTTGGAAGTAATGATCAATATTAAGAGCTGAGTACTGAGCATTTCAGAGGTAACTTTTTCGAAAAAGGATCTCAACCAAAAAAATGGAACAAAGATAAACTTTAATTACAAAGATAAGCTGTTTCATTTCTAGTTTTGATGCACTTTACTTTTTAGATTATTCCCCGGATATGACAGAGACATAGTCACTTTAGCGAATCTTTGAAATAATGTTAAAAAGAATTGCACAAATTAAGCTTTGACAAGGGTCATGTGTGGTCCAAAAACACAACGCTGCATATGCCGTTTCTTTTTGTAGATGGAGGTTAACTTACCTCCCTCTGAAAGGTATGATGTTTAGTAATGGCACTGGCAATGGGAGAATAACTTTCAGGTATGTCTGCTGTAGTTCTCTATGTTGAAAAATAATATCCCTTAAGACCAGAGTTTAACCCGATGTATAAAAAAAGTTAACTGAATGAAAAAACAGTCTCTGCATATCAATAACCAAATGATTATATGATACATCAGAATAATGTTCTGACACTTCGAAGCTAAATTGGAGTGAACAGCTGACAACTACTTTGTAAATCTAATGAGGATACAGAATCTCTCCCCCTCTAGCCTTCTTTTTTTTTAATTATAGTTCCTTGTGTTACTACAGATCTATAAAGACAGACTTGTATCTTGACAAAAGGTATCTTTTAAATGTTGACGTTTGCTGCTATAGAGAGATGAAACAAGCCTCTAGCTGTAAGAAAACATGATCTTCGGTTTTCAAAAGCAAGTCAGGAAGAAAGTGGAAAATACCACCAGAGCATGAAAACTCCTATGTGGGCTTTCTTGGTCTCAGAATTAATCATCTTACCTGTGCTTTGTGTGCCTCAAAACTCTATTTTTGTACTCTTTTTTTCTAAAAGAACTTGCATGAAAAACTTGTTGCATAGATTAAGTACTTGGGAATATTTTTAAGATTTAATGATACTCCTTTTTTTGTGAATCTAGTAAGAATAAAAATTAAAAGAAGCAGTTATTTCTGGGAAAAGAAATATGCTTCTGATGGTCACTCCAGTGATTTCCAGTTCCCAATAATGTATTTTCATTCTTTTTTCCTGCAATTTGGAAGTACAGGCATGATATGGTACAGCTTTTATGTTTGGAAGAGATAAGTGAGATAATTTCACTTTGCAGTTTTGTCTCACTTGGTTGCACAAGTGCATCGGAAAACATACAGACACATTTCTATTTGAATCCACTTGGTGGCAGTTTTTGTCTATCATTCTGAACAAGGTCATGTAAGGGAAGCAGTCTAGAATTCTAGATGTTGGTAAGACTTAGAAGTTCATTGCAGCACGTCTTATTACAATACAGATTATGTTTTCAAACTTCTTTTTAAAATAGTTATTTAATAGTCTTTGCAACTGAGTCTTCTGTTAAATTATTCATTTGGGTATAGGGAGGGAACTTGAAGCATCTATTTTAATGCAAATTTATGATTCTGAAATCTTCCTTTTTTTTTTTTTTTTTCCTCCTAGACAACATCTGAAAACCATTCACTCTATCATGTCCCGCTTGTGCAGATTTTTGCTTGTGTCAGTTGTGACCTGGCTTCTGCCCTTAGCGCTTACTTTGAAGCTGCAGCTCCTGAGACTGCTGAAAACCTTCCTGTGAACTTGATCAGTGAATGGAAAGACTTCTTTTCTGAAGGAATTCACAATTTGCTGTTACCTCTGTTGATGAAAGTCACAGGTATATGTCTGTGTGAGCTGGAAAGGAGGCTATTGGTGATACATACCAGGTTATTCTGAAACAGAACTTGATGGGCCATATTTTTTTGTTTATTGGAATAATATGGTTATAAAATAAAACTGCTTTTTTCAACACATGCTAGTTAGTAAAGTAATTGTATTCCGTGGCTCTTAGGATAGATTGTTATAAATGCAGCCTGAGTTGTTCCTAGTTATGCTTGTTCATGATATCATCCATACCTTCTTCATCAGAGCTTACCTGTCTCATTTTTAAACAGGGGAAACAAAAACTGCAGCTGAAGACTCTTTTCAGAACTCTGTATTAACATCTTTGGGTGAAGCTCTAACTTACATCTCAAAGGACCAACTGTTAAACCATAAATTACCAGCAAAGTTTGTTGCCGGCCAGAAAACAAATCTTCCAGATAAACTACAGACTCTGTTGAATACGTTATCTCCGTTGTTGCTTTTCCGGGCTAGACCTGTACAGATTTCAGTCTACTGCATGTTGTACAAGTAAGAAACAACAAACTTCTTACTCCCTTCACCTTCTTCCCCTCCTTTTTTTTTCTTTTTTTTTTTTTTTTAAATATGCTTTTGAAAGTGCACTTCTGTGTTTAGTAAATGGATGTGCTATTGTAGGAGGAGAATGCTTAACTAGGCAACTGGAGTTCTGGATTAGAGTACATGGTGTAAAGCCATGAATGCTAAATTTAATGATAAAAGTAAACAAAATATATACACTGAGGAATTTTACTGCAGTATATGAAAATAGTTTTATTTTCTATGCCATAGTTAAGCAGATATTGATGCAACTGTAAAGCTATTTATTTTTAGCACCTATATGAGTGTTAAACTCATAAAATCTTGAAATGTAAACTGAAACATTCCAGGTCTGATCTGGTAACCACAGTATCATTAAATAGTCTGACCTTTTAATTTTCACTAATTTAGATCTAAGAAAATGAAGAAAATTAAGAAAAACGCATAGTGTTCTTGTGAAGTTTTGTGAATTTTTTTGATATCTCTTAATACAAAAAGAACAAATACAGAATGGGAAGATTGCTACGTGCATTTGACTGTTCCAACTGCAGACTGTGAGGCAGCTGACGGCAGCATGAGAAGCTGCCCTTATACTGAGGCATTATGTTTGTAATTGCTTTGTTCTGAGATGGAGATGTTTATTTTGGCATGACTTGGGCTGCTTGAAAACTTTGGAGAACTGAGCAAGGCTTACATGCTCTTTGGCTACTGCTGTTCCAGAACCAACTTTAGATGACATGACTTAAAGACTTCATGATGTTCTTAAGGAGTAATTGCCTGATTTTATTAATTACCAATGAAATTGACATTGATAATCAAAAAGCTATGCATTGCATACATTAAAATAGTCATTAAAAATTACATCTGATTTCCATATTTCTATAGATTAATGCCTGAATTGCCTAAATTTGATGATGAAGATCTCAAGTCCTATGGTGATGAAGAGGAGGAATCAGCATTGTATGTACTTTTCCCTCATGTTTTTTTTTTTCCTACAGTTTTCCTCGTTCTTATTATTTATTAGAAGAGTTGAGATTTGCAGCACAGTAGTCATCTTTCAGAAGATGTTAAAATTAAAACATGACATGGTTATGCCACTAAGATGTATGCATATTGAAAATGTGCAATTTAATTGGTCATCTTTTTACTAAAAATGGAAACAATACTTGTAATTTTTTTCTGGATCCAGTTACTACAGTAATTGGACCATATATATTCTGTTGTTAAATCTTGAGAGATTTTCATGCTGGATTGCTGTATTGAGAATATTTCTAGCTGCACAGGTAGCTTCAACTTCCTGGATTATTCCTGTTAGATGAATTTATCCATGAACCAAATTAAAAGTGAAGACCTCCCAAACTGACCTGGGTGTTTTATATAGACTGAATCTGATAAAGTCAACAATTTGAAGAGGAAATAAGATAACTGATCTTATTTATTTATTTGCCGCATGTTTTACAACAGAGCTGCAAAAGATGTTTTGATCTGTTGCCAAAACCCACACCCAATACATTTAGTGATTTAAGAGTTCCATTGTTCAGTTGCTCCTTTGTTGGTGTGACTCAACCAAAGAAGTAATAGAAGCATTCCATGATGGAGATTAAATCAGCTCAGTCATAGATGAAATTCATCCTTTCAGACTGGGATCAGCGTTCAGTTCATATCCTTCTGAGAGGTAGAGACCAACTATCTGTTACAGGAAAAAATCTATTAAAATTTAGCAATAGTGTGTGAATCTGAAAGTAAGTTCTTCTCTCACTAATGAAAGACCCCTTCTGTGTTCTACATGTATGGCTTTACTTAAAAGATGGAGGAAGGTTGTGAATATAAATTCAGTTTACGCTCTGCTGAAGTTTTGAGTTTACTGTACCAAATAACATTTTTCCGTAGATCACCTCCAGCAGCTCTTATGTCTGTCCTCACCACTCAAGAGCTCTTACTAGAAAACATCCTAGAGTGCATTCCAGTTGGAGAGTTTGCAGTTATTCAACCCCTGAGTGATGAGTTTTGCCTTGTTCTTGGATATCTTCTCACTTGGAAATTAATATTAACTTTTTTCAAAGCAGCTTCTTCCCAGGTATGTGCTCAGAGTCTTTTCCTTTCAAATTAATTCCGTAGTAGACTTCCTTGATTTGGGTCTTGAGATTTGATTTGGCCTGTCTTTTAATTGTGCATCTTCCTACCTTCTTTGGAATTAGTGGGATTCCAAAAGCATTGGTAGATCTAAATTTCTGTTAGAGATGACAATATTACAGTAATAAAGATTTAGAATTCATTAATAAGTGTTTCTCTGCCATTTTTAAACAAACTTGTGACATTTCATGATCTTCTAGTCATTCAGAAGGCTGCAGAGAACTAAATCACTCTTCTAAACACTCATAATCTCAGGATTGCATTTCCTCCCTATAGGAACGTATTATTTGCAGAGTAAATTTGTTACTCTCATCTTTGTTGTTGTTTTCTTTTTTTTTTTCTTTAAACACTTACCAGCTGCGAGTTCTCTATTCACAACACCTTAGAAGAACTAAAAGCTTGAATAAACTGCTTTATCACTTGTTCAGGCTTATGCCTGAAAACCCTGTCTTTTCTGGGTCGACTTCAGAAATTTCAAATAAGGATACAAAAACCTTCTTTACTGAAAAGCTTCATTTGGATGTCAAAGGTTAGTAAAAATTATATTTGTGCGTTTGAGAGTTTTGATACTGTTACAGCTTAAATGTGTTTTTCTGTTCAAAGAAAAAATTGGAAAATCTTACCTATAAAACAGAGAGACACACACACATGCGCACACACACAAATGTATGTTTAAATTTTTTTTCCCAATAATTCCCCATTTTAAACTCAAAATTGAAATATTTAACAGAAAAAAATCGAGACAAAACCAGAAAATACTTAGTCACCTAGTAGCGATGGATTCTTTCTGCATGTATGCAAAGATTCCAAAATACCAAAAATATATGATCTACCCTGGGACTTGTCCATTGTTTCTGTTTTTTTTTTTTTTTTTTTAAGTGGTAAATTGATTTTTTTTTTCTATTTGAATACATTAAAACAACATTAAAATGTACTTAAATATGTATTTTAAAATTTTGAAACATTAAATTGTCTGTGTTGTTTTCATCACAGTGCGCAGACGCCCCTTGGTCGACCAATTCTGATGAGATAAGCTACCTCTTTTTTTAGCTGGGAAAAATGGAAAGGAGAAATAGTTTTGAAAGTTACTTCATTAAAAATGTTTTTTTTTTTTTTAATGTAACTGTATAGATGTTGATACATCTGTTGATGAACCTACAAAGATACTGAGTTTTCATTTCTTAATGTTGTGCTTGAATGCCACTGTATGTTGCAGAACTGTTTATGTGGATGACAGAAATGCAGAAACAGTGTAGCTTGGGGAATTACTAACACAGCATCACAAGAGAAAGATCTCCCCTATCTCCTTATGCATTTCTGTATAGGACTGCAAACCTCAAGTGCACTCCAAACATCACTGCAAAGTGAGCAGTTTGTAGTTTCTAGAATGTAAAATTATTCTTGATTTCTGGTAGTCCACCTAGAATTCATCTCTGCAATTAGAAGGTGCTTTTCCAGCCTTGAAATGTTAGTCTGAGAAACAAAGAAACAAGCGGAGAAAGGTGGAGTCCGGCAAGCAGTTATAGTAACAAATATAGAAGGAGCAGGTAAACAAAATTTTAGTTACTGCAGTTGTATTGTATCAGTTTTTTTGTATGCAGTGTGGAAAAATCAACATTTGTGACTAATATGTTAGAGTATATCAGTGCCCTTTCCTTTCTCTCTCAGGGACGGGAGCCCTGTCATCCCAGATTCCGCATTTGGCTTGTTCTGTGTATCATATAACACTGAAAGACTTGCCAGCCATGGTTAGGCTTTGGTGGAACAGCTGTGAGAAACGTGTCTTCAATGTTGTGGATAAATTTACAAGCAAGTATGTCAGCAGTGTACTTTCTTCACAGGAAATATCTTCTGTTCAAACTAGCACGCAGCTATTTAACGGCATGACGGTTAGTAAGACTTCTTGTTCTTTTTTTTTTTTAAATTTTACTTTTTTCAGATCTTTAAATGTTACTTCTCAGAGACTATTACAGTATTCTATGATTGTATTTTTGTTGTTTTACGTGACTGATGAGAACATGCTTTAGCTTGGAGTCGATACAGTAAGTTGGTGTTTATTGGTATTCTGTTTTGAATGAGTTAGAAAAGAATAGGCTTTGTGTATGTCAGAAAAGTAGAAGAGGTAAGTGGAAGATTTTGCTTGTCAGTATACTGCTTTTTGGTTCATTAAAAATACGTCAGCCAATAGGTTGAAAAATGGCTGTTAATTTCATAGATTGCCAAGATATGAGTGTATTTTTTTTTTTTTAAGAGAAAGGTTTTCCTAGTCTTAGAAAGTTATTTATTGCGTGTAGTTATGGTTTTTTCCTACTAAAAAGGCTAGAGAAGGTTTCTCTCTTGCCAACTGAGGAGATCTTTCATATTCACGTTTTTTCCATAGGTAAAAGCTCGGTCTGCTGCACGGGAAGTCATTGCTACCTATTCAGTTGATGACATATTTATTGAGCTAATAATACAGCTTCCATCCAATTACCCACTGGGATCTATAACAGTTGAGAGTGGAAAGAGAGTTGGTGTGGCTGTTCAGCAATGGCGCAATTGGATGCTGCAGTTAAGCACGTATCTCACACATCAGGTGAGTTTAGAGAAAGCCCCCAGTTTTGAAAACATAAAAGAGTTCTGATAATACAAGAATATTCCTAGTAATGTACTATTTAGATTTATATAATACATCTCTTCAGATCTCAAACAGCTTTAAAGAATTGGTCACTCTTTTCTGCTTTACTCCAGGTACTAGAGGGAGGTAAAATTTTCTGTCTAGTAAGTCCTGATAAATCCATAGCCAAATTTGAGAATCCAGGTGTTATAAAGCCAGTGTTCACAGCATGTGGCAATGCCATCTCAACTATAATTTGGAAAAAAAAAAATACAGTACATGAGATTGGTAATTGCTGAAGTTGTATCATCTGTTTAGAACAAAACAGAGAAAATGTTGAATGAAAGTTCTGAAATTAAAATTGCCTTTTTTTTTTTTTTTTGGAGGATTGTTAGCATTTCTAAAGATTAAACTACTACCGGTAGTTCATGTGTTTGTTTTGCAAATTACACACTGCATATGTTGCATATAATTTGAGATTTTAGAGTCTACAGGCTTTGTTTCCTTTATGGACTTGGGCATAGCAGTAGGAATATTCTGAAGGAATTTATAACATTAATAACTGTTCTTCCTCTGTTAGAATGGAAGTATTATGGAAGGCTTATCTTTGTGGAAAAATAATGTGGATAAACGTTTTGAGGGCGTTGAAGACTGCATGATCTGTTTTTCAGTCATTCATGGTTCCAACTATTCTCTGCCCAAAAAAGCTTGCAGAACATGCAAGAAAAAGTTTCATTCAGCTTGCTTGGTAAGTACCTACAGTAAACGCTTCTAAACAGGCAAAATTATCCATTAATAGTTTGAGCCAGGTAGTTCTACTGCAGTGCCATCAATTCTCCATTATCTGGAGTATCTGAGATAAAGTGAATTCATAATAATGTGCATGGATGTGTGTAAAATGAGAGAGGAATTTCTGCTTTAAACAGATAACCATTTTATGTTCACTGAAATTGAAACCATTACATCGAGGTTGGGTGTAGCAAGAGCATCTTGATGTTGGCTGCTTGGATAAGGGAACACAAAAGTTTAAAATTAATTTATGCAGCATGCTCTTCAGTAAACCCTGCTGATCTATCTATATCCAAGAAGTCATAGGCACTTTTGTATCGTTACTGAGTATGCTGGAGCAGGTTGACATCTGTAGTGCCGAATACCTGCTGCTTTGAAAACACTATTTTTGTCTAAAATTAGACTGGACAAGAATTACTTTGTGTGTTTTTTGTTGGTTTTTAGAACAGAACTTTTGCACACACAATGCATATATACACACACATATGTGGTATAAATATATACGTGCATGTATGTATATGTAAGGGAAAAGGGCTTTTTAACTGTTTCTTATGTTAAGTAAAATTAATGTTTTGATAGTTAACATCATTAGTGAGTAATGCTTGTTACTGGTGACAAACCAATGCTCTTGATGTTGTTTGCATTCATGTGTTAAGCAGCCATATTTCTCTTCCAGTACAAATGGTTCACATCCAGCAACAAGTCCACCTGTCCGCTTTGTCGGGAGACATTCTTCTGAAACAAAACGATCTGTCTTCTGTGAGCTAAGTAATAAATGAAGAGGAGGCAATAAACGGTGTGTTGAAAGAAGCAAAATACTTGGAAATAATGTCAATTACTTTCAATTCTTGACTGTTGGGATATGACACATATTTACCTCTGGACTGTTTTTTGTAAAAGTTTGAAGATTCTTCTTTGATACAAAGAAATATATAAGAATAATTTATTTTGATTTGTATATTTTTAAGGTATTAAGATATGTTAAAAATTCCTAAGTGATGTAGAGTTATGTCTGAGAAGTGTTTAAGCCACAGCATAGTTGATTAAAACCTCTTATTTTAGGTATCATGTTGGTATGCACTTAAGCCAGGTCATGCCTCTTAATATAACACGTGAATTTAACATAGGTGATATAAAGACTTGAGATTCTGATTATAGTATTTGTGCGTTCACAGTAGTTCCTCTTATGGGGGAGATCAAAAAAGGATGTTGTTGCTGTCACACATTGAGGCTTGGAATTAGGGTGATAACTTTCTGTTAAAGTGCAAGATTTAAACATAGCATGTTCTAAATCAACACCTATAAATTGAGCTTTCACCTTTAATTATCTTTTTTTCTGGAAAAAACCTCAGACATTCAGCACTCGAAAACCATAAAAACTCTGAAGCTCAAGTAAATAGAGAGGGCGCTATCACTCCTGCATGACAGTGAAAAACACTGCCTATTTACTGCACATTGGCTTTAAGAAGACATTCACACTAATCAATTAGTGTATTTTCATTATTTCAGTTAATGTCTTCAGTAAGTTATCACTGAATTTACACTGTAATGCCAGTGTCCTGTAATAATGAGAGCTCCAAATGAACATGACAGATGTATCAGAATTTAACATTGTCTTCATTCAACTAGTCATGTTTTCATGTTTTTTTCCATTGGCAGTAGCATACTAACATAGTCCATCTTTGGTATTGCTCTGTGGTAGATCCCTCAGAAAAGTCAATAAAAGGGGAGGAATGAACGAATGTTGTTGGTCTTTGTAGTCTTTGGATTGTTTTCTCTTCCTTTGTGTGATAGACTTTCAGAAATAAATAGTACACATTTAGATAGTAAGTTCTTAGCATACTCAATTGGCTGTACCTCAACAGCTGACTTAGACAGAACAGAGCACCTAAAAAAGTTGGTCCCTTTTGAGGTGACACCTTTAGAAATAACTTTTACCTGTTAAGTCTGTAGTTTTAACAGGTGCAACTGGAAAACTGGGTTGTTTTTTTTGTTTTTCCCGAGAGAGAATGGGAATCATTCACAGCTGATACTGAAAAGGTCTAACTGGAAACACAGGTTAAGGAGCAAGCTGTGTTGTTTTCCTAATTATTGAAACTCCAGGTATTGTGTCTGTATCAGTATTTCAGATAAGACTGTTTATTCTATATAACTTAATGCGAGTTTGATAACAATTTTGAAGGCCAACTGATGTTAACCAGGTATTGCTTGAAAAGAGCCATCTTCATCTCTTTTGCCAGACCCTAACTTGCAAATTGTCTACTAGTCTAATTGTTTCTAATTGTGTAGAATTTTTGCCTTGGTCTAACAGAACCAAAAAGTGCAAGTGCTTGCAAAACAGCTGTATGCCTTTTGATGATAGTATGGCTGCCTGAAAAGCAGCTTTCTGCTTCCAACAGAGCAGTGCCTAGGAATATTGGGAAACATAATTTTTGTATTCTTCTTGCTAAGTTTGGCACTGCATACAAAGTCTGTTTCTGCCCTGCAGCTTATTCTTATGTGCACTGAATGCAGGAATACCCCTTCCAAACTCTCCAGAAATAGTGTTGCATTCTTCTGGTCTTCTAGAAGGGAATATGTATGCCCTGGCAAATGTTAAGTGTCCATGCAGACTTCTGTGTAGATACAGCAAATTTCAAAGTTGCAGGGGGGAAAAAGTTACTTTGCCTGTCACTAGTTCCCAGCCTTCACTAGGATGATGGTAGTGTGACAGGAATGAAGTCTTACAGAACTCACCTATGTTCTTCCTTGGACTGTCTTCTGAAAAGTTCTTCCATGAAAGCTGCAGCAGAGATCAAAACACCTTGGCCAGGAGAATTGACTCAAGAATTATGGAAGTGGACACATATTTCCTTGTTCAAAAATCCAGTTGCTAGATAATCTAGTGTAGTCTGTTTTTGTTGAAAGCATGTTATGTTTTATTACATTTTGTCCTGATTTTCATTATTGTCATTTATAATTTTAAAAACACATGCTCAATAGCTGACTGCATTTTTTTCCTTTACCTCTTTTTAAACTAATTCTTTAGTTATAGCTGACAGACAGATTAACTAAAAATTCCTTTTGTTAACCTTGCAGCTGGATTCTGTTACATGTTTTGACTACATCTTAAATTTTTTTTTGATGTTGTGACCTTCGCATAGCAGCCTAACGTTGGTCATTATGTTTAACGTAAAACTTACAGAGCAGTCTTTAGAATAAACAGCATTACAGCTGTCAACACCAAAACCCTAATTCTGCATAAAAGCAAAGGGAGGTAAGGGAGGTAAGCTGCAAGAACACAAACTGCTTGAATTCTTCACTGGAAGGAGACTATGGAATTATGTTACTTCACAGATGACCACTAAATTTCATCTCAGTACTCTGAAGTTAAGAATCAGAATCCAGCTTCACTTTAATCAATTAAACTCACTTTGTTACTTACGGATTCTTGTATATAACAAATGTCAAGTAACATCATTTACATGACTGAATCTCCTACTGGGTGTTTATATTCACATTTGTATCAATCTATATAAAAATACACTGACAAAAAAAAGTTACTGAAGTGTTTGTTCTTCAGAAGTCTTCTGAGCTGGGGAACAGTGATCTTAGGGTATAAAAAAATAACCAATGCACGCTTCCTGCTATCCAGTACTTTTTGTACATTCTTCAGCATAGTGTAACTTTTCTGCCTGAAAAGCATCAACTTTTAACCTGCATCAGTCAAAAGTAGCCTCTTGCATTACTTTCCAGTAAAATGTCTCATATCCTCAGATGGTCCACCTAGGTTTGCAGTTGCATGTTTCTGCTAACAGTTCCTACACTTAAATTTCTTACGTGTTGTTCTGCCTGCCCAAAGTCTCCTTTCTTCAGTCTCCTGACGATTTTTAAGTGGTCACCTCCAAACATGGAAAAACTAAAGTTTGTGCCAGCTAGGCAAGTAGAGAGTTGTGTGTTTCGTTCTGAACTCATACATAGAATAGTTTTTCTAATGCCTCTTTTGGATAATGACTTTGAGAGAGGACTTCTATTCCACTTCTCTACACATAGTCCTTGTTTTCAGTTACCCAGTAACTAGCTTTTTTAATAGCATCTCACGCTTTTTTTTTTTTTCTTTTTATTTCCTCAATACCTTTTCACGGATGAGAACTCTGCATCTAGTCTACATCTCCACAGTACCCTTCTTGTAAAATGGCATAGAAGGGAGCACAATCAACCTAAGTTCTGCCTAGGAGACTCCAAGAGAGCAATAGGTTGCATTTGTCTCAGCTCTTGAGATGCACTCAGTGCATCTTTCTCTTCAGAAGTACGTTGTTTCCCTACTATGGAAACAAACTCAGTAACTGTGTCTTGGACTTGTAAGAGAAAAGTGCCTCATACTACATCAAAATGAGTAACATCATTGATTCCAAATTTTCATTTAAACCCAGCAGAGGTGTAGACTAGCTATTGGAACAGGAAAAATTACATCAAGTACATTCTTTCAATAAGCCACAAAAATAAATACATTAACTCCTAGTTATAAAGGAAAAAAGTAACGAAGTGCAATATGGGATGCACTGTGCTAAGTTAGGGTATCTTAGAGTTCACCCACAACTGCCCTGTGGATAGCCAGAGGGCAGCTCTTCCTCTGACAACAGATACAAGCTGGTTGACATCCAGAATAAAAATAAGGAGAGTCTTGGATCAGTTTCATTGCAGTAACCAGAAAATGAGGATACGCCTCATCCAATTCTGATTTAAAAACTGATTTGACAGCTTCAATACTCTGCATTCAACCTCCTTCATGCCTAGTATATGTAATAAGAACAGTTATCCAGGTTTCCGAAATTTGAGGATAGTAAGCATCTCTTGTCCTGCTTGTCTGGAAAGTACTCGTGTGCCTTCCAAGCCATGTCTCTTCATTGTTTCCAGAATTTCATCTGTAATTAAAATCGCAGTGTTACAATAGGTTTGTAGAGAAGTCAGCTATAAAAGGCAATGCTAAGACGATGCACTATCATTAGTGCATTTTAGACAGCAATTTTTACACAAAGTAGTCCTCCACTCTGAATAAATTAAGTTTACATTTTACTAATTTTAGTATTAGCAGAAACCTGAAACTCTCACAGCACCTCCTTCCAAAAGCTGTGTAGTCACTGACAGAGTAATCATTTTCCTTGAAACCACTTCAGAATGTCTAACCCAGTAAGCATTAGGTCCAAAGGAGCAATTCTCCATCTTTTCTCCACAGGTCAGAAATAAAAACATCTCATTTCCAACTGAAGGATTTTGCCTTCTCTTTTGTAAGAAACGGTTGGTGTGGTTTCGTTATTTAACTGAAGATTTCAGACTTGGAATTGCAGTCTTACAGAGCTGCTGGGCTTGGGACATGCATGCTACTGTTTCTCCGTATGACTGTTTTCCAGAGTAGCTTAGAGAGCTCTTAGTTTTGGTAAGTTTTCTTATAGTTTTGGGCTAGTTTACCATACACTGCATGCACAAGCCACAGATACAGATTCAGCATCCATCAGGTTATATAAAAGTCACTCTGTAGGTTAGTTACCCCCACACACACGTGGAAGAAAAGCACAAATCCACACAGATGATGCGGTTTGTATGCAGCATGCAAATAATTTGCTACTTCCACATTAGATTAAACAATGTACTTCTTTGTTCTTGTTTATGAAGGTCTGATTACCTCCAGAACATGGCTGTGATCAACAATTTGATTAATAGTGTTAAATATAGTTTGGCACAAAGGTGTCCAAGGGAATTGATCACCTGGATTATTTTCTTTAATTGTGACCAAGTAGAACAATCCTCCTGCTGAAAGCAAGTCTGCAACTAATGGAAAAACTCTGTCCATTACTTCTCTGCCCTTTTTGCCACCAGCCCAGGATGCCTCTATCCCATGGTTCTGCACCTAGAAAGAATGAAAGCAAAGACCATCTTACTCAATACAGAATGACAGAAATGTCAGTGGTACTTGTAAGGGAAACCTCACGATGATCTCTGCCTTTCGTTTTTTGCCGTTAGAAATTTGACAATTTTGATTCAGCAGTTCACTTAATACAGTGAAATTACTTCAGAGTTACTTCTTGGAAGGTGAATGTATTACTTTTTCAAGTTCTGTTTTAACACTGAATTAGAAGAGCTGCATTTTGTCACATGCTTTATACGTATTTCCTTGTACTGTTTTATGACATTTATGAGTGGTTTGGGGTCCAATTCGGAAAGAGTCAGAGTCTGTGGAAGCAGAGGATATGTATTATGCAGGAAAAAAAAATGCATTTTCCATTCAAAATCCATAAGAATATCTTAACATGTCTAATGTAAGTCTTAAATGGTTTATACTTGACAGAGAAGCTGTCTGCTGAGAAGCAGCAGCTAGTAATCCTTCTTCCCATGTGGTCTCTATAATCAGCTCTAATAACTCATTTTCACAAAAAGAGTTCTGTTATAAGTACTGGTTCTACAACAGCATTTACTATCTCAAAAATAAATAAATAAATAAAAAGGAGTAAAAACCACCCAAACCATGCAAATTACAAACGGGCAATTGAACAACTACAAGCTGAGTTTTCGTACCTCAGCTTATTTGATTTGCCATCTCCTCAGACAGCAGAAATAGTATTTTTATTGTGGATTTAAAATATCTACTTTTTCCTACCTCTTCAGAAGGTGTTACTACATACGGTGGATTAAAGAGCAGTACATCAACCATCCCATTTAATCTTGGTAACAGTCCTTTGACCTATAGATGAAATTATTGAGTCCTTTGTTATTTATTTATTTATTTACTATTGCTTATTTCCATTTTGTATAAATACAGTTACATAGTGCTGGATATTTTTCTCTCAATTTAAACTGCCACAATGACCAACTTAAATTAATAAATAGAAAGGGTGTGGCATTAAGTTGCAAAACACTTACTTAAGCATTAATCAAGTAATAATGAAATTAAGTAATAATGAAAATTCAGACTTACAAATGATGTAAGAATAACCAGAAAGTATTTAATAAGTTTTTTTCAATTTGGAATAGTTATGATTGTTTTATATGAGATGATAAACTCAATTTGATAAATTTGCCAATCTTTTGTAATATCACTATATCACTATTCTGGAAATAAAGCCATTTCTCCATCTGTCTGTGCTGCACGTGGGCAGTAATACTGGGTTAGTTAAGAGTACGTGGAGATCCCAATCTACTTTGCTTTCTTCTTGAGCGTAACACACTGTCAACTTTGCTTTGGTTCCAAGCACTTCAGCCTGACTTAGGAACACCAAACTCTCTACGTGCAAGAGAGGCAGAAGAGTTTCAATATTCCTAAAACAATATTACAATTGTATATATTACAACAGACACAATGGTAATGTTTTGTTCTTGCACTTTGGTATTTCATTGTTTTTTTTCCCCTCTGTGCTTATCAAGAGAACGTTTGTTCTTCAGGAACTTGTGTTTACTTTTCAGTACCTCTAAAAAGTAAAAAAATTGTGAACATTATAACGAAGGTATTACTGAAGCTGTCTTACCAAGTCGGTAATCACTGGCTGAAGGTGAACGTCATTGAGCAGAGCTGTCTCCAGTGTGCAGTAAGCTGCCGTAGGATTGATATCTGTACATCTTAAAGCAAAATATTTCAGAATGTGAGTTGCTGGCTACTGTACCTGCAAGTTTAACACTGCAAATTGTACATTAACTAAAGCAACCTCAACCAATAGCCTTCACTGTGCAAGTAACAGCGAAAAAGAGCCAGAAACATACACACAACGTATCAGCAGCTATGCCACTCACCACTATATTGGAAGTTATTAATGACTGTCTGAAAGCTGGAGTATGTGAAAATAAGCATTTAAAAGGATTACCTTTTCAATACCACCCTGTTTAAGTACGTATGTGTACAGTCTCTAGTAAAATTCAGTTACTGCCAACAACCAGGTAACTGATCATAGGGTCACAGCACGGTTGGGTTGGAAGGGACCCCAAAGCCCCCCAGCCCCACTCCCTGCAGTGGGCAGTGCCCCCCACCAGCTCAGGCTGCCCAGGGCCCATCCAACCTGGCCTTGAGCACCTCCAGGGATGGGGCACCCACAGCTCTCTGGGCAGCTGAGCCAGGGCTTGATACTGTGCCATCAGAACTTGGTAAATCTGGCCAGCAGCTAAGATTTAGGATTGAGCCCAGTAAGCACAAGCGTAAGGTGGGTGATTTGAGTAAGGAGTGGGAAAAGTGAGCTGCAGCCACAGCTCTGCTTGATTGGCACAGAACCTCAAGTGAGCAGATGAGGCTCTCTTTGCTCTGCCTTTCACAGCTGTAGAACTGAGGTGATACTTCTTTGTGAGAAGGATAGTTTTAAACCGTGTAAAGGACAAGCATCTTATTGCGAGATGGAAGAGCTCTTTGTTATTGCACACAACGGCTCCAGCGTTATACTCACAGGTAGAGCGCGCCGGCCCCAACAATGGAAGCGAGAAATGCAGATACCACGCCAGACCCAGACCCTATTTCGAGGCAGATGTCGATCCTGAGGGCAGAAAGCTGCCGGTGACCGGTCGGTACCGCACGGCAGCGGGCACGGAGCTGCTCGGGGCAGCGCTAGGGCACCCGCTGCTCTTTCCCGGCCCCGCCCCGCGTACCGGGCCTGCCGCAGCTGGGCCGCGTCCTGCTCCAGGGCGTCCAGCAGCAGGAAGGTGTCCTCAGCCGGCTCGTACACCGCCCCGAAGGGGCCGCCCGGCTCCACGCGCGCGTACCGGGGGGTGGGCAGCGTGGGCGCCGCCATTTGCACCCCTCCGGCCACGGATGCGCACGCCCAACAGTGCGCGGAAAGGGAAAGGGGCGAGGCCAAGAGCTGCGCGCCACGGCCGCCACCAATTGGAGAGCGTTGGCTTCTCCCCGCCCCTAGCTCGGGTCTATTGGCTGATGGAGGTCACGTGGCCCTGCTGTCCCAGAGTGCGCGCAGGCGCCGCCTGGCGGAGTTCAGCGGAATTCCGTCAGGTTTCGTCGCATCGGTCCGCGTGTGTCGTCTGCGCCAGTCGGGGGCGGGCGGGGTGGCTGTGCCTAGGGAGCAGCACAGCAGGCGGCCTGCTCGTCCCTGAAAATTCACGGGAAAGCTGGGGGCACTGAGGGGGGGAAACTCTGTAGCCAAGAACACAGCAAGAAGACTTGCACTGCTGCTCCGTACTTACCCGAGTACATCTCTGTGAGGGTCTGCCAGCAGCGCCTGGCCGCAGCCTTAGGCCCAGCCCCGTGGGCATCCGGCCTTCTAGTTTGCCTGGGCCACGCTGAGTGAAGAATTGCCTTGGGCCACATATAAAATATGTAATACAGTGAATATACAGAAGTAACAAATNAAAAATTCGTGATTTTTCCACAATCTTGAAACCCATTCTCAAATTCCTTTGTGAAAATGGAACACGAGGCTGCATGTTCTCACTGCCCACAGGACTGTGTTCATCCCATGTATCAAAAAGCATGAAATTATTTGCATAACTTGAGCTAGCACTGCACTGTGCCCTCCCCATGTCCTGGCTGCAGCTCACGCAGTGCCAGCATCGCACACCGATGTTTGGCGTGCCCAGGACCAGGCCAGGTTGCTGGGCGGGGCAGAGCCGCCGCCATGATGGCTCGGCAGCCGGGGGTGGGCCACAGTGCAGGTTGTGCTGGCCTGCGTGTGGCCCATGGGCCACCGGGTGGAGACGCCTGCCCAACGCTATGAACTCTCAATTTCAAACCAAAATGAGGCCCCACAAAGCTTGGAATAGAGAGGAACTTCAGAGCAGAGATCAGGAAATGAGCAAGTTGCTCTCCACAACAGAAGGAGCGAGGACAGTCAGAGTTCTGATGGCCATGAAATGTGTCCCTTTATTGTCAAGTTGGACTGGGTGATCGTTATGGGTCCCTTCCAACTCCAGGTATTCTATGATTTATTAATGTGCCAAACCTTCAAGTTCTGAAAGTAGAACAAATGTCTAATTCAGTGAAGTAAAAACATGAAACTAATGAAGAGGCTGGAATCTTAAAGCATCTTTCTAATAGTTTCGAAGCACAGTGATTCTTGGAAAATTAATAAAAGAACACAATCCATAAATAAATCTTTGTTGACTTGAGGACATTTAAGGATTGAGGTGCATCTCTTCTGCTCGTTGGGCACAGGCCTGTCAGCCAGGCATCTGGAAGACTTAGCTAGGATTTCAGTATTAGTGCATCCTGCCTTACATCTGCCATCTCCTGTGCCCCACCTTCAACATTTCCAAGTAAAATCAGCACCCTATACTGTAGTTGCAAAGCCAATGCTTTTTCAAGTAGCCAACAGAAATTAGGGAGAGTTATGGTTGATATACCAGAAATACATGCAAACCAGTATGGTGAGCTGGTGAACTCTTTTACCCCACTCTTTTGAGGTACATCAATGCAATCAGATATCCCGAAATTAATAACCAAAGATCAAACAATGAGTTTATAACTCAAAGATTGTTTTTGTCCTGTCATAGAAAAGAAATTATCAGGCTTCATCTTACAAGAGTTTGGATTCCTTGTGCCGCTGTGTAGCACGTAAAGCAGTTCTAGAAACTCAGTTCAGACAACTTCAATTTCCAGAGCAAATTTCTTCCTGGACCTGATCTTGTACTAACATTACCTTTTAATTTAAAACATTATTTTCTCTTAATTTATTCCATCAAGCGTATATATGAAGTATTGTCATAGCCCATCTCAACCTTTATTTTGCCGACAGAATTAACTGTTGCTTCCTCCTGATTTACCTCCTACTCCTGCTCTGTCCTGAATTTACTCTGGTAATTTAGTCTGTCTTTCAGCGTGGTGTCTGCACGCAGGCTAAATCAGATCTTAGCCTGTGAGAAGGTACTAATAGATTCCTTTATTGGAAGTTCCTTGATCCTTAATGCAAAAGGGCATTCAGTGGATGCTCCTTCATTTTGTCTATCCTCCTAGCGATTTGCTTCTGCACCACAGGAACAAGTATTTGTAAAACATACTAAGTTTGCATAAAATTCCATTACTTTGGCAAAATGAATTCCTGTTAAGAGACAGAATTTTGCACTCTGTCTGTGTTAGGAAAATTAATTCTTTGGATATATTTTTAAAATCTCTACAGGTGGTCAGGCTTTGGAGTGCAGTAGAAGAAATGACTTCACCACCTTCAGCTGTACGAATTGTTGATTTTGGCCGTTCAATAGTTCATGAAATCTGGTTAATTATTATTGTTTGCTTTAATACTTATAAGTCCTNGTGAAGGGAGGGACATGCTTCTCTGGTAAGATAGGGCTTACAAAAGTCTAGTAGGAGACATGATCACATTTTTCTTTGAGCTGAATGTCTGATTGCAACTCCATGCATTCCATGTGAAAATATGCAGGTAATGCATTTATGTCAACTGAAAATGGAGTTGCAAATATACCAAAAAATTCGTGATTTTTCCACAATCTTGAAACCCATTCTCAAATTCCTTTGTGAAAATGGAACACGAGGCTGCATGTTCTCACTGCCCACAGGACTGTGTTCATCCCATGTATCAAAAAGCATGAAATTATTTGCATAACTTGAGCTAGCACTGCACTGTGCCCTCCCCATGTCCTGGCTGCAGCTCACGCAGTGCCAGCATCGCACACCGATGTTTGGCGTGCCCAGGACCAGGCCAGGTTGCTGGGCGGGGCAGAGCCGCCGCCATGATGGCTCGGCAGCCGGGGGTGGGCCACAGTGCAGGTTGTGCTGGCCTGCGTGTGGCCCATGGGCCACCGGGTGGAGACGCCTGCCCAACGCTATGAACTCTCAATTTCAAACCAAAATGAGGCCCCACAAAGCTTGGAATAGAGAGGAACTTCAGAGCAGAGATCAGGAAATGAGCAAGTTGCTCTCCACAACAGAAGGAGCGAGGACAGTCAGAGTTCTGATGGCCATGAAATGTGTCCCTTTATTGTCAAGTTGGACTGGGTGATCGTTATGGGTCCCTTCCAACTCCAGGTATTCTATGATTTATTAATGTGCCAAACCTTCAAGTTCTGAAAGTAGAACAAATGTCTAATTCAGTGAAGTAAAAACATGAAACTAATGAAGAGGCTGGAATCTTAAAGCATCTTTCTAATAGTTTCGAAGCACAGTGATTCTTGGAAAATTAATAAAAGAACACAATCCATAAATAAATCTTTGTTGACTTGAGGACATTTAAGGATTGAGGTGCATCTCTTCTGCTCGTTGGGCACAGGCCTGTCAGCCAGGCATCTGGAAGACTTAGCTAGGATTTCAGTATTAGTGCATCCTGCCTTACATCTGCCATCTCCTGTGCCCCACCTTCAACATTTCCAAGTAAAATCAGCACCCTATACTGTAGTTGCAAAGCCAATGCTTTTTCAAGTAGCCAACAGAAATTAGGGAGAGTTATGGTTGATATACCAGAAATACATGCAAACCAGTATGGTGAGCTGGTGAACTCTTTTACCCCACTCTTTTGAGGTACATCAATGCAATCAGATATCCCGAAATTAATAACCAAAGATCAAACAATGAGTTTATAACTCAAAGATTGTTTTTGTCCTGTCATAGAAAAGAAATTATCAGGCTTCATCTTACAAGAGTTTGGATTCCTTGTGCCGCTGTGTAGCACGTAAAGCAGTTCTAGAAACTCAGTTCAGACAACTTCAATTTCCAGAGCAAATTTCTTCCTGGACCTGATCTTGTACTAACATTACCTTTTAATTTAAAACATTATTTTCTCTTAATTTATTCCATCAAGCGTATATATGAAGTATTGTCATAGCCCATCTCAACCTTTATTTTGCCGACAGAATTAACTGTTGCTTCCTCCTGATTTACCTCCTACTCCTGCTCTGTCCTGAATTTACTCTGGTAATTTAGTCTGTCTTTCAGCGTGGTGTCTGCACGCAGGCTAAATCAGATCTTAGCCTGTGAGAAGGTACTAATAGATTCCTTTATTGGAAGTTCCTTGATCCTTAATGCAAAAGGGCATTCAGTGGATGCTCCTTCATTTTGTCTATCCTCCTAGCGATTTGCTTCTGCACCACAGGAACAAGTATTTGTAAAACATACTAAGTTTGCATAAAATTCCATTACTTTGGCAAAATGAATTCCTGTTAAGAGACAGAATTTTGCACTCTGTCTGTGTTAGGAAAATTAATTCTTTGGATATATTTTTAAAATCTCTACAGGTGGTCAGGCTTTGGAGTGCAGTAGAAGAAATGACTTCACCACCTTCAGCTGTACGAATTGTTGATTTTGGCCGTTCAATAGTTCATGAAATCTGGTTAATTATTATTGTTTGCTTTAATACTTATAAGTCCTTCTGGGTGGATTTTATAAAACATTTATTTTTATTGCTTATATAACTACCTAAAATGTTTTCCTTGGTAGACAGCTGTACTGTTTTTGCCAAAACAGATTCTATTTCAATTTTGGGAAATTGTTGGAAAGGTAATATTCCCATTTTCAAAGGTGCCTATGCCGTGTTATTAAACTAAGCTTTATGGAGATGAAAAATTGTTCTTGACAAGAATCATAGCCTTTTGTTTACCCTAACTGAGCTGCGTGGCCCTGTCCCATTTGGAATTCAGCGCTAGTTCTCTCTCACACACAATGATGCTTAACCTGTAACTTCCTAGCTGCCTGTCAGCCCTCAGCAGTCTCTGTCATAAACTTCTGTCCTGGTTTGACCTAGCAGACAGCTAAGTCCCCCCACAGTTGTTCGCTCACCCTCCCCCCTCCCAAGTGGGATGGGGGAGAGAATTAAGGAATAAATACGGTAGGACTCGTGGGTTGAGATAAAAGCTATTTACTAAGACANAAACTTCTCAAACATTTCATGGCTCCTTCTGGCCCTCCGTGTCCCAGAAGAGACACAGGCTTGTGCTGGACCTGTGAATACCCCTATTTCTGTGCACGTGAGGAAGCAGAGCCAACAAGAGCACGGGAAGGACAGTGCTGCTAAGAGAGGTCTGAAAGCAACCTCTTCTTACTTACGGCATCCAGCAGGCAACTGCATCGTACAATCCCTTTCCTAAAGTGAGCAAATGTCTTTATGAAAGTAGCTAGGTCTCTTACCTTCAGTATTTCTGATGAAAGGCACTTCATTAGAAACACTTCAGTGCTCTAATGGTAACCTTGTAATTCCCAGTGTTAATGTGGTGATTGACTTTATACTCATTCTTCTGGCAACTGTCAGCTTAAGCTGTTCAGCTTTTGTTTGATAGACTTGTAGACAAAAAAAAAAAGACTCATCAGCCTTTGTTTTGCTTGACTAACAAGTTTTCTGCTCTCTTCATTTCCCTTAGCAGATTTTCAGACTTTGCCTATGAATTCAAGTCTGACTTAACCCTGAATGTTACTTGTGCAAAATATACCAGTAAGGGGTAATCCCTTAGCGGCAGTTTAGAAAATACGCTGGCTTCTTCATCTCTCCTGGGACATCCTAAGATCATGTTCGCATTTTCCTCACAGAAATGATTTCTTACCATTTTGTGCTCATCTGTTTTTCCTCAGCTTTTCCTCAGTGGTTTCCAGAGAACTGATTATGAAGTGAGAATTCTGTAGAGTTTTATTGTTTTACTAGTCCACTTTGTGTGCCTGATGCTCAAGTTCTGGTCATCTTTCTCCCTCTGTGTGGTGTCTCCTGACTTCATATTGTCATCAGAATGATGGCAATGGTAGCGATGAAAGCATTAAGTAAATTCAGTCCTGAGAGCGATCTTTCAGGAAGTCACCATTAGTGATTTACTTTTAACTTGATACTACTCTTTTTCAATGTGATGTATGGCTGTGTCATCTCTATTCAGTTCCTTGTTCATCTCATGTTTCCTCTGCCAATGCCATCATCTCTAGCTTAGTATATACTTTTCCTCATAACACGACATCAAAAGCTTTGTGGGAGTCTAAGTAAATTGTCTGTGCTTCATTTTTCTTGTTTAAAAATGGAGGCAGACACTGCAACAATGCAGTAAGATGTACTGCTGTTTCCATCATGGCCAAAGTCATCATCTGTCTGTTATTCTTAATCACTAACCCAGATTAGTGGTACAGTTCCTGCTTTCCTTCTTGTCTTTTTTAATGTGTGCAAAACTTTTTGCTTTGTGTTTTAATATCTTCATTAAAACTGCTTCAAGATGATTTTAACAATTCTTGCTTTACTGTTTTTTTTTTTCTTTTTTTATTTTCTGGCTTCTATGGCATAGCTTCCTTACTGATCAATCTTTTTTCTTTTACTTTTTGACACCGTGCAATATCTTGCTTCAGATGGTTATTTAACCAGTTAGATCTGTCGCATACTTCTGCATGCATTCATTTCCATGCTCCCCCCTTTAAGCACCACCAAGTATTTTCAGCAAGTATTATATTCACCCTAATATTCACCAAGTATTTTATTTGAAGCAGTTCAGACCTCTTTCACATCCTGAAATTCTGTCCATAGTATATTTCAATCAATTATTCTTGGAATTATTAAAGCTTGTCATTTTAGAGCAGCAAGGTTTTGCTACAGACCTACTTTTGTTTCTCCTTTGTCTAATTATGTTAAGTTATTCCATGGTCAGTCATGTAAGGTTATTTTCCTGATTTCCCTAACCATACCAAAAGCCAGACCCTAGAGTTTATGCTCCAATAAATCTTTCCCGCTCCACATTCTCCACAGATACTGTCATATGAGTCAGTGGTATTTTTTACATACTGTTCTTTCTTTTCCATGTCTACAGTGGATAGTTTGAATCTTTGTTCACTTCCTTGCTTCCCTACTGACTGATGAAAATTCTTGCCCTTACATCATGACATTGCTTCAATACACTGTGGCACGGTAATGTTTAATCACAGCTGTGGAATTTTTAAACCTGCTAAGAAGAGGTCCAGAGATGACATACTGTAGAGCAAGAGTGATGGATACTTGTTTGTAGCCTGTCCTGGAAAGGTCCCAGAGTGCATACTAAACTCTACAGACCAATTACAAACCATTATATTGAAGGAATTACATCACGCATCATTGAAATTCAGCTACCTCAGGGAGAAGGCAAGAAACATTTCAATAGCGTACAGAAGTATTTCAACACTTCAGGAGAGAAAATGAGTAATACCATAATCAGCTGAGCAGAAAGAGAAGATTTAGGTAAGTAGTCATATATAATTATTTTAACTGGATTTGAGCCAGAAACCAAGGAAAAACTTACTGCTAATGCAAAAAAATAGACTTGGGATTTTTAAGTCGCAAATGATCAAGTCTTTTGATTTACATTATGTCTTAAAATACAACACCTCAAGCAGCAGAGTTACAGTGGAGCTTTAATAGCTGAGTTACCAACATTGCCTCATTTAGAGGTTAGGAATGATGTCTGATCTCCACAAGAAACTCCAGTGTACCTGCAAACAGATTGGCTCCTTCAGCTATTTTAAGGGCATTTCTGCATTTTTCTTGCCATTTTAGACTGTTAGTATTGAAAGAAAAACAAGACTAAAAATGTTTTATGTCACTCATTTCTAACAAACAAACCAGCAAGATAAGAAAATCATTTACTTCCTGCCTGCCAAATAGTGCAGTCCTTGATCATGACTGCTACTTTTGACATTGCTTTCTTATTTTGTCTCCAAGATCTTTGGAGAGTTCAGAGAGAAAGAGAGAAAACACGAAAATAACGTGCAGTCACATGGCAATATGCTCATATTCCTTCTTGACTGTTATAGAAGAATGGGAATCCTTTTAAAAAAGTTAAAAATATCATGGGTTGTCTAGCCTCCAGGTTAGTCTGTCAGCAGTAGTCATGATAGTCTAAAAAGCCGCTGCATACCTTCTACGTTGTAGCTAGAACCATCACCTACAGGAGGATATAAGAGGTTCATTTAGAATCAAGAACCAGTATCATGGCAAGGAGTATCCCAAAGAAACAGCTGTTTTAAATGTATGAATGTATGCATTCATAATGCAGAGACTTCCCTTGTTTGTTGTTTTTTTTTAAATCTTTTTTTAAAAATTACATTATTATTTAAATGTATACATCTGTAGGAGCAATGTGAGACAGGAGAAAAACATACCAGATAGAAGGGTACTTCTTCCAAGGCTGTATACAATAAAAAAAAATCTTTTAGGCTATGTATTCTTCAAGCACGTTTCAGAGTAAATCAGTTGTCGCTCTTCAGAAGATCAGTTGCTGTCATGGACAAACCAGTGAAAATCTGTTTAACAAATGCAAGAGATTAGCATAGAAATATCCTAGGTTTGAATAGGATAGAAAAGAAAATCAGAAATATTGTACTGTTATGCGTATTGGTGTTTATATATGCAAGCACACACATATAATGGTATTGTATAAGGAATGATATACATACATGTATGTTACATGATGATGTGTATATATACGTATAACATTTTTTGTGTATTATTTTTGTAAAGAAGCTCACAAATGGGAGATGGAAAGCTGTTGAAGCTAGAGAAAGACTGACTTTCTGGAGAACAGATTAGGGTAATAGAGAAGGGAAGAGTAAGAATAAAACGTGATTGAAACTTTTAAAACCAAATGCTGAAAATGCATTGCATGAACTGAAGAAATTGAAATGTTATGTTCTCAGGAACCCATAAAACTCAAGAGATTTTTTTTTCATGATATATAATTAAATAATAGAACTGATTTTCAAAATATGTCCATGAAGCCAGCAGTTTGAAGCAATTTATTTATGGAACAGTCAGCTTAAGACACTAACCCTTTTACTTGAAGGGGTGCAGCCATTCACAAAAGGTCATTTAGAATAAGCTATCAGCCAGGTCATTAAAAAATTATGCACTTTTAATGCTGATGTGGTTATTCTACATTGAGTGACAACTGAGAGTAGTTTTGTAGTAAAAAATGTCATTTTCTGTTGACTCACTGAAGCAGGTTACGCCAGAAATATGAGCAGAAACTCACTAATCAAAGTGATCCAATTTTACCTGAGTTATCTTTGTTATCCTAAGAACATCCTGACATTGTGGGAACATTTGAGTGGGTATTTTTTAATCTTGCTGTTTCTGTTGATCTACTTATGGGATGAAAGAGTGACCCAGGTGGGAAGAGCCTCGAGAGGTCTCTTGCCCCACCTCCTGCCCCAAGCAAGCCCGGCTCTGGCATCAGGCCAGGCTGCTTGGTGCGTTCACCAGACAGTTCTGAAGCCCTCTGAAGATGGAGCCTGGACAAGCGCACTGGCAACCTGCTCCACTGCCTGACTCTCCTCAAGGTGAGAGCATTTTTCTTTATACCCAGCTTGAACCCACTGTTTCAACCCGTGTCCATTGCTTTTCAACCTTCCAGCACAGAACTGGTCCTCCCAGTTTGCTGCCATCTGAAACCTCGCTTGGAAGTTGTTTATTATACAACATACTTGTGAAAATGTCAGAGAAAACACCCACCCTGTGGAAGATTCTGTGTACCTTCTTCTTGCTGACACTGCTGATAATGATTACATTGATGCTGATCTTAGATTAGCAAGCTGTGATTCTTGCATTTCTAAATGTTACGTCTCCTTTTATCTTTTTGTTTGGATACATTATGAACACTTTGCCAGCACAGTCTTATCCATATTATTTCCTGGACAATTCTAATGTACTCGGATAGCCAGTGTGACTGTTATGAAACTAAACAAAATCTGCTTGTAATTACATTTTGGGTGGCAGTTTTCCCTGTGTGTATTTTAATATGGAAATCTAATAAAGAGATATTAAACAGGATTTTCATTTCAAAACAACCTTGAAATTTCTTTCATAATGACTCCATTACACTCATGGTTCAAAAAGGGGTGGTGGGCATCTGTCTGCCAACATACCGGGTGTTGATATAGCATCTCATCAGACATGTCAGAGGAAAGATTTTCTTGAGAGTTACGTAAGTAAAGCATTTTGACAGACTATAGGAAAAAGATGCTAACGTGCAAAATATGAGGGCTACTCCAAAAGTAATGTCTCCTATTTTATCCGGTTGACCCACAACATCAGAGGTAGATGTTGGTGGTATGGCAGTAGAGGTGGAACCTTCCCATCAATACTCCGTTCCATTTTGTTGCTGTGTGACAGATGGCAGCAGAGGGGCAGTCTGGCAAAATGGTGTCTGACATGGAAGTGCGGATGAAGCAAAGGTGAGGAATTGAATTCCTCCATGTGGAAAAAATGGCACCCATTGACATTCATTGACACTAGGTGAATGTTGATGGAGATGAAACAGCGGATGTGAGCGCAGTGAGGTGGTGCATTTCAGCAGTGGTGTGAAAGACAAGCCATGTTCTGGACAACCGTGCACAGCTGTCACACCACAAAATGAAGAGCATCTCAGTCACCGTATCTGTGCAAAGTGGTAGATTGTGACCAGGGAACTGTGTACAGAGCTGAATATTGGCTTCAATGTGTTGGAAATGATGGTAGCAGTGTTGAAATATTGCCAAGTTTGCACCAGATGGGTCCCACAAATGCTCACACAGGAACAGAAAGAACACTGTATGGAAGTTTATCAGGACCTGTTGAACCAATACGAGGCTGAAGGTAATGGTTTCCTGGATTGCATCTTACTGGTGACAAGACATGGTGTTAGCACTACAAGACAGAGTCGAAGTGGCAGTCCATGGAGTGATGACATGTGAATTCCACATCAAAGAAAAGGTTCAAGATGCAGCCCTGGCAGTCAGGCCAGAGAAGAAGACAACCTTTCTTTTGCAACACAACAGTGCTGGGCCCCATACCAGTTTGAAGTCCGTGGAACACATTGCTAGTCTTGGCAATGTGAAGAATAGTGAAGAACTTAATCACAGTACAAGACAGTGAAGAAAAGACTCCCACCAAAATATACTAACTTCATGCTAAGGACTATGGATGGGTCTCCACATTTACAATGGCTTTCTCTAGCAATAAACATCTGCTAGCATGTCATAAATTATGATACAATCCTGTATTTCATGGGTTTTTCAGGGTTTTATTTAACCTTACATTTATTTAAATACATTTCCTGGATCTTTTTTTAAGGAAAAATAAAAGAAGAATATACGAAAAAGCATGACAAAAAAAAAAAAGCATACAAAAGCAAGCGCAGAGTCTTGCACCTGGGGAGGAATAACCGCATGCACCAGTACAGGCTGGGGGATGACCTGCTGGAGGGGAGCTCTACAGAGAGGGACCTGGGGGTCCTGGGTGACAACAGGTTGGCCATGAGCCAGCAGTGTGCCCTGGTGGCTTAGAAGGCCAACGGGATCCTGGGGCACATTAAAAAGAGCATTGCCAGCAGGTCGAGGGAGGTGATCCTCCCCTTCTACCCCGCCCTGGTCAGACCTCAGCTGGAGTACTGTATCCAGTTCTGGGCTCCTCTGTATAAGAAAGACAAGGACCTCCTGGAAAGAGTCCAGCGGAGGGCCACAAAGATGATAAAGGGGCTGGAGCATCTCCCTTATGAGGAGAGGCTCAGGAAGCTGGGTCTGTTCAGCCTTGAGAAAAGAAAACTGAGAGGGGATCTGATCAATGTCTAAAAATATCTCAAGTGCGGGAGGCAAATGGACATGGGGAATCTCTTTTCAGTGGTGTTTGGGGACAGGACCAAGGGAAATGGACTAAAATTGGAGCACAGGAAGTTCCACACCAATATGCAGAAGAATTTCTTCACGGTGCGGGTGGTAGAGCACTGGAACAGGCTGCCCAGGGAGGTTGTGGAGTCTCCTTCCCTGGAAATACTCAAGACCCATCTGGACACCTACCTGTGCAACCTGATGTAGGGAACCTGCTTTGGCAGGGGGGTTGGACTCGATGATCTTTGGAGGTCCCTTCCAACCCCTGCAATTCTGTGATTCTGTGACATGTCAGAAAAAAGAAACTAAATATATTGTGGGAAGGATCCTGCAGATCAGCTTATTTCTGGTTGAGTTGGTCTATCTGCAATCAGAATGTGATATTTGAGGAACTTTTTTTTTTTTGGCTTGTAAGGCTACATTTTCATTGGACTACACTCAAACTAAGTCTTCATCCAGCAACAACAATCTCCTTAAGCTGTCCATGTTTTTTCACATGCACACCTGTTAACATATTTTAAAGGAAAGGAAATGCTAAAAATGTGTTACAAGTAGAGACATAACATGTCAGTATGAATAAATGGGGTGATTTAGAATTGTATTAAAATCTTCAAGGTGCCTGGTTGGTGAGCTGTGCTCTAAAGCACTGCACATTGACCTCATCTGGAAACAGGATGTAATCAAGCAAGAAAAATGGTTGCAACTGATCCTTGCTGCTCCTGCTGTTTGTGTAGCACATTACGCCTTGGCTTTTGTCTTTCATTGTGGAGCTAACATTTGTAAGAAATGTTGGAAAGCATTTTGTGGTCTATGGTGAGCTGGGCCAAATGCAGACAAAGCTCTACAGGTCTGCATTGGTTGCACAGTTACTTGTAAACTTGGGGAACTTAACTCAAAGACCCATTTGGTTCCTTTCAGCAGCAAATCCCCAGCTGGGAGTAAAGAGGGAAATGAGAGCGGGGACTTAAATCTGAAAAGGCTAAGTTGAAAAGGAGCTCACTGGGACAAAGTTTCTAGCAAGAGGATACATTTTAAAATACAAGGTAAGCTCCTTGTTGAAACACAGAAAAAGTTGTTTGCTTTAGAAAGATCAAAATATTTTTCTATGTGAGTCTTTACTTTCTTTCCTCAAGCGTCACTTACCTCAATAGTAAGTTGGGATGGGTCATGAGAGTGGATTTTGGGGGCATCTGATCTCCTAGGGTGCCTTTGGAGCCTGGAGACAAGGACTGGCAGCATTTGCTTTTTGGAGACCTATTTCCAGAAAGCGTGGGGAAGTCTGCGCTCTTGAAGCATGCCACTGAGGCCAACGCCACAGATGATGTCTGCATCCTTCCTAATCAGGGAAAATTTAAAGTCTTTTAAGCCCACCAGATGTGCACAGACATAAAAATTGGATGAGTAGCTACAAAAATGATTAATCAGCGGTGTTAATTTAAATGCTAGACTACCATAAACGCAAATGTGAATAACAGTTAAAAATTGTCATTGCATTTTTCACCTAGAGGGAGTACTGCACGTCTTGAAGTAAATGTTCCCTAAATTACTGACATCCTGTATAAAACCCTCACTTTACAAACAATGATTTTTTGAAACATCACTTTCAAAACTTTAATAAACAGATGTTCAATCAAACAAATGTTTTATGAGAGATGCTAATAAGCTGTAGGAGATAAAATTTGGAATGGAAATCAAAATCTGTAGATAGATACATAAACAAGCTCACTGTTTAATAGGTCAATTGCACATGGAAGAAAAATGTTATAAATCCTTTCTGCCTGTCATAGTCCAGTGCATATGTTAACGCAAACGAGACTAATCAAATTCTGAAAGATGGGCTGGTGGTCTGATTAGCTAATGTAATTCTCCTGAATATAATAATTTTTCTAAAATATGCTAGACATTACAGTTAAAACTATCAAATAAAAATCCATATGGCCACATTTTTTTTTTCATTTGTAGCTTAAAATAACAATACTGACCTTGGCATGAGGTAAGTTTTTGAGATTAATGACCAACTTGGGTTAATGATCCTTGGCTGTGCTGCTGACCTTCAGTCTCCTCCCAGCCAGTCATTAATCCTCAGGAAATTTACCGCACCTTGATTGTTATTACTTATATAACTCATGTATAAACCTCAGGAACCGTGGCTAATATGTAAATGGTACTTCACTTACAGAACTCCTACAATAGAAAACAAAGCAAAAACAGCTTTCAGAGTTCTAAATAGCAAAAAGGCAAATCATATGACTTCTTGGTCAAAAATATTAATAACAACCTTACTTTCATTGTGTGCTATTTTCTCTGTACGAATCTTGGAGCAATTATTGAAGACTATTGCAGAATATGAAAACTGTAATATTTGGCATTGACTATCTAATTCAGGCATTTCCAAAACAGCAATCAACTTTCTATTTAAAGGCCAAATACAATATTTTGCTTTGATGTAATTCTTCAAAATAATATTAATTCTTCTTTCATTGGCAATGGTGCAAACCAGAACAATGCATTTATAAATGTATAAAATGAGTAAGGAAGAATTCAGTTTTTTGTTCCTCGATTATATTTCCCCACTCACCTGTCACATAGTTAATTCCTGTAATTAGCTGCAGTTTATAGGTGGAGATTTTGAGGCAGAGAGGTTTGCCTAAAATCTTGCAAATAGCCCCATATGGAGTTATAATTACAAGATGAGATTTTTTTTCTAGTTAACACTGTTAGTGTACATTCCCGAAGACCATTTTTCCTTTTTAACCTGCGCTGAAGATTTTATTTCTGATGATGTTGTGAAAAACTGTGTTTCCTTTCCTAGCATTAGGATCATCATCAGAGGTACAGGCTTAGTAACAAATAGGAAGAAAAGTAAGTGATATGATATTCCCTTCTAGAGTTTTGTAAATGGGAAGATTCCAGGAAAACAAAGAAACAAGCAAAACCAAATATCAGTGTTATGACTGAAATTGAAGACTTAAATATTTCATGACATTGAAAGCCTTCCCATTAAATTTGGATCTAGCTGTAGAACCATTAAGGTTGGAAAAGACCTCTAAGATCACCCAGTCCTACCATCCCCACCAGGCTCACTAAGCGTGTCCCTCAGGGCCACATCTATCCTTTTTTTGACACCACCACCTCCCTGGGCGGCCTGTTCCAATGCATTACCACTCTTCCTGAGGAGAAATTTTCCTAATGTCCAACCTGGACCTCCCCTGGTGCACCTTAAGACCATTACCTCTCATCCTATCACGACACACCTGAGAGGAGAGGCCTACCCCCACCTTGCTACGTGTTCATTTTCCCTCAAAGAATGAACCAGCTGGTCTTACGATGGAGACCATGCAGCCTGGCACAAGAACATCACCTGTGGGCCGCATTGTTTACTAGCCCCACTGGTGAGCTGCTGCTGTCACGGGGAAGTAAGTTGGGAAAGAAGCCTGGTAGCTCTAGGCTGTGTGCCTCCTGCCGAAGCAGCTCACAAATAGCTGAGTGCAGTGACATGCGTCAGGTAAGGGTGAATGTGATGTTTGTCCTGCTGATTATACCACAAAAAGTCATGCCTGGACAAGGGTGCTTGCTCTCTACTTAGAAGCATCTCCGTGGCAGGGAGGGCAGGAAAAACACAAATTCCCCAGTCATTAGCTGGCTGTGGATGTATCCTACTGGGGCCAGGTGTGGCACTTAACCTGGGATAGTGATGGGCTCCCTGCTGGTCTTCTGAAGGTGGGCACTTTTCACTTAGAGACAATGAGATAGTCTTTAGAATAGGAAAAACAAAGATCAAAACAAACCAAAAAACTCTGTGTTCTTAGTTGTCATTACTGATACATTTGTAAGCAGTTTTGCTAAGGAGACAGAATCTTTTTCAGTTTGGAATTGCACATCTTATAATGTTATCTTCCATTCTTTTTGATGTTCTCATTTCAATTTTCTAACTAACTAGGCCCTTTAATGCCTCCCAGCTGTGTTCTGACTAAAGAAAATTAGAGGAGAAGCTGTGGAATACAGCAGTGCTTTAACCAACTAGGAAGGCATTTTTTTCCTCCATGAAGAATTGATTTCATTGTCTTCCCAGTGTTCTCAGGTCTGCCAGTCTGAGAGGCAAAAAAACCCAAAAACCACCCAAAAAACAGCAGCAACAAAAAAACCCACAAACCAAACAACAGGAATAGAAATAAACCAGCTACTAAATGTTTTATTTCTACTGTGATTTCTGGCTCTGTGCAGATGCAGACTGACCAAGCAAAGGAGTGGTTTTCCCTAGAGAAGAGCAAGCATCAAGATGTAGTTACTTTATAAGGACTGTTGTTATGGCAAAAGCGTATTTTAATGGAATGGAGAAGAGTCGTATTTATTCACACACTATATATAACTTTATGAATTCTCCCTTTGAACTATTTGCATGCACCATGAGCTGTATCCAAAAGAAAAATAGAAAACAACCCTCTTTAAAAAAGTTAACATTTTATTAAATTTTTCCTCTGTGTTTTCATAATACATAATAAAAAGCGTTTTGACTTTTCTCCAGATCTAGGAAGATTTTACTGAGATAAAGTGAGAAGAACTTCAGAAGTTAGTTAAAAGTCTGGTTTTAGTGCAAATATAGTTCCTTGCAATGGAGGGGAAGAAGGAAAGGAACTAACAGAGTTTATTTCTGCAAGCTCTGTGGGTGGATGAAGTAAGGATAAAAAATTTCAGTCAGTAGCAAGATGTTCAGAAAAAGATGTTGATTCTGCTAAGGCTTTGTTTTCAGAGGGCAGCGGTGGGTGCTGATGTGCCAGCTGGGTGGCAGCTGGTTGCCATAACAAGGAACAAGAAGGTGAGCATTTCCAGGGGTCAGCCACCCTGGCTGCTGGAAAAAGGAGGAGGGAGAGGATGAATTAGTGAAGGAAGGAATAGGTGCACTCTCCCTCAAATAGGTTGCAACACCATTGTAATGTACCTGGCACCTTGACTCACCTATTGGATTACCAGCTAAAATGCAGATTTTTACTTTTTTTTTTCTTTTCTTCAGGGAGACTGTAAGAAGTTACTATGAAAATATGCAAACAGCAGTACTAAATACATTTAACGTATGTTTAGTTCTGAGAGAAGTAGCTTGGTGTCAAATGAGATTTTCCAAGGTTGTTGCAAATTCTTACTTAAAGAATTGTTTTGTATAATTGTGTATTTATGGCAGCAATTTGATTTCATTAAAAAAAATACATTGAAGAAAGAAGATGCAGAAGGTAGAATAACTGTCGCTTTGATAGATTAACAAAACGGTTTCCCATGAGAAATACACAAAATATTCGTGCAGTTAGACAACAAAAATGTAATACATAGGGTGAGGGCATTGAATTAAAATTGCCTAGATTAACTTGAATTTTTTATTTCTTAACTTTTGAATGCCTCACTTTACAACCTTATTTTAATGTAGTTAAATTGCATAATGCAAATCATATGGGAGTGAAGAAATTTAAAGGAAGAAGAGTGTATATAAATAGGTATGCATGTATATGTGTGTGTATATATATATATAAATTGCCCAAAATCTGCCATAAAAGTAATGGATATCCCTGTGCTAACAGTAGTAGCTTGAAAATCTTCATGTTGGTATTTTTCTTCATTTTAAGAGGTGGTGTTTTACTGCTTCTGAATGCCTGCACCAAACAATACAGATAACACCATGTTATCCCCATGATTGTCTTGTTTAATGTGTCTTGCTGTGAGGAATTCATAGAAATTAAAAGCAAAAATATGATAGGAAACAAAATTCAAGGGAATAAAAGGAAATCTCACCTGACATTTGTGTGTTAAGGTTGTTTCTACACCAGCAATTTATTTTTGTACTGCAGTGTGTCTTCACAATGATCTGATTGCCTCAATTTCACCACACCTTATGGATCCACCTTATGGAGTGGTTTTGGTCTTTGGGCTTTGCTTTACATGAAACTAAACTGGAGCTCCTCCTCATCAGCAGCATGCCAGTCCTTGTTGGGAGTACCATGAGTCCCCACGAGTATCAGAACATGCAGCTTTTTGTACATTTTGTGTGCTTCTCATGGAATCGTAGAATCCTTAGAGTTGGAAGGGACCTTGAAAGGCCACCTGGTCCAACTACCCTGCAATGCACAGGGACACCTACAGCTAGATCAGGGTGCTCAGAGCCCCGCCCAGCTTGACCTTGAGTGTCTCCAGGGATGTGGCTTCCACCACCTCTCTGGCCTTTAGAAGAATTCCCCCTGGAGATGTGAGCTGCAGGAGAGCCTTTCTGTGTGGCCACTGCTTATGTCAAAAGCAGCCCACCTGTTTGCCACCCAGCATAAGTGCCTAGTTCTTTCCTGAAGCTGGTACAGCTCTGCGAGACATCCTCTAGTAGCAGATGCTCCTTTGGAGCCTCCTCCTGGCCCTGAATGTCCCAGGTGATGGCCAGGGGAACAGGGCTGTGCCCAGCAGTAGTGCAGTGCGGCTCCATTCCTGCCCTAGGCACATGAAAAGCAAGCTTGGACTGACAGATCTCTGAGTGTTCAGTAGTCATCTGCTGAGGAGGAGCATCTAGTCATGTTAGTGCTCTTCACTACCCATTCACTACCCATACAAGCACAAGTTACGTGGCCACCCATCTGCAGTACCAAGCACAGCAGGGGTGCAAGCCAGCCCTTGGATGATCTCTTTACAGGCCCTCCATGGAGAACCCTCCACTGAACTTACCCTTTGGCTTTCGGGGGCTGGAGGCCTGCAGGAGCGCAGCAGTCCGTTGTGCAGGATTGCTGTCCTTCCTTGTACCAGCAGGCAAACTATGGATAGGACCTGTCAAAGGTTGCGTCTTCCCTTGCATTTTTGGGCCGATGAACTGTCACTGCCTGTAGGGCACTGTGTCCTGCCATGCTGTCCGTTATACTACTGTGATGGGATGGGTGAGAATACCAAACCAGCCTTCCCATTCTGCTGGATGGAGAGGAGGACCATTGCAGCTCTGGCACAAGGATGGACAGCTTTGGGCTCTCTCTGGACATTTTGACCTGCAAATGCTGCTACACAGGAGCTGTGGAGGGAGAAGTAAGAAAAGTACTGCACATACTGCTGAGGCTATCCAGAGCTGAAGTACTTGATACAGTCCTGGACAAACCTATAGCATTAAGGCCTGTACAAGGGTGTTCTCTGACTTGTTTTGTCAAGAGGAAAAAGAAAAGATGCTTAAACCCACCATTGCTCCCACTTCCATCCACCTATGGGAATTAAGTACTCTATTCCATCTATATCAGGATCAACAGCACCAGGGTCATTTTTGGCAGATACATGTATCGGCGGTGTAGACTCCGTAAGTTTCTGAGCAATCTTCCAGATTTTCCTTAACATTAGATAGCACTTTTCAAAATGCCGACCCTAAATAGCTTCCATTTCAGTTTAAGCCTATGACTCCTTGTTATCTCCACTGAAGTCACTGATAAAGATTGCTCCTTGCAATGAAAGACTGTTACCATGTCTGTCACTTACGTTGCCTAGCTTTGAGTTGTCTGTTGGGGATTACAAATGCATATGTATACATATAGTGCCTTTTAATAAATAGTCACTGAACAGCATTTTACTTAAAGTAGTTACGTGTTAAGAGCTACAGCAAGGGCTGTACAAAAGTTCCTTCCCAAATGAAACTATTTAGTGCTTAATTGCTTGCTACCAATTTGAATAGATGCTGCAGTTAAATTTGGTCACACCCAATTCACAACATATGTGCCAGAACAAGAGAAAAACAATTAGTCCTTCTGTTCTATTCAAATCACATTTACTGTGGAGGAAAAAAGTTTCTTTCTTTATGCAGGAAGATTTTTAAAAGGGTTTCTTTTTCTCTCTAGCTATGCCAACATTCTTTTCACATTAGGAAACTTGAACAGATTTAAGCCCTCATTCAAAGCGCAGTTTGTAGTACAAACATGCTGCAGTTGTCAATACACAATGCACAAACACACAGGGGCAAAAATAGAGTGGAGCGGACACGAGCCCTTGTTGCTAAACTGCTGGTGTGAGGGGGGAGTAAAACTATTTTTGTAAACAGCCAGCCAAACTCTTTGAGGTCTCAAAAAGTCTATATTTGGAGTAATTATACAACTATGTTACATCTTGGCTAATTGTAGCGGACATGATAAATAATTAAATTATTCAGCCATTTCCCTTTGTGTGAGAAATGGCCCCAGATGGTCACCCTCATCCATCCCATACCAGCACAGTGTAGCGGCACTGCTTATTAAGAGCATATGGGGGAAATACTTTAAGTGCAGTGTAAGTAGCTTTGTACTATAGTTCGTTTTAAAGAAATAAACAAACTGCAGTAATTCCTTGAATTTTTTCATTCCGCAAAAGTTCTATAAAATTCTTCTTATGTCTGGACCCTTACAAAATAATTTGAGAAGCTGGCTGTTCTGTATGATTCATGACCTAAACAGTGGTAAAACTAATGTTGCCTATAATATTTAGGGTATATACTCAATAAAAAAAGAACGGTCTCTATAAAGTACAATTTACCTCATCACACTTCTGCTTCATCTGCTTGGATTCCACAGGTTAGATTTATAACACAACCAAGGAGACAAGAGTTATTATCGAAATTCCACCTGTCCCCACTGGTATGTACCCAAAAATGATGCCAAGTCTAGCATGATGTCAAAATGAATTCCCTCACACAAGAGCAGAATTATCCTAACTGCAACCATTTGATATTATCCAGACTCTCTTAGAAAAGGGGAAAAGCTAAACTGGGATGAATTTTGATCAGGGAAAATATTATGCAAAAATGAGGTGCTAAGTTTTCTGCTGAATATTCATCTCTGAAAAATACTTCATAAGTCTTGTCATTTAGAGCTTAGGTACACTGGGTCATGGTTTTGCAATGGGGCAACCACAGTAATATGTACACAAGACTATCTCATTGCATCCTAACTGAATGGTTCAATATCCTCTAAATGGTTATACACATCATTAAAGACAATATGCATGGAACAACTCCTGAAAGCCTTAACCTCAGGGATGACAATAAAACCAGACTTGCACAGTATTATTACAGTGCCAGTCCCAATCTGGTATTAAAGAGAACAAAAATCTCTTTTCTTTATTTGTCCACTGGTGGCCATGTGTACTAAATTTTAAAGTTTTCATGTACGCTATTTTTTGCATAGCATTTCTGAATTAGGAACCATTTGGAATACAGTTCTGGATGAGATTTTTCACGAATCTAACTTAAAGTTATCCTTAAAAAAGCATAGGTTGTCTACATATAGACATATAGCCTATAGGCAGAGGGGAGGCTTCTGAAGTTGAGTGTTTCTTTAAAGAAATATTTGGAATTCTGTGTCTTTGAAAGTATTATTTCCTGTAACTGGAAGTATAACTTTGAGAAGATGACCCGTGAAGACACAGACCTAGAAAGTCATCCCGGAAAGCCTCCTGCAGAGGGGATGAAGCCAGCCTTCTCTCGGAAGAGGTCTCTTGCATGGATGAGGGATGGGATGCTGAAGAAGTCGATTACAAGGGCAGTGTGGGTGTAACTGGGGAAAATTGCTTTGCGTGAGACTTTGCAGAGGGAATGTCAAGTGGAGGAATGGAAATATGTGAGAATGAGATTGGAGTTAGGAGGTGAAGTAGACAGCGTGAACAGATTTTAAAGAGGATACAGCCTCTCTTTTACCTAATGGCAATCATTTGATGATTGAGGGAACAGTGAGGGTGCCAACTGTTAGCACAGGTGCCTACAGTACATTTTTTAGTGGCAACTGATCCTGATATTAATGGAAAATCAGTTAAGTAATTCATGGAAAGGCTGGAAGTAGCGTGGTGTGCACAAATCTTTTGCAAGACACGAATGATTGTCCCCACTGAGTGATTTAATGGATGATTTCTCTAGCCTATTGTTTTGCATTCAATTGCTGAATCATCATCACTTTTGGCGTCCATGAGGTTTGTTAAGGTCAGAGTTTCTTTCTTGTATCATATTGCAATTCAATTGCTTAATGTAATAGTTAACATACAGCTTTTGAATGGCTATTTTTTCCCCTGAAAGAGACAGTTAGGTGAGTCTTCTTGATATTAACTTGGGCAGATTTATCAAGAGGATATAGGACAAAAAAATAAAATAAAATAAATAAAAAAGAAAGAAAAAGAAAAAAAGGGAAAAAGAGAAAAAGCTCTAGTATTCCCTGGCAGATGAATCCGTAATGGCAAAGTTTATCTGATGGTTGTAAACAACATTTAGAGCTCCTTATTGCGCAGATTGGCAAGACACTGTTGTTCCTTTAGAACATAAAATTCATATGTGTAAATATTGGAAACACATTGTAATTAAAAATGCTGCTTTATTAATAGGTGGTTTGTGAGTTATGTGATTCTCCACCCCAACAAATTGGAAATAGTACACACAGCCATGCTTCGTGAACTGAAACAGTACCAAGAAATTCAACATAAGTACAATCCATGACATATTCAAATTGGGGGAAAGCATCTGTATGGATCAGAGTATAAGCATGAAAATATTTGAGATTTTGAATTGAAGCTCCAAGAACCTTTATTTCTAAATTTGCAAGGTTTGGTCTGAAATCTACATAATTTCCTTTGTCACACAGTACATGAGATGGTTCCTTAAAATTTCCCAGGAAGACTCTGGTGAGACTTAAGTGTTCTAGTTGACTTCTCTTTGTAAGATCTAGCATTCCTATCACAGTGCCATTACCCAGGCAGTAGAAGGTGCTCTTGTAACAGCAAAAGATGTCCCTTGATTTGACAAGTTAGAGCTTAAAATAATTCTACCTCTCGTGTCACTCAGCATCTTGTATTTCAAAAGCAACCAAGCCAGATGATTGCACAATCTAATTGTTTTTAACCAAGCAAGGCCAGTTTTAGTTATTGAAATTATATATATAGCTATACTTTTCAAACAGTTTCAGCTGGTCTCTGGGGTGTCTTCAGGCAAAGATTTCTAAATTGTATAAATATACCCTATTGTTGTTAAGATTGCATGTGTTTTTGTGTATGAGGAATGGTGTGAGGGATTTGGCTCAGAACAAGTAAATAAATGTCAGTATCGCACGTACTTCATGCAATATGAGTGTTGACATAGCCTCTATGGTCTCAGTACATGAGAGGCAAGTTCTGCAGGATTTCCTCACTGTTGCCTGGGAGAACAAGTAATTGGATAATAGTTTTCCACACATTTATTCCAGGTCTTAACCCCACATAGATCTTTCTGTAGGATTAACCATTGACCCAGTCCTTTTCCTAAGCACTACCCAGTATCCTGGTACAATCTGGCTCTAAAACACAACCACTGCCGGCATTTCCACCATCCCTTGGCTCTCCTGAAAGCTCAAGCCTCCAATAAATTTTTCAACAAAACAGCTTCATGATCTGGCGACTTACCCCTTTGCTTTTGCTCACTTAATCAAGTCTTGTATCTCCAGCAGCCGGCTTATCCCACATGCCAGTAAGTTCTGACAAATCGGATGGTGAAGAGTATTTCACTTTTAATAGAGGTGAAAAGGTCACTTCCACTATCTTTAGTTCTCCTGTGTATCCATTAAGGCAAATAAGTGTGAAATAACTTTTACTGTTTCACAATGCCTGTTGTCACTGAAGAAGACTTCACTCCATCTTTTTTGAGTTGTTTTAACACCGTGTCTTGTAGCTGAGAGTATATTTATATCCAAACCTTGCTTCAGTTCTGCAGCACAGCCAGAGCTTTCCAAGCACTTCATGTCTCCAGGTAAAAGGAAGCAGGCAGCTGTGAAAAGTGCTTGTGGCTGAGCTGTTGTTGAAGCTTTCTGGTTCTGACAGTTGGGACATTTCTTGACACTCAGAGAATGAGGTTTAAGGAAGAGAAACAGCTAAGTAACACACATTAAGTTAGCCGGAACATTTTAAAAATGTTAGTATTTTCTTTAGAAATGAATGGAAGAATTTGAGTTCATTCCTACAAAATCTAAACCAACTTACATCTGTTTCTTTCTGGAGGAAGATGACTCTGGTGCTCTGACTATGCACAGGAAACATTCATATATTTTCACTTCCATCGTAGTATCAATATACCAAAGTTACCATTCTTCTCTAAGTCTTTCTTCAGGACTTTCCCTCTGTGAAGAACGTACACTGTTATTTTATTAAGCTTCACTCAGGCAGAAGGCTTCAGTGTCAGTTTGGTGCACATGAGACTCAGGCTAAAATGAATCCTTCTAATTTTTCACCAGTAAATAAGCAAATACTATAAACTGCAATTTTATGGATTTAGTGGGTAATGAAAGACCCATGAGTACTAGGACTCAGGTGCACCAGTTGAGATGGCTACATTCATATTCACCTACGTAGATAAATGCAGCCTCATTTTCAGGGGTGTTCGGGCCCCCATAACGAGGTGGAGCAGCAGGGGGTTGGTAAGTGTGAAAGCCTGAACATTTTATGGTGAGTGTGGATGCCTATGAAAACTTTGGCAGCTATATTTCATTTTTGGCCCGAGGTGCTTATTTGACTGCAATTAATTAGAAACATAGTTTAGTTAAGACATTATTTACACAAGATTTTAAGTAACACCAACATCTATCTGCAGAATAGAGCTAGCTTTCCGGTCTACTTGTAGCTTTTCCCATTAAAAGCATTTTAAAAGGAAGAGTAATCTTCCTACCATGTTTTTATAATCTGGAATAAAGTCTCTTAAATTTCTTGTAATTTGAGCAAGTGCTAGTGAGACTACATTAACTACATGATCCTATATAGGCTTGTTATCTTGTTCTGTTGTAAATTAAGGCATTTGAGTGCAGTAGACTTGGAAGTGGGCCTCCAAAGGCAGTCACACAATTAGTAGCACAGATGTGTGAAGACAGTTCAGAAAAACACTGAATAAGTAGATCAGCAGTGGGTAAGTTTTATCATATGCACTGAAATCCCAAACTGAACTGGTAGCCACATCCAGCTGGAAGAGTAATGTACTAGGAACTTGCATCTCAAGTGCTACAGTGATCGATCTGACCTGGAAACCTGTGGTAGACCTTCAGCCTCTTGCCCAAGCTGTGCTTGTCTGTTTACTGTCTCTATTTCCATTTACCATGCTTTCTTTTGTTTTTGTCTCTTAGTGAGTCAGCAATTTTGGTGTTGCAGTTCCTGCATATAATTGACTATATAGTAGAGACAGTTTGAATACAGAATATTTTCAGGAACTATCTGGTAAACACTCTCTAAAGTGTCACGGTTAGTCCTCTCAAAACTGACAGCATCTTAGAACCTGGATTTACTAATACAAGTCTGCATAAGATGAAAGAGCATCAATACACTTCTATATCCTTTTCTTTTATTATTTTTCTGAGAGATTTAATTTTAAAAATGAAATACAACTATTGACAATTAAATGGAAAATATTAACTTGACTTTTGGTATTGACACAATTTCATTTGGAAAGAGGCTTTTCAGTATAGATCTATTTTGGGCAACAAGCAAAGTATCCTAAGGGGTCTTAGCCATTTGAACTGCAGTGTAAAGCAGTCAAGGTGCACTTTCTTTTTGTGTAGGGGGAGTTGGGACAGTAATTCTAAGCATACAAAGTACTTTCATTTTCTTCAGCACTTGCACAGCTTTCACTAATACAGCACTTGACCTCTCCAGTCTGTAGTGCGTAAATGTTGTCAAGGAACTTGCAAGATAGGGGAGGACTATTGCCTACTTATAATAATAGGGAAATTCAGGTTCGAAGAGATAAGTGGTCTTCGTTCAGGTTGCTGAAAGTATATATGACAAAGCAGGAACAGAAATTACTTCAGATCAAAGTTTTTGAGATAAATGTGCTTACTCTCTAAATTCACCAATTTTTTTTTTCCGTTTTAGTCTTCCTATGCACTCCTACCACATATCTCTTACATAAAGAAAGCAAAAATGAGAAGAAAACACCAAACAAAAATATTATTCTAGCTTTTAATTTACTTTTATGGAAGAATATTTTACAATGGAGAGTTTTACTCACCCTCTTACTGTTGTAAAATAAGTAAATTTTCATCAGACATAGGAATAAAGGAAAAGACAAATCCTTGGAAAAGATACTGAAAAATTTGGCTCATAAGTAAAAACTATGAAAACCTCTGGTGCAGAACATGCAGGTCATTGCCACTGACAAATGTAACATCAGTTATGCTTAAAAAACAATCCACAGTGGTTTTACATTATAGGTACATGGTGAAAATTAATGTTTCCTAAGCAATTTGGAGCTAGATCATCCATTGCCATCCAATAGAAAACAATAATATTTCTTTCAATTTTATATTTTTAAGGAAATGTTGCCAGCTGTGCCGTCAAAGGACTGAATAATACCTTGCTAAAAGTCACGTAATTAATTAAGTACAAAAAAGGATCGTATTATAGGTCATTGAAACCATTGCTCCTTCACACCTGAGACCATTCCTCTTTGATTTAACAGGAAGAACAGAAGAGCCTGCTTTTAGACCCTGCTTAAAGTCTTATGTCTACAGCAGTATTTTTTTTTTAAACACTGAAAATTCAGCTAATCTAAATTAAATAGGATCGTCTATTTAGATACTCAGATCAGACTGTTAAAAACTGCTTTCAACCTTTTAGCTCATCACTGCAAGATCTACCTCATTTTCTGTCCAGGGACCCTTGGCCTAAAGTCTGTTCTCCATCCTTTTATCTGTACTTTTGTCTCCTACGGGCTGTTGGTACAAGGATCCATGTAGCCTGTACCCCCTCTTTGGTAGTGGCGTATTACAGTGTTGATTCTCCATGATTTTCACTTTGAACACTGCCTGTAAACAAAGCTCCAGCTTTGTTCTCAGTTTTGCATGGCAACAAAAACTCCTGTCTGGGATCACAGAAGAATGCTGCAGTGCTAGGAAAGGTGCAGCCCCATTGCCAGGGCTAATGGGAGGCCACCAACATGGCAACTAGACAGGAAAAAGAAAGACCCTAGGGAGTTTAAGGTGCCTTGAGAGAAAAGTCGCCAGCCCAAAGTACGCTTGCTCTGATATGTGAGGAGTTAGGAGCAGCTACTTTGTTTAATATGGATGTTTTCTTCCCCATCCACCACTGTCCCACTTATTGCCATCCACACAAAGCCACTTGGAGACAGGCCAACGGAAATGGCAGTGTTTTTGGGGTCCAGTCCTGCTTCGTGGTTTTGAGGGAGGAAGAGTGAATCTGTTTGCATTTATGTTCTAAATGCGGTGCTCTATTCACAGCCTACCGCAGTTGTCCTCATTAGCATTGGTATGTGCTACAGACTGGAAAGATGTGCCAACAAGTTTCCATAGAGGATTTTTAACTTAAAAGAAGAAAAAAGGAAAATTTGATGACATGATCATTTCTCGTCAGTTGCTTCTTAACCACAGCAAAGGTTGCTACATGGCAAGGTGCAGGATTCTGGATTTAACAGGTATTCCCCCAAATGAACTACCACATTCCTCTGCATAATGTACAGACATTATCTCTGCTTTGGTCTTTAAGAGGGCAGAGCAACCCACACATCCTCAAACAGCAGCACCAGACCCCCTCAGATGCTTTACTTGGCAGAATGTTCAAATAGAGAAAATGCAACAGGTAAAGTAATAAATGCACCTGAAGAATCATTCTTGTCTCCTAAAGGGCAGCCCTGCTCGTCACAGGTACAGCCGTTGCACTGATGTCTTATAGTGCTTGAACTTATGTTCATGCTTAGCATGAGTATGCAAATGACACACTTCTGTGTGAGCAGTGCCTTGGCCTCTTCTGCTTTTGGCTGAGGATGAGCAGGGACCAGTGTATCCCCAAGCTCACAGCACAGTTTCCATTTGCCTGTTCCCATGTGTATTCTTTGCGCGATTCGCTCCTTAAATGGCTCTCACATTCCATCAGCCATCCCTCTCCCCACAACAGATACCCGTCAGAGGACAGCTCATCATGAATGGAAAAGAGCCAGTGTGGTCTTTTTTCTTAGATGGATTTTTGGCAAATGAGCAGACAGTTTGGAGTACACATGAAGTTATGAAGTGCAACTGCCAAGTCACGAGGCATTTTCCTTTTCCTGACCAGCTCCTCTCTGCCTGCTCTGATGCAGAGGTTTCAGTGCAGCTCCCTCATAATGTCTGTGTCCTCCGGAGCCATGTCACTCACACTGTCATCTTTGCCATATTGTAGCTGATAGGTTTTGCTTGTATTTCTATCCTCCTCCTCCTGTTTTGGAAAATGACTTTTCATCACCCTTGTATCAGAGTGACCAGCATAGTTCCGGTGCTTCAGATCTGCAGCCTGCTCCAGCAGCAGGGAGAGGGAGGGGAGGGAGCATGAGGCAGAGAGGTTAGAGGAGATTCATTAGCCTTTGTAGATCAAGCTCAGTGTCTTGTATGAACAGATGTAATGAACATCACTGGTCAGAGGCAGGCGAGAGCCGGGAGTGATGCAGACATTGTACAACCTCCACAGACATTTACGTCACAGTTGGATCCTGATTTCCAGCATCCCCTCTGACCTCATATTCAGCTTCCTTTTGGAAACAACCTGCCGGCCCTGTACCATTGAGCACTGCTTTTGCAGCATGCAGTATGACCTTTGAGGACATCACTAAGGTATCTCAAAAACTGGGCTTTAGACTTTCCCATCTGGAAGTGCTGGGTGTATACTTAAAAGCCCACTGACGTCTTGCAGAAGTCCAGGCTCACTGTGCCCCAGCTCTCCTTTCCAAACCTTGCTTTAAAGTGAACAGAGCAGGAGGAAGTTTGTGCTGAACATGAGTTTAGTTCAGGACTTTGTAATTAGTCAGCTTGTTTCACTGAATGTTGCATGTGGCATGCAGCAAGTGATTGCAAAATGAATAATAAATTAACCTGTAAAAAATGTGAAGCTTTTGCTTATGACAGATTTCCAAACAAAAGTGTTGGAAGTGAGATGCTGTTTTGATTTCTAACACCTGCAAGTGCAGGGAGACTTATTTCTCCACCACACACAAATGCCACAGATACATTTTGCTCACATTGCAAGCATGCTTAACTAGAGTTTAGGATTTAACTTCTTGTTAAGTACCTTCTTGTTTAAGTACCTTCTAAGTTCTTGTTAAGGTACCAATGCAATAGCAACCATTACTTTAAGATGGGTAGTAGTACATGCTATAGTTATTCTGTGCTGCTTCAGCACATTTTTAAATTCCATGTATGCATTTATGCTTCATTTTATCATGGCAATACAAGAAACATTCTTCATGATTCTCTTGAAATCCTATCAGAATGTGTGTATATCCTTTACATACGTTCATATAGGAATGAGTTTCTGACAGTCTGTTAAGAAGACTGGAAACTATTTCTAATCTGGATGCTAAAGTTTGTGTCAGTGTGCTATGAGATACTTTTCCTTATTTTCCTATTCCTTTTCATCCAAACAATCGGCTCAGTCAGCTTGTGGAAAACATCATGTAACTATCACATATAAGATCTGAATTTAGGACTCCCATGATATTGGACAGACAGTGAATTGGTGGATTGGTCTTGCTACAAAAATAGATTTTTTGTTTGTAATGTATTAATATATGGTTTTTATTTTAATATATTTTTGTTCTCTGCTCGCATTCAAACTGTTCCCCAAAATTAGAGGAAAACAGTGTAAATTCACTTTGATTAATGAAACCTTAAATAATTTTCTTCAGTGGGACTTACCCTGCTGGTCAACACATGTTAAACATTTGCTCTATAAAAGCACTGTTAAGCTCACTAAATTTGGATGAAAAAAGCCCCAAGAATTTGAAAGAGCTAAAGTAATAATCTAAGTTTAAAACAAAGTGTCTTAAATATGCATAGTTAAAAGAAAATCAATAGCTTTAAAGTGTACTTTTTGGTGTATTCTATTTTAATTTTTTTAAGACTTGGGTTGTAATTATTATAAATTAAAACCTATAATGCACATGCCTTTAACTAAATGTGATAAAGCCTTCAGAATCGTTCTGTGATGGGTGTGCAGGCCCCAGGAGTCGGATAAGATGCAGTGCATTGCAGTTATGGAGATGGCTTCCCTGCTCAAGTCTCCACCTGGAAAGCAGACCTGAGGATGATTCCCTTCTTTCTCCACTAATGTCTGTCTGAAGGGTACTTCTGGGCTGTGGTGGGCTCTATTCAACTTTCAGGAGTTTGTCTCTGGCACGGTGGGGCCCTGTATGGGCTGCAGTCCCATGCCTAGAGGCTGCCCTGTGAGCAGACAGCTTTCCAGATTGCATCCTTCCAGGAGGAAACTGACAGTGTGCACCTCCACAGATTCCTGTCATACTTTTGACATAGAGTATGAAGTGCAGACCTGCCCTTTAACTTCTCTGAGCTGCAGCAAGGTTGAAACCTCCCCTGTCTCAATGCTTTCCTGAGACTGTGAAGGGTCCGGGTAGAGCTGGAGCCCAGAAGGCGTAAAACGGTCTATATTGACTTGAACTTCAAAAGTTCTCCGGCAAAAATGGAGGGAAAGAACCTCATTATTCATTACTGCAGAGGCTGTGCTGGCAGCAGCACAGGAGTACCAGCAGAGCACAGCTGCTATCTGCTAGTTCTTGTATACGCTACCCCATCATCTTGGAGCTGCCACAGGAGCTGCACCTACCCATGTTAGATGCCTACAGAGCATAACGTGAACACTGCATTTGATTCACTTCTGTGGGAGAGACAAAAATGGCATCCACCATCTTTGAAATCACATTCAATACATTTTTGCTGTGAAGACAGTTAGGTTTGATATTTCCTTAAGTTTAATGCTTATTTCTAGGTCCCTCTGTTGTGCATAATGAATAGCAGCTGTAGATCCTGATAGCTGTCAGCTGTTTATGTGAAAGAATTTGGTAGCGTTACTCTAGTTCTTGGGGGATATGTGTTTACACCTTCTCCTCATGCCTCTGATTGTATGCTGTGGTGTTGGAAGATGCCACGTTGGCTGAAGAAGCTGCCTGCCAGTGGAGGTTATGGTACTTACTTGTGGGTCTAGCCTCTCTCCTCAAGAACTGTCACTATCACAAATCTTAAATGGTGTCACAGTCAGGCAAGCTCAGCCTAAGGTGAGGAACCATGCAATTCTGAGTGCCCGCTTTGATTTTATGGCTCCATCTGAATTTTGAAAATGTCTTGTGCATTATAGTTCTCATCTGCAAAACAGAGGTAGCATTGTGTTACCTTGCCTGCTTCAGAGGAGATGGTGAAATAATGTTTTTCTTCTTTCTTTTTGTACTAAATGCTCTATTGCCAGGATTTGTGCTTATTTATTTTAAATACTGTATTTAGTCAAAGTAGAGACTTTCCTCTCTATGTTCAGGCTATTTTTTTTTTTGTAAAGAAACTCCTCAGTTTATTTTCTCATCTTAAATTCTGTTTAAAAATGCCATTCAGATTTGTTAAGTTGATTGCTTACCTTGGAAAACAAGCTTCCAGAAGACATCCAAAGCAAATGTTTTTGTGCGACTCTTTAGATTGTGGATACAAAGTGAGCGACTTGTGTCCTTTAATTAATATACAAAAATCACTATTTATTGAATTACGAATTTAATTGGCAGTACTGTAAGAATTCCAGAAATAACTGGATTTAAATTCCTACACAAATATGTTACCAAGTTGTTCTGCCTCAAATCAGCAGGAAGAATGCTTTTGTTTATACAGCCTTTAGAGTGATTAATCCACATATTTCCAAATAAAGCTGATCTGAGTCTCTGCTAAGAGAAAAGATTCTCTTCAGACCTTGTCAAAGGCTGAACCACATCCATACATCTCAGCACAAATGCACAGAAGGCAAATTATGGTCTCCAGAACCAAGTAAAGAAGAACAACCAGTGCTGTTCATGTCACTGGAGTGTGAACTCGCCTCCGTGAGTGGATACGAGGATGGCCATACAACTGAGCACTGGCCTTGCTCTAGAGGGGTTTCGTACCACATCAGAGATTATACCTCATCGCACAGTTCAGCCAGACAGACTGAAGAGTTGGAAATGAGCCTCCTCTGAGTTGCACTGAACACAAAGTTCTTTGATTTGTTTCCCAGCCTAAAAGAACTCTGGAAGAGTTTTTTTTGTGAAATTCAACACAATTGGAGTGGTGCATTCCTGTCTGGAATGTCTCTAGTGGGAACTGAGGAAGAAAAGGAGCTGGCTTGCAGAACTTGTGCAAATGGACTTGATGGCAGTGCTATCCATGCATCTGATAACCAGGGGGGTTTCATCCCTCCTCTGCCTCATGGAATTTGAACTTAGACCCTCTGCATGGGTGAGGTGATGAGTGTCACAGACAAGCTGTACTCTGGGCCATGCTGTTTGAGAAATGAGTTCCCTGGTTAACAAAGCTCAGTTCATCCTTTTAAATCCTTAATACCTCTGTAATGATGGCCTCAGCATCAGCTCCTCGAATTGGCCAATCTGCTCCTGTGCTGCTTTGCTTTCTAGTCTGTGGTCATACATGCCTTGTTCCTTAGACTTGCCCATCCTTTCTTCTGGTTACTTCTTCCCTAAACACTTCTGCTCCACTTCTGCTTGGTTTTATCCTTGTGCTCCTTTGCATTTGTCACTCCACCAAGACAGAGAAATGTTGTTATGTGAACAGCAGATCATGAAGTCACAACAGAAATTACAGACCGGGAAACACAGACTGGGATTTTCCAGCAGAAAATACTTCACCCCTAGATACACTCCTCTAAAAGATCTTTGCTTTCTTGTTTCATCTGTTTCTTCTGGGAAATACTGTACTTGCACTTGTACTTTGTGTTTTCCAGTTATTCCTTGTGCTGTCTTTGAAAAACTTCTGGTTGGTTTCAGCGTTTGGATGCTGGATGCTCTGCTCTTCCTTTCTACCTGCATGTTGCAGGGCATTCACTCCCACGCTGTGTTAGCAGAGCTGTGTGTGTGGTGGGGTGGAGTGGGCCAATGTATAACAAAAGACAAAGTGCAGTGGGGATCTGATGGGAAGATTTCTGAAGGCTTACTGACCATGCACCAGAGAAGCCTGAAAGGTTTCACTCCTGGAGCTGTCCTGTGAGGGTGCTGCAGCCTCCCAGGCCCAGTGCCAGGTTCAGTGGCACTGATGTTTTCAGCCGATCAATAAGTGAAACAAACCAGAAACCTGGTTATATCTAGGTGGGTCTAGAACTCAGCAGGAGATTGTGCAGGGGGACAAGAAAGCAGCCTATAGCAATATTTCAGATAAAAAAGGAAAGTCCAAATGAATGGAATAATTTCACTAAACAATTTTCTGTTATTTACAGAAGTTCTAAGACATCAAGGTGCAAAATTAAACACCTGCCAGGAAGTGCCAGCAGTAAGATTTTTGAGCCAACTTTGGTGCCTGGGAGTTATGATTCAGTCCTGCAAATATGCTGATCCGTGTCTCATTACAGTGCATGGAAAACTGCAAAGAATTTCTGTATTTGACTTATATGTATAAAAAAGGATTTGTTTTTGCATATTAGATGTTCATCTGAGATAGGTTAAATAAAAATAATGCAATCTTACAGATCTAATAGTGTCTTTAAGAGATTTTGCCTGCAGCTTATCATGTCTCCTGCTGAAGAGATAGTTTATTGCTCATCCCAGTCCAGCACCTTTTCCTTGTGTTGCACAAAGGATCCAGTTTGGCAAATACATATTAACCACATGCATAAGCCTTTTTGCTGAATTGGGGCCCTAGCAGATGATGCCCACCACGGTATTTTTCCTTTTAAAAGTAACTTCTACCAATGATTTTGATTTGGAGAGGCTTGAGATTCACATTAAATAGAAGACATCTATACATTTGGATTAATCTCTTCCCATACTCCATTACCAATATTCATTTTTAATATCTTCTCACAACTCCTTTTCCATTGCATTTAAACTGCACGTTTTAAGGCAAAGTGTACTATCCTAAATACTCCCTTGATAGCTACAGCTTAGCAGCTCTCACAGAGATCAGAACAGAGATAGCCAGCACTGCTCTTGGAAAATGTGTTTGCACTGATCTCCTCATCATGTGCAAGTTGCAATGCAGCAGGTCTTTCTAAAAGCCCCAGCCACACATCAATGGAAGCAGACCTGTGCCAGTTACGTCTGCTATCAACTAAGTAGTGAAGAGTTTTATTACAGTGTCCTATCTAGTAGAAAACTAAATGAGTTATATGTCAGGACCCACAAGTGTTTGAAATGTATTGCATTTTTCCCATGAAACTCTCTATACAGATGTCTTCTTGATGTTTCATTGGGAATATTAACATTAAAGATTTTAGTATCATTCCTCGCTGTCTGTTTTTTATTTCATAGGATTTAATAAAATTCAGATCATCAAAATAAGGTGGCAGAGAGGAGTCTGAAACTTGTGCTCACCTGTGCCAGATGCTGCAAACAATACTAAAGAAGGATATAAGGCAAAATCAATACAGGCATACCAAAGGTGGAGCTATCTCAGGTTTTCTTTCTGACAGAGCCTAAACCAGATACCTGGACAAAAGTATGAGAGTAGTCTGCACACATTTGGTATGTCTACCTAGTATTTTCCCAACCTCCAGTTTATCACATGCTGTTTCTGTTTGCTTACAAATCCTTCACTGTCGTTTTCTATCCTTTGTGTTTGTTGGCTTATGTAAAACTGTAGTCTATAAGCCAAGTGCTTATAGATTGGACCCTTCCATCATCTATAGATGTATTCTTGGCTGCAGAAATCGGCACCCCTAGCCTTTGCAAATCTACTCAGACTTTCTTGGCTCTGTGCTGCGGGAGAGATTTCTTGCTTTCATTCACTAAACACTGTATCAGCTGTGCTAGTAGGTCTCTCTGTCTCTCAGTTGTCTTTACCATAGCTATCGGATCCACCTCCAGCACTGGAAGCTAAGAATAAAACCATATACACTTAATCTTTATACGTCATTTAAGTTGGCATAAATTATTCAGATGTGGAGTTTGTCCAGGACAACAGACTTTAGCAGAGCTTGTTTCACAACAACAACAAGAAAAGGTACCATAAGAATCTTTACTGACTTTGAAGACTCAAAAACCTGTGACTTCGCTGTTTCATGTGTCGGCATAGTGCACCCTAGGAGTAAGCCAAGGCACTGAACTTGTCCTGGTGCGTCACTGACACCCAGACTGAGACCTCCAAACAAAACGTTGACTGTGCTTGACCCTCTGTGGTTTGTACTAGATGAAATCCTGATTTTGTGTGGCTAGAACAGATCAGCAACATTCATTAGTTTACTGGTGCCTCCTTGAATTTGGAATCGTGCCCAGATGTATCAAATCCCCAGAACTATTTGTTCAAACTGGCAAAGGTTTTGTCTTTTTTTAACCATTAATCACTAAATTGTTCAAAATAAAGAGTGGGAGAAAGAGCTAGACCAGCATATGGCCACAGACATAATAAATATTTTACCAAGACTGTTAGATGAAGTCACATGTATAATTTGCTAGTTATTTATCTTTAATACACCTTGGCTATGAATGGATTAGAGAACATTTGGTGACAAGATTTCCCTACCATCAGGAAAACATTTTATATAGCTACCACATTAGTCCAGATATTACACTAAGAATAATAATGACAGTGCCATTGCAGTACCTGAAAGAACTCCTCTCAGCCATAGTATGGTTTTAGGTGTGTGAGTGGAAAAGATAAAAAAATTTTGAAAGCCAATTAAAATATTTCACTTTTGTAAGTAGTGTGATTTGGCAGTTAATTTTGTAAGTGTTCTTTAACTCAAACAATGTTTTCCATTAGAAAAACCCAACATTATTCTTTTGCTCTTCTGTTGCGTAAGACAAGCCTGAGACATCCATTTTGTTGCTGAAGTCTGCTTAAATCTGTTTGTGGCTAATTGGACTTTGATTTAAGTACAATATAATATTAAGAGTCTGTAGAATGAGTATGATAGCTCTCTTTTCTCAAAAGATGTCTTCGGAACCTCTATGATCCAGTATTTCAGGGTTCTTTATTCCGAGGAACTACTGGTGCTGTGTATTTGCAACAGTACTTACGATTTTTTGGTTACTTGCAATGCATAGCAATTTGTGCTTACTCAGAAAAGAAACACCACAGAATGTATCACATTGCTGTGCTACCTTTGTAAAAAATACCATAATTTGATTAGCTTGTGGAAACAGCAAATCTTAACTCTCGGGATGGGAGCTAGGAACTCCATGTTTCCAAGACCATTTCTGAAGTATTCAAAATGTATCTTGCTCTTGCTCTAAAATCTTGTGACAAAGCCCCTAACTTAATGTTGAAGAATTTAAGCAGAATTTATATTCTGCTTGCAATTGCCGTGAGCTGAATAGTGTGTGCTCTGTGTGTGCTCTGTTTTCCTACCGAGTGAGCATCCAAATAAGTATTAAAGAAAAAGAATATAAATATAATTGACATACTTTGTTAACACAAATACATATTTATTTATTCCACTTCTCCCTTGTCCTCACTGACATAGAACTGAAATGCTCCTAAAGGAGGAGCTGGTGTCAGGGTCAACACAGAACTGGGGATAATGCTTGTGCTTTCTGCTATATCTTTTGTACATTTTTTAACATTCTGATGTGATTTTCTTTCTCATGGATCTGCTATTGTGCCTGTAGGAAAACTTTACGTGATCTGTTCAAATGCATTTGTCACCACCTCTGCCTACAATTGCTCCCTATCGCTGCTAGTTTTTCAGATGTGCTGCTTTGCTAAAAAGCTCACCCACATAGAAAAATCTCTGGCCAAAAACATACAGCTGTGAAAGTATGAATCCATCCTCTAGCACTGAAAGGACTAATTCAAAATTTATATGCACAATCAGAATATTTCTTACTCTGTTTCTTTACTAAAATAAAAAAAAAAGTGAATGCAAAATACACACTCAAAGTCCTTCTGCACTACTGAGGTCATGTTCTGAAAAACAGCTCAGAAAAGATGGCATGATATGGTCTCACGCCTATGTAACAGCAGCTTTTATGAAATTTTGTTGAGTTTACAAGACATATTTGTCCACCTGCCAGCTCTGCAGACTTCTGACCTTCTTGAAATCCAAGCTGCATTCTCCTTGAGTTCTTCATTATCACCATAAATTTCCAACAGTCAAAGCACATCTTGTGTTGAATTTATGCAAGCACACGTTCTTCAGATTCTGGTTCTAGTTAATCTTTTTCACTCCCTGTCTTCCAGAGGCTGTTTGGAGAGACAAGGGATTACAGCCTTGCATTTGAGATATACTGATGCGTGATGTAGAACAGAAAACAGTTAATACATGATGAAGAACAGAAAAACATGTTGATACAGGATGCAGAGTAGAATGTAACTCATTCTTTCTTAATGGATGTGGCTTTGCAGTACTTAGAAGAAGTAGAAATTACAATAAATATCTACTTCAGGAAAATTAAAATTATTATGACTCTAAATATCATCAGAAATGCATTTATTTTGCAGATCAGCATTCTAATTCTTGCTATGTGCTTGAGTTTACACCATGTATGTTTTAGATGGTAAGGTAGGATGGTTCAGTGGTTAACACAGAGCTCAAGAGGGTTCAAGTCTCTCCACTGCTGTAATTTTACTTAAGTCAAACCTCTTTGCGACTCACTTCCCTGCTTCTCAGAAATGCTCTGAAAGCAAATAGAAGCAATATTTACAGTAAACACATCTAAAATGGACTGCAATAACTAGGCTTGCTAATCTTCTTGTACAGCTACATGATGGTAAATAAACTTTATTCTGTTTAGTTTTCTAGAAGGTCCTATTAAAAACATGATGATGATCATGCACAAATTGCTGAATTCATTAATACAGTGTCTTGAAACGGTTTGTCTTGGAAGTGTTTTCTTCTAGTTTGTAGGTCAACCAATCTGTGGTTATTTTGACTTTTCTTAAGCTGCAGATGTTGTTTCTCAGAAAATACAGATAGTTCTGAGATCATGTGTGCAGAAGGCTTCTCTGGATGGATCACTTAAAATGTATTCCTAACAGCAAGGGAGAGATGTGTTTCCTGAAACTTTGTGATTGTGAAAATACCTCAGATGATGTTCATTGTTGTTGGATGTTGCATGGTTATTTCAGAGGAGCTGATGCACAGAAATAAGACAGAAAGTTAGAAGGAGCCATCTACGTGGACCTAAGAAACACTGAGTTGCATTAATGGTGCCATTAAAACTTCTGCCAACATTGTCAGAAAGTTTTGTAGCCATGTGAAGGTGGATCCTGCAGCTCATCCCTTTTTCAAGTCTTTCTTTCAGAGTTCAGCTCCGCTTTCATCACTATCATCTACTTTCACCTATTTTCATCTACTGAACTTGTGCTATCTCTGTCTTATGACACACCTATCTTGGCTTCTAACGTCTTTCTGAAGAGACATCCAGAATCTGACAGAATCACAGACAAGCCTGGTTTAGAAGGGAACCCTGGACATCATTTAGATCAACTCTCTACTGAAAGCAGGGTCTTAGTTTTGGTTATCTGAGGCCTTGTCAAACCACATCCAGAGCAGTGAAGGGTGATTCCATCATTGAGGTGAGTAATTCCACAGCTTTTCTGAGTTGACATTTTTAAAGTGTAGTTGTTCTCACAGTAAACTTTTTTTTCTTCTATTTTGGTGACTTTTTTCCTATAGCAACTTCTGCCCATTACATCTTGCCTTGTAGCTGTGCATCCCTGTAAGGAGAGTACTTCTCTATACCTCTACCTACCTTTCTAAAACCACCTTTTAGAATTACAGTCACCTAGGTTGGAAAAGACCTTCAAGATTGTCAAATATAACTGTCAATCTGACCTCCCAAGTCCCATCAGTAAACCGTGTCCCTTAGTACCTATGTCCCTAAGTGCTCTTAGGTGTTAAAAGACTGTAATTATATTTCCCATGAACCTTTTCCAGGATGAAAAGCTCAGCTCCTTCAACTTTTACATCAAGTTTTCCAGCACTCTAATCTTTGGTGGTTGTCATCTACCAGTCTGTCTCTGATTTTTCAATGTCTCTCTTGAACAGGGAGAAAGCAAAACTGTATGAAGCCAGGTGTGGCTTGACAAGTGCCAAGTACTGAGGAATAATCACATCCCTTGGCTTATTGGCTGTAATCTTGCTGATGCAGCCTAGAGCAAAGTTTGCCTTCTTCACTGCCAGGGCAGACTGTTGGCCTGTGCTCAGTTTGCAGTCCGCCCAGACCCCCAGGGCTCCTTCTACAGAGCTGCTCTCAAGCCAGCCAGTCTCCAGTTTGGACTGCTGCTTGGGATTATTCCATCCCAGCTGCAGGACTTCACATTTGTCTTCATTAAATCTCAAGTATTTATTGTTTTAACCTCACGTTAAATAACCATCTTGTTGGCTCAGTCTTCCAGCCTATTGAGACCTCTCTGTGTGGTTGTTCATCTCCTTCCAGCATATTTACCTTTTTTTTCAATTTTGATGTCATCCACAAACTTGGTGTGGGCATTCAGGCCTATCTTTCAGATCACGTTTATCTAGGTTGAATAGTATTGGATCCCACATTAAACTCCCAAGGAATTTCAGTTGTGACTGGCTGTCAGTCCAATTTTGGGCCATTAATTAGCCATTAGACTTTGAGCTTGGAATTTTAGCTGGGTTTCCACCCAACTTGATTTGATGTATTCCTTGGATTTCAAAAGAGATCAGTGGTGTCAGTGCAGATCTGTGGGCAGCAGAGTCTTATAGAAGAGGCAGATTGAACTTCTATGTCAGAAAAGGCAACTGTGAAAAACAATAAATTTAGGTGTAACACTTTGTAGTGCTAAGGAAGAGGAAAATGAAATGAAAAATGGAGGGAGATGAAGGACTGCTGAAAGTGGGAGATAGGAGCAGCATGCATATGTTGGTCTTGGAGAAAGATGGCAGCTGGCAACTGGGAGAAAAAGTTTTGCAGGTATGAAGATCTGAGTGGCAGTAAGTGACTGAAAAAGAGGGGTCTCTGAGAAGCAGCAAGCACAGAAGGAAAGTGGTGAGCACACAAGAGTCTGAAAATGAAGGAAAAAGAGGGGGGAAGGCTAGGGAAAGGAAGGAAATGAGCACTGAAGAGAGAAATGAAGGAATTCAGTTGGTGAAACTGAAAGTGATAGGGCACTACTGACAGTCATCAAATGAAGAGGGCTGATGAAATGAAAAAAACTATACCCAGCTGTAAACCTATGGGGTAGTTTGAATACTGTATAGCTTTACCACAATGCAGTATTATTAGCTAATTCTTGAAGTTCAGATCTGTCATAAAAGCCCATGTAACTCTCCTGAGTTGTATTATCAAAAGTTAGAGATTTGTATTTTTCTTGGAATTTTGGAAGACTTTTTTTAGCACACACCATTACCACGTTCCAATGACAAATATAGCATCTTGCAGTGTAAACACACCTGTTTATTGTCAAAACTTCTGTAAGAGTCACCTATGTTTCCTACACTGGAGGAAGTGCTAAAATATTTAGCTGGAGCCCACAGTGTTGTCGGTATAAAACAGGGTGTGATCATAGATTTTTGGCTTAATCTAGCTCCCACTGAAGTTATTGGAAGATTTGCCATTGACGTCAATGGGAAGAGAACTGGGCCCGTGATAGGAACTACAGTAGTAACAACACTGCATTTGACTTATATAGCTCTCTCTCTCTGTCTGCCAGGGGACTTTGAGCACTGCATGTAAATGAATACAAAACAATAAAAGAGATTAAGATGTCTCTGATTCCTGCAGGATTAAAGCAGACAAACAGTGAAAATCAAAGTATGCCTATATATGGGCCATTTCTTATGCAATGGCTCTAACTGTGCCATTGCACAGTTTATGGCAGGCCATCATGTACTTGATCTCCACAGAGCTGTTATGGAGTGATCCATGAAACTACTGCCTGCTCGGAGTTTTCTTAGCATGCAAATAAGCACAAAAATGGATATTGATAAAAGAGAATATTTTTAGGCTTACATATCAGCCAGAATCAGTCAAATTCTTGGCCCTAGCCCTGTGCTGCTGAGTAGTGTCAGATGCTCACACATACACAAATTGACATTTACAAGGCATGCTGTGCCTCGTGCCAAGTTCAGAAATAAATTGCCTCTTTTGATAGGTTCACCAGAGCCTCCTAAGTACACCAGAGCCTCCTAAGATTCATTTATTGTTTGCTACTGGAGGGACTGGAATGCTCCTGGACACAGAATGAAAATCCATTCAGCACAGCATAAAGGAAACTGCATAAACCAAAGTACAATAACTGTGGAGCTGCAGTTTCATAGGGTAATGTATTCAATGTGCTGCATGTGGAGGATTAGGTGCTTGGCTGTCATTAATGGCAATGTGGGCTGCACTAATTAATTCCATGTGTATTCTGCTGAAAACCTACTCCAATAAATACCAATGGTACTTACCTAGGGAGCACAGAGGAGGCTGGATCTGACCTCCGGAGCTTTGCTTGTAAAGAATTCAGCCTTGAAAGGGCTGCACATGGGTGATGCTGACTGCTGGCAGACCTCCCCAAGAACACAAAGTATTCTGGTGCTGAGGGAAGTTGAAGATCTTCATTTTGCCTCTTCCCTTATCTGGGGCCAATCTGAGATTAAGTTCTGCCAGTCAGTGTGAGGGAGTCTGTACATATTTATACTACAAGAAATAGGACAGCATCACTTGGTCAGGTGATTCATTGATCAAAAAACCAACATTCTGGCTCTTAGCTTGACCAATACTGTTCATGGTAACTCAAAGGAAACATATCATTCCCTTGTGCAGCTGTGCAATACTCTATACAATAATTAGATATGAAATGTACTAGACACCACAGCCATGAGCTTCTTAGAGCCTGCAAAGCCTATCTAAAAATCTTCATGAGGCTCTGAGAGTCAGCATTTGCCAAATTCAGATTTATCAGGCTTTGTTCCCTTCCTTGGATGGTATTGCCTCCTGGAGAAGGTACAAGCACTGACTTTGCTGACAGGACCAGATCCCAATAGCTTTGCCTTTTCATAGATAATTACGATATGAGTCTGGACATTTAAAATTGATGACCTCTGCCACATGGTGCTGTAAAATTTATTAAAAGAGCTGAAGAAGATAAAGCTTTACCACAGAGTGGCCAAGTTATGCATAGACTGGGGCTATGATGAGAGTTCCTATTCTCTGTTACAGTAATTGAAAACACTGTGAAAAGTGGATGGGGCAGAAGCCTTTTTCATAGTAATTGTTGTGAAAAAGAGCTTGTGTGTCTGTTGGCTTGTCTGTTGTTTCAGACCTGGAGAAGGTCTTGAGGTGCTGTGGTGCTACAACCAGCAGTGATCATGATGCCGTGACGGTCTCCCATAAATGAGAGAATATTTGTAGGGAGGAGTATAGTTCTCTAGCTCATATAGACAGGAAAAACTGAGCAAACCTCTTTTGACTCAGAAGAATCTCTAGAGTGCCTCACAGCTTGTCTGTTTGTTTCAGTTTTATCAGTATGTCTAATATAAGGTATTGCTTCATCCTGAAAACCTTGCTATGCTTACATCCACAGTTCCTAGGAGCTTCAGTAACATTTCAAAAGGATTTATTCCATTTAAATCTGACCTATGCAACTTCAGGCACTACTATGAAAAAGTGTTGAGTGTGTGACCTGCTCTGGGCTTTGGCAGTGGCAGTGCTGACAACTGTGCCTGGAATGGCTACTCAGATTTTGAGAAGTTCAGAGATCTCAATATGTATTAGTTGCTTCATGTCTCAAGAATTTCTTGCAGCCATCTACTGTTGTTTGGCACCTCTGGATACAAGAAGTTGTGGAGGTCTCCAGGGAGGATTTCTGCAACCACACACTTGGGTGCCAGGTGCCACTCCTGGAACAATGTGGTCCTGAGATTAGTTACTAATTTCATTGTCACTTCTCATGAATACTTTCTGTGGTTGTTACCAACCATGAAATGTGTTGATCTGACAGATTGGAAGACAGTGCACTTTGCATCTATGCAGCTGTCTGTATTGCAAACACTGCCCGCTGCCTAGTAATAAAGTCAGGCGAATCCCTCAGTCTTTAGATAATGCTTGTATTTTAAGGGAATACTATGAAGACGAATGAAAAATAAGAAATAGAATGACATTGTCTTCTTCTCTCTATTAAACTTGGTTTTAAAGACGATGGGAAAACAATTGCCTGACAGGTACAGTCACTGATGCACTATTGAGGTGGCTGTGGAAACTCCACAGGCAGATCTGGGAAACCTCACACAATGTATCTCCTCACCCCCACAATCCTGCACCACTGTTTTTAAGTATTCTGCTTTCAAATATTTCCACTCTTTCATGTCAGGAATGTGAAATCACCCTGTGAGAAGAAGGGTATACGTTGAGGGAGCACCTTTCCCACCCTTTATCTTTCTTGCAAGAGGACTTTGGACATTTTAGAGACGGAGACTGTTGGAAGTTTGCTTAAACTGCAGAGCAGCTTGCAGATGTGGCCTGAAAGCAGCATGTTGGGGAGGATGGGAACACCCTGAGGCTCCGAGATGTGAACTCCCACTCTTGCCTATTGGTGCCTTAGTAACGGTAACCAAATAGTTCCCAGTCCGTTTTTATTAGCAGGCTTTATGTGTTTAGGGATAAATGTTAAACGCTACAATTTGGTGTGAATGTCAGCTGTTGATGAAAAGCAGTTCCCAGCTGGGACAGCAAGGACATTACGTCCAGCCTGTGTTTGAGGTACATGAGCGGAGCTGTGTGGGAGAGATCTGACTGAGTTTATTGCTCAAGTTCTGCTCGGGCCGCTTCTTCTTTGTAACTTCAGCTGAATCCATTTGGTCTACTCGGGCATGTGGCTTCACTGTGCCCTCAGAAGTACCTCTCTTAGAACAGTGACATTAATTCCTCCCTTTCTGTTAAAAATAAGTAGCAAAAAAAATCCAGCTTTTATTATCAGAGCGTTCTGCTTGTGCCGGTGACACTTGTCATCAAGGACTACACCCACACTCAGCTACTTGCTGCTGTGCGGAGGATGCCTGAATGCATATGGTGGGCATAGTTGTCCTGGGGTTAAACCTGCAAGGTATTGCAAGCACTATTGAAACATCTTCCCCTAAATTCAGAGGACGTCACCCAAATGGCCCAGATTAGGAGACAGGTCTATCTCGGCTCCTTCTGCACCCCTTGTGGAGAGAGAGCGAGACACAACTCTGGCAAGTTCACAGCTTTAGGCATGCTCATGCTTTGAATTGTTCTCTGGAGGAGCCTTTCCTAATGTACATGGCATTTGTTGTATTAGAAGCTGTGAAATATTCACAAGAAGCAGGCCCAGTTTTCCTCCATTTTTGTAAGAATTCAGGTGTTAGTGCAGAGCTTGAACTCAACACTGCCGCCCTGAGAGCTTCTTTTTTTCTCCAGAGAGCCATGAAAGGAAGAAAGGAAAGGATGGCTGGCTTTTCTTATGGCAGATCTTTTCCTCTTTACTTTCTATTTTCACCCTGCTTTATTTCATTCCACTTGATAACTCTTCCGTGCCCCTTGCCCTTGAAGAGGTCCATGGGGCTTGATGCTTGAGACCTGGTGCAAAGACAGCTTTGAGCAAGCCTACATAGTGAAGTGGAGCATAATGCAAAGATTGAAGAGCCCATCTAGAGCCTGTGTGACACTGGGTGCTCACTGGAGGGAATAACTCAAAGGTCAGAGCTGAGCATCTGGGCTCCTAGGCCTGAAGTCAGTGGATTCATGAGGCTGCATGCACTGCTGGCTTGGCTGCTAGGGGAACTGCTGTGCTGGCTACCATGGCTCAGTGTGGATGTGCCCTTCAGCTCTCCCTGTACATGATCTTTTATCTAGCCTTTCTCAGACAGATCCCAAGCAGTCCTGCCTTGCCCTTGATCTGTCATCTTTGATCTCCTCATTTTCTTTGCCTTTGGATGAAAAGAGAAAAATCTTAGACTCTTCGCAGTCAGAATGGATTCAAATGTGTGAGGATGGTGTCTTATTAAGACTGGCTTGTATCAGAAATAGTGTAGCCAGCAGGACCGGGGAGATCATCATCCCCCTGTACTCAGCCCTGGTGAGGCCACATCTCGAGTACTGTGTTCAGTTTTGGGCCCCTCCCTACAAGAAAGTCATTGAGGTCCTGGAGCATGTCCAGAGAAGCGCAATGAAACTGTGAAGGGTCTGGAGCAGAAGTCTTACGGGGAGCAGCTGAGGGAACTGGGATTGTTCAGTCTGAAGAAGAGGAGGTTCAGGGGAGACTGAAAGGAGGTTGTGGTAAGGTGGGGGTGGACCTCTTCTCCCAGGTAACAGTGATAGGACGAGAGGGAATGGCCTCAAGTTGCACCAGGGGAGGTTCAGGGGAGATATTCGGAACAATTTCTTCTCAGAAAGAGTGGTCAAATTTTGGAACAGGTTGCCCAGGGAAGTGGTGGAGTCACTGTCCCTGGAGGTGTTCAAGATATGTGGAGGTGTGGCACTGAGAGACATGGTCAGTGGACAATCTTGGTGGTAGGTGGATGATTGGACGGGATGATCGTGGAGGTCTTTTCCAACCTTAATGATTCTATGATTCTATGGCTGTAGAAGTTAAGGTTTTCAGTCCTTTCAATTTGATTTGGGCAAAAATATGTTCACATTTTTTCTGCAATCAGTTACTGCTGGCCACTAGAGACTGAGGTAACGACACATGTCAGCTGACCAGAAAGGGCTGATTTTGTGCTTCATAAACTTTAACCCTGATATTAAAGAAGAAGAAGAATATCAAGAATCCATGGTTATGAGTAATCTTTAAAATTTCATGGCCGCTTAGCCAATTCTAGAATTTTCACAGTTAGATACATCCTTTGAGTGACTGGCTTCAAATGCAGCTTTACCATTAGACTGAGACATGCAAATGGGCGGAGAGTTAACAAATACATGCAAAATCAGAAACCGAAATGAGTTATTTTATCTAAAAGCTTAGTTATTGCAAACTCTATCACACTGGGGGAGCCACATTCCATTCTGATGAAAAAAGGGTACATCTCACCATGCTGTAATAACTTAGAAGTTAATTCTCCCCAGGTGCGTATTTAAATGTTCTGCGCAAGCCACAAGATGTCAGTCTGGCTGCATGAAAATTCAGCCGCAGTGCTGCACACTGATTCATTTGGTATGATTTTTAACTCTAATATCTCTGGTAATGTAATCTCTTCATTTAGCTCTACAATTTGTCTTGCATTTTTTCTCATATTACCATAAATCTCCTTGCTCTTTGCAATGACTCCTTCAGATAGGACAATATATTGAAGATTAATGATGTCAGTGAATGTAATTTACCTCATTTAAAAATGGTTTTTAATATTGTTGTGTTCTTGATCTTTACATTTTGGTTACTGATTTGCTATGCTAACATTTGCAAGTACAAATACTGGCAGCAGGGATTAAATGTTCTCTTATGTACCGTTTCCGTGAAGCAGTTTGTGCAATAGAACTATTATGTATTACACAAGCCATGGGTCACTTTCTCTCCCCGTTTCCCTATTTGATCCCTGTGACAGAGTTTAAACTTGCGTATACCTTTCCTGAGACATTTACTCTGACAATTAACTGTATAGCTTTTGTTGTCATTAATACCTGGGGACCTGCAAGTGTTCAGGTCAGGTTGCCTGACCTCATCAGCTATAGGGCTGGATGTCAGTTTGGGAATCCTTACGTATTTTCTTGATTTGATGGTTTTGTGGGCCATGTGCCCACATGTGTCAGTTGTGCGTCTAGGTCTACCCATGCCTTCTAAGAGATTCCTGAGGCTAGTACTGGTTTGACTGGACACTGGAAGAAGCATTTGGCTCTTAATATAAAGCTGACCGGGCAGCTATTCCCCAGCAGCATCCAGGGGGCTGTAGCTGCAAGTGTCTGGAAGGCAGGATCTGGCCCATGATCTGCAAGTGAGATGGTGCTATATCTCTCAGAAAATGCTAATCATCCTGAATGAGTGTCTTGAGATTATGGATCTTTTCAGGCTTGTTCTGTATTTCAGCCCAAAGCCTACCAAATTTTGATATTATACAGGCAATATTGAAACAATTTACTTTGAATATTTGCTGTAGAGCAAGGGCTAGTGCCAGGTGCGGGAGTCCCCAAGAGAGTGTGTGGGTAGATTTTGTACACCAAGCAGCAGGGCAGAGGCAGGAGCTTGGTGCCGCAGCAGCTCAAGAAAGGCTTCCGTGCAGGACAGCAGGTCACAGCTCCTTACTGTTATGGTTTGACTCAGCAGATAGCTGAGTTCCACACAGTTATTCACTCACCCTCCCCCATCCCCAAATGGGACGGGGGAGAGAAGTAGAGAGATATGCAGTAAAATGCGTGGGTTGAGATAAATGCTATTTACTAAAATAGTAAAGAGAACAAAAGAAATAACAGTACATATATATATATATATACACAAAGAGGATACGCAGAGCAAGGGCTCACAGCCACTGGTGACCCTTCCTCCCGGCTAGCCCCTTCCGTAACGAATGGAACCCGGAAACGCAACAAACCAATCACATGATGTTATATGGGATGGAATAGCTCCTTGGTCAATTTGGGTCAGCTGCCCTGATCCTGTCCCCTCCCAGTTCCCAGCTCCTTATGCCCCCCTTAACTATTTCACTGGCAGAGGAATGCGGAAGTGAGTTATGTCCTCGGCTCCGCCCAACACTGCCAGGATGTTATCAGTATCTCGGAGGTACAAGATAAATTCATACTAGACACTACGAGAAGCGTAACTTCTGTTAGAAACTAGGACACTTACTCTGCTGCCTTCTGAACACAGCAAGAGCCAAGAGCTGCTGCCCAATAGGGAGGTGAGATCTGGGAACAGCCAGTGTGGTCAGACAACACTGTACCCCGCTAGCTTGGTGTTCCCAGCTCTGCTGGGGACCCAGTGCTACTCACTTCTCAAAAACAACAGCCTATCTTGCAGCAGGCATGTACAGTGTGTTCTGTATCTACAGATTGATGCGTCACCTCTGAGCAACAGGGGGACAGGATGTACAGAAAAAACGTCAAGCCACCCCGCAGTTGCTCAGCTGCTGACAGGTCTGATTTACACTTGATCTACGCCAGGTTTTAAAGGGGTTGTAGTAAATGGTGCAGCTGAGCTTGAGCTGCTCCGTTCAAGGCAGAACTTGATGTTCCTTGGTACCTTACTTGCTCTTTGACAGCCAGTGAATATTCTCAGTTTAACTTGCTGCTATAAAACAGTCTATCCTTTCTAAATCATGTTTTCATGTTTATTTTCTCAATCTTTTTCTTTGGCTAGGAAAAGTCGTTATGATTATCCTGCAGCATTCCTTTTCTAGCTATGCCCCTGCAAACAGTGCTAATTCTCTTCTTTACAATCATTAACCAAGATGAATTCATCCTAAAATTGCTGAGGGTACAGCTTATTAAATTACTGCCTGTCAGAGGAGATTCGGTGTGTGGCCAGGTGGTATTACCTGTGGCACACCTTGGTGACTCATTTGTTTTGAGAACCCTCAGACATTGTTGTTTTACCTCACAGACTGCGGGAAGTTTCATGGAAAATCATGGTCCATTGTGGTTACTTGCTACTGGTACATGATGTCTTGCTAAACCTTTGTCCACTCAGCCATGTGTCTGTACCCTGATGGAGCACAGCTCAATGCCGTTTTAGCTGATTGGTTTCCATAATCCAGAACAGAATACAGCTAGAGACAGGCATCTCCACTGAAAAAGCATATTATAATATGTTTTGTGAGTCTGGAAAACTTTTGCATGCAAGAAAAGATATTTCTCCAGCTGTAGATATTAAGGGATATATTCTGTTATAACTCAGTTTCAATGTGTAACTATAATGACACAAATTAAAAAAAAAATCAGTATGTAGCAAAGGCATTCTGTGTGACCTCTATAACATTCTCTTCTATCAGCCTATTAAACATTTTCTGGCGTACCAAATATATTGCACTTTGGGTCTGATGTGCATCTTCAAATAGCAAAGACAACGGAATGGTGAGACAGAAAGCAAGATAGGCTGGAAAAAGAGCAAACATTAGATTGAAAAAGAGCAATATTTTGTTTTTTCTTTTCTTTTTATAATTATGCAAAAAAAAATCGGATGGCCTCAAAACACTCCTAATGCTTAGGGGGATCGTGCAGTTGCTGAGGTCCACATGCTCCTGCTGGTTTAGAAGTCCTACTGCAATCAGATGGCTGTAGATGGCAGTAAAGGACTGCAAATAGCTCATCAATGGACCAATGTAAAACAATTCATCTCAAAAATCATTCGTTTTTCATACAGTTTGCTGTTTTGTAGATAAGTTATTAATTTACTTTTCATTATTTATGATGAAACTTGGTGCTGTAATCAAGGCTAGCTGTTGCTGTGCTCACCCTGTTGACTGAATTGCATTTAATATACCCTCACATGGCCATCCTCCTTCTAAGCCTGTTCCAGTAAGTGTAACAAGTAATAACAGCTGAAAAGAGTGACATAGTTTAGCAGCAGATCTAAAAGGGAATTTATATTTTTTAATTAGCACTTTGTGATATCACCGATCCATATATTTGTATGTCTGATGACATTCACCCTTTCTCTGTGGAGCTAGCACACTACTGCTTTAGGAAACTTGAAAAGAACAGAGGGCAGGTATGTTCTTAGACTCTGGCAAGACTTTAGGTTTCCTTCTAGAACCTTCCATGATGTGGATTAGCTGTTCTGAAGCTAAATTGTACCTTGCAAGAATGGCTGATAACAAATCTAGGCCCTCATCTTGCAGACATATGTTTTAGTAGTCTGATTTGAGACACTGTGTGGGATTAGTTACATGCAGAAAGTATTTATGGAACTGATGCTTACGATGAAATATAAAAACCAGAAGGCCCTACTTCCAAATAATAAAATAAGATGCATAACATTTTTGCTACATAGAAGAAATGAATTACAGAATTATAGTCAGTTTGGGATTTGAGAGACCTGGATATGAATTCCAGTTCATTTACAGACTTCCCACTGTGACCTTTGAACAAGGCAGTTTGCTTGATCTGTAACAGAAGGCAAAGCTCTTCAAGGAGAGCTGCAGGAACTACAAAAGCCTTGGAACACATATTATTTTCTTCTAATGAGACTAGCTGCAAGAGATAAATTCACTTTCTGTGCAAGAATCTGTGCATCACTTCTGATATTTTGCCACCACAAGCAGAGAGAGATACTTTAGTTGCCATGCTTGAAATAAAAGCCTAAGAAACTACCAAGGAGAACCTGTGCTCTATAGAAGTTTTTGTGTCTGTGTGCATTTGTGTCTCCCTCTGCCAGTGCAGTTACATCATTAGTCTCGGGTGCTCTCCATTTCCTGAGGTGCTTACTGCAAATGTTTTGGAAGACCTGAAACATTGTGTGCTGAGCCAAGCATTGACTGTGCCTCCACCTACAAGAAACTGCGTAGTTTGTGACTGTAAATGATGCTCGAAGAAGACTTGTTTTTGATAGGCTGGAAGATTTTTGTGAAGTGGAAGCCAGTATCGTGTGGTTTGGATGAAGCTCTTCTGAGATTAGCAGCAGATCAGAAGGTTTCTCCATGGCCTCTTACTTTTGCGAGCAGAGGGAGAGAGAACAGCCTGAGATGTGAGAGAGCCAAACTTGTGTCCGGTGCTCATCCATGTTCTTCTTTGTGACCTTGAGACAGGGAGCTGGAGCCCAGAACCATGAGCTGGGACACCCCTGGAGGAGGACAGGGGAGGAGGGTGAAGCCCCCACCCAGCCAGATTTGCTGCAGGTGTTGCAGCGGTGGTTTTGCCCACAGACCTCAAAGGCATTACTCAGTAGGCCTCTGGGCAGGTATCTGGGGGTAGTTGGGCCTCAGCTCACCACCTCTTGAACACTCCATCACCTCTGCTCTTCAACACTGTAAACAGCAAGTCTGATCTAGCCCTTGCCATTTTCCTCCACCTGTGTGAGGGTAGAGTTACATGTGCAGTTATTCTGGCAGACCTGAGCAGGTGTTAGCTTTTGGCAAGGGGAAAAGGAGAGAGAGCTGTTGGGGACAGAGGTACCTTCACCTTGCACAGCCACAACCAGAGTGCAAGGTATGGAAAAAAACTCAGGCCTGTTTACCACAAGCAGAGGGCACCTAACAACTGTTTATTTTGGACTTCCTGTAGTTCCAAGCCTTAATTTATTTCTCTTGATAACGTGGAGATAAAGGAGTCCCCTTGCCTCACCCATAGTGGCTGACAGTGTTGATGTAAATGTCATTGAGGCAGTCAAATGGGACATGGCGTGTGTCCTTGGATTGGTAACAGGTTGAAATGAGTGTCTGTTTGGTTATTTCAGTCTAATTCAGAAGCCAAGTCAGAGTTCGAGTTACGCTCAGCTCTGGAATAGAGCCTGTGCTGTGGGTGGGTCACGGGTGTGCTGTGAAACTCACTCTGATCCATATGGTCGATAACAGAGAGAAGTGAAGTGTTCAGACAGACATGGTAAAAATACAAATTTTGACATTGACTGCTACATCTGAAAAAATGCCTGCTTGTGAGAAGATCCAAACTTCAAGTCTGTGATCATGTAGTCCTCTGTTTATCCACAGAGCTGGTGCAGCCTGAGCAGCAACTGAACAAGCTTCTCACGTTTCCTCATCAATGTGCCATCACTTTGTCCTTCAGGGACCACTGGTTAGCGATGCCTAATCAGTGCCTGGCAGGTGGCCATTAATTCACGACACACAGATTTCTACATAGCTACTAGATGGCCTTGGATTACTGCTGGCCATTCCTGGACTCAGACCAATGACCGGGTGGGTGAAAAAGATCATGTTTTCCTTCCCACTATTCAGGCTATTCAATGTCCACTTCTCCCAGGACTGCAATTTTGAAAGCTGAAAAAAGAAGCAAACGAGCATTGAATCTTTGCATAGTGTCAGCTTTCCATTGTGAAGAAAGTACACCTTCTTAATTATACCTGTACAGAAAGGTGCTGCCTTCAGGTTTTTACAGGTTGGGAAGCACATGTGCACCTATGCTTACAGACTTACTCAAGGTAAACAGTTTTTTTTGTTTTGTTTTGTTTTGTTTTGTTTTGTTTCTTTTTCCCCCTTAAGAAACAGTTTGAGAAAGTGTGGTTGTCAAGGTACAGATGTCCTAAATGTAAGACAGATCTTACCTCAAAAAATAAAAATACAGTCTAGTCAGGTTTAGGAAAATCATCTTGTATGTAAACCGTATGTATAGAACAAAAAAGAAATAGGTGAGATACAAGCAGATTTTCCAAATGATAAAGAATACCAAGACAAATATTGCAAGCTTTAAACTGATTACAAGATGCAAATGCTTTTGTTTGTCTCAAACATTGCAAACTAATTAAAATTATCAACTGAAACTGGAAAGAATCTATAAAATGTACTCCATTCATTTAGTATAAAGTGGTCTTCTCTTCCCTCTGCCTGTACTGGCTTGAACCAAACAGCTTTTCTGTTCTACCTACTTCTTGGAAAACTTGGGGTATTGAAAAAGTACGCTTCATTTAAGCATGCCGCCTAAGCTATGGGAGGGCACTTATATAAATGTCTTGTGTGTAGTTTGCTAGCGCTGTGCTCCATTTTCCCAAAATTCTACTTCTTCCTTGTGCCTGAAAGCTGCTTCATTGTCTATCAAAATTGTCACTGACACAATTTTTTTTTTTTGAGTCTTTGTAACCACTAATGGATGAACTTTCTTCTCAGTATTACCCTACAGCAGTTAAAAGACAGTGGGATTAGTCACAGTGAGTTCGTCCCAACATCATGGGATGGTACCTCCTTCAGCTGCGATTTTTGATGAGGTTAGACTCATTTAACAGCTTTTAGAAAAGAGGAAGAATCTAATCAATTTGCTTGGCCTGAGGCTAGCCCCACCACCTTAAGACTGGTCATGAGCTAGATCACAGAATCACAGAATTGCAGGGGTTGGAAGGGACCTCGAGAGATCATCGAGTCCAACCCCCCTGCCAGAGCAGGTTCCCTACAGCAGGTTGCACAGGTAGACGTCCAGGCGGGTCTTGAATATCTCCAGGGAAGGAGACTCCACAACCTCCCTGGGCAGCCTGTTCCAGTGCTCCGTCACCCGCACCGTGAAGATGTGGAGTCTGGTAGCTGATGGGAGAAACCAGACAGAGTTTGCTGGGAATTTGTGTTGGAACTATTCTATTCAGTCAGCGTATGCAAACATCTTAAGTCAAACGTCAAAACCGTCAAAATTGCAAATAGGTGGGAGACCTCGACTTCTCCAGTACCGATCGTGTCGTTATTCTGTATACTCTATCAGAAGTAGTGAAATGACTTTCCAGTGGTGGTAACTTTGTTACACTTGTATCCTAAACTACTGTTAAATGCCAGCAACTGGTTATGCTTTTCTTCTTGTGTACTCTGAAACATTTATAATGATCAAAACATCATCAGAAGCAATTCATAAAATTATAATGTTTAAACTAAAGGTTTGTAAATGTCCTAAGTATCAGAGGATTTTACTACTCAAATAAGCTACCAGAGTCACTTCACGTCGTGATTTAATTCAAGATACTTCTTTTGGGATGCTTGTATTTTTCCACTGAGAATTTAATTATGATATAGTAAAAGTTACCATTGTCAAACTCTTCTGTGAGTTTTAGCTGTAGAACAGCATTACACTCCCACAGTCATGTAACATTTCATAAACTTAATTTCCTTCATTGTCTTTTAAATACTGGAGTTGCTCTCCTAATAGTATTAAAAGAGATGTCCTCAGACGATTAAAAAACCACTAGAAAACAACAACTTCTGCAAGTACCTAATTACATTAATCTGAAAAATGATCTGCTACTCATAGAACTTAACTGACTAACTCAAATTACCATGTAATAACTGCCATCCTCTTTGGCTCCATACTTACATACTTATTTATGCTTTCATTTTGCCCTTCTTCATCAACTGCAATGCTTGCTTTGGTCACGTGGATGTACAGAGTAGGAGTGCTCTGTACTAGGAGAATGGACATCCACATGCACAGGCTCTCTTTTGGCATGTGTAGGGGTATACAGTACATGTGGGAGTGAGAAGTGTGTATGTAAAGGGGGAAAAATTGAGTATATATTACTAGTTACTTTAGATTCGAGTTTCTAAACTGCTGTGAGATAGTCTATCTGAATCGTAGTATGAAATACTTAGCAACTTTTGTTGAGGTGGGGTGAGAACAACAATCAACTTCACTTCATAATGACATAAGACCAATGGTTTTAAATTATCCGTTGTTGACCAAGTTCTCCAAAATTACACATGATCCACTTTCCTATTAAATTCTGTACTAAGATTTAAATAGATTTTTTAGTTAGCAGCGCAAAATAGGATCTCCAAGGACACATTCCATCTCAAGCTGTAAATAAAAAACCTTTCCTGAGAATTTCGTGAAGAAAAATGAAGTAGAAATGATTAAGAAAACTCTTGGCCGTTAAAAGCTAATATTGTGTGAAATTTCCCAGATAGTGACCACTTTCTTATGACTCCTTCTAATTCCATTTTTGAATGCACTGTCAACTTTGAAGTCCTTTCTAGTTACTACTATCATTCAAAATTTGCCTGCTACATGAGCTGTCATCTTGTATACAGCTTTGCTATTGGTGTTCCTATGCTGGAGAAGCAAGACGAAGTACTGGGCTCACATGGCAGCGGGGGGCTGCAGGGGCTGTGAGCAGAGCCCAGCACTGCCCCATGTTAGATCAGAGCCAGCTCCAGCTGCTCCAAAAGGGACCCACTGATGGCCAGAGCCAAATCGATGGTGGTCGTATCTCTGGGAGGGCAGATTTAAGAAAGGGGAAAATGCTGCACAATACAGTGCAGCAGTGGAGCAAGGAGCAGGAGTAGGCCTGGGCCAGAGCTGCAGCCAATGGAGGAGCCTTCAGTGGGGCAGGAGGTTTGGGGGTGCTGCCACCTATGGGGACCTGTGCTGGAGCAATGCATTCCTGAAGGATGAGCCCCATGTTATGGAGCCGTGTTGGGGCAGTGCTTGGAGAGCTGCAGTCTGCAGGAAGCCCACTTAGGATCAGTTTGGGAAGGGTGGCATCTCGTGGGAGGGACCCCATGTGGAGCAGGGACAGAGAGTGGCAAAGGAGGAGTGGCAGAGACAAAGCATTATGGACTGACCACAGCCCCTGTTGCCTGTCCTTCTCTGTTCGTCTGTCCTATGTGAGGACTACCACCACATGCTACCATCAAAAGCAGTGCTCCCTTCTGAGCAGGGAACGTTCATCACTTTCTTTATCGTTGCTGCTGTTATTCTAACATTCTTACATTCTTGTATATTTGTATTATTTTTCATTTTTGTGTAATATTTTATAAAACTCCACTTACCGGATGCTTGTAAAGTACCTCTAAAGAAGGTGCCCCGAGTGGTCTGATCTTTTGATTGTCCTCATGATTAGTACCAATTAATAGTTTGGGATCAATAAAAACATTTTTGAATGTGCTTCCTTAATGACTTAATCAAGAGGCAGCAGACCAAGCTTTGCTTGCATTAAACTCCATGAAGCATTCCTATCAAGTTATAGCCAGTTGTGTATGCATGTATGGTTTTGGCTTTGCAACACAAACATTTTTAATGATGCTAGCGTAGGAGTGCAAGACAGTTGCACTTTTTCTTAGAAAGCAACAGTTTTCTTAGGCTGTTCATTTGTTTCAGTGACATTGTATGATTTTCATCACAACTGTCTTTATCTGACGACAAGCACTCTGTTGGAGCAGCTCACAGGTATCAGTAATATGACAATAATAAGCAGACAGCAATGAGCAGGAAGCAACTTATCTCCATATTGGAGCAGTCTACCTGTGATTTAAAGGATCTTTCAGATTTGATGAAAATGCTTGTTTTGTTTCAATACACAGTAATGCTTTGTGTGACATGTATCATCAGTAGCAGAGGCTGATTATTTTTGCTAAACATTTTTTTATTTTGGAAAATATTCAAAAATGAAACTCTTTGTCCAGATATGCTAATTTTGACAAAGGCTTTGCTGAAAAGTTTTTGTTGCCCGGGATGAAATTCCTTTTTATCCTATGAAGGAATGAGCAGAATAAGAACATGAATCTTCTTCTGTGCCTGGGATACAGTCCCTTTCTTCTTTTTTTTTTTTCCCTCATATTTTATCTTGGAAGATCTTAATTTTTCCTTTTGTAGGTTATTTTTGTTTCTAAGTATCAGATGAGAACTACTATGGTGAAGGAGAACTTTTATGTTTTCCATTTCCTTTTCTCCTAAAAATTCACAGAACAAAATACAGCATTGGAGAGACTGCTTTCTCCCAGACAGGCTCCAGCAGGTCAGATTGCATGCTGCCATTAAAGCCTGGAACGCAGCTATGCAGGAGAAAATAAGGCATTTTGCATGCTTTGGGAGCTCCTAATGTTATTAAAGAGGCAGGATAACTACTAGAATAGTGACAAAAAGCAGCTAACAGGATGCAGCCTGATTTTTGTGGCTAGTTGGCAGTTACCATTCAGATCTAAGTCAAAGTGTCACTTCCTATGAACTTGTCAGCATAAAGTTCTTGTGCCAGTAGCTGCCTGGCAGGGCCAAATTAAAGGGCAAAAAAATGTATGACCAAAAGGTGTACATGAAATCAGCCTTCTGAACAGCCTCGTGGCCTATGTGATTGTGTGTCGGCTATGGAAGGGATAGCAGGGTTTTGGAGGCAGGGAAGTATCCAGGCTGTTTGCTGCCCCTTTTGAAAGGGGCACATGGCAGCAGAGGGGAGCAGGGACTGGAGCTAAGAAAAGGCCCAGGGGATAGTAAAGAGCAATTCACCAATGTTTGGGTCTGCATTCTGGTAGAACATCGCTCCATAGAGATGACCTTGAGGATCCCTGGAGTAGAAAATTTTCCGCTGTCCTCTGACTCCACATCCATGGCTGCCTGCATTATCCCCATGCTTCGTAAACCTTTCCCTTGTTTCCCAGAGAACAGGCACGTCTGTAGGCTGAACCCTGCAGGGTCACCTAATTTCAAGTCACTCTTCTGGGTGAAGGTGCAGGCACTGTCTGTCAGAGAACATGATAAGCCCTCAAATCCTGTAGCCGTTAAGCTACGCCTTTAGCAATGTTATAAGATGTAACAGATTTATTTTAGGAGTATAGTGTTACTTAGAATTGTGTTTTTCATGAAAAAGTGTTCCAGATGTAATCTGGTAAGTTAAAAAGAGATCTTGATAAGCCTGAGAGATTTTTGGTTTAAGAAATTAGATGACATCTAATCTTTAAATGTATTGCAGCGAAAATCTTAACAAAGCAGCTCTTGTTAGCCAAGCACAGCTGATGAACAACAAATACAAAAAGAAGTAATCCCAGAAATCTGCATCTGTTTTAAATACAGTTGAATAGTGTAATGGTCAGAATGAATTAGCAAGTAAAAAGGAAAATCTCATGTTGCCTAAAAGATGATAAAATAGATTTAGTGGCGTTCATTACTTGCTCTCGGAGCTGCATGACCAGTATGTTAATGCATCACGCCTTTTATGCATTTTCTAGGCAGAAATTTGGTTGGTTGAATTGCCCTGCATCTAGAAGTCTCTTTCATGTTCTCTCCCATTCTTCTTTAATGTTAATTTCAAGTAAATAAATAAAAGGTAAAAGCAGTGATATAAAGTATAAGAGGAAGTGAGTGCAGCTCACAGTTGTTTTCGCCTGGAAGTGCTCCCAAGCTAGCAGGACTTACAGAGGGAATTCTCAGCTGAGCTGCCTGGCTCAGATCAACAGTAGCATAGGATTTCTGTGCTGTCACACCCTGCTGTGCGGTACAAACCGTAATCTGCACTTCTTAGCAAGTATTTCAGCATGTGCTATCTCCAGATTGAGGAGCAGAGCAGGAAAAGAGGCCAGGCCATCTTGGCTAACGCACGAGGTGCCCCCAGCTACTTCTCCTTCCCTAAGCAGCTGAGGATGATGATCTGCTTTGATCTCAAGAGCTTAGGTTTGGAAGGAGCTGAATAAATCATGTATGTCATGATTAACAGTCCTGTTGTATCAGCATCTCCCCTCACTTCCTGAAGTGTGGGAGCACATGTGGGTGTCCCTGGTGTGCCCTGAGGGGGTGAGGGGGGTATCTACTGTTCCTGGGACAACTCGCGGGGCTGTGAGCCCTCAGCAGAACTATGTCACCCTTGAAGATTAGGAAAATTCTTTACACCATCCTTTCTTTTGTTTTTGTGTCCCCAACAGCATGTGAAGATCCAGCCTTAGAGAGATGTAAAAGAGCGAATCGGTGCAGGAGGAGATGGCAGTTACTCCCTGGGGGACCCATGGACACAGGATGGACTCAGGATCCTGTTCCCAGAAGGACGACTGGAATAGCTGTTCACAGAAGTTGGTGGAGGGTGCTTTGACTTGCCAAAGCAATCCTCTGTGGACAACAGAGCAGCTTTAAAGAATGGAGAAAAATGCTTGGCACAGGGAAAGAAATGCGTTATTTATGACATATGCACTCCTCTGGTTCTTTCTGTGGGCCTATTCTGAGGTTGTTCTTGTAAAGGGTAGGAATGTAGCATTTGCTGTGGATGAAGCTGTATGCAATCATGAACCTCCTGAGGCTATGTTTCTTTTAAATGCATAAATTGTAGGTAGGTCGTTTTAAAGCCTTATCACTGGAGGAAGGGTTCGTTAACAAGACAGTTAAGTAAGTGAAAGTTCCCTCAATTCTGAAGGGCCCAATTCTGTATGGCTCTCTGATAGCTGAAACTACAAGCTTGGTGAGGCCCTGGCTTGGGAGTATATTCACTGCTTAATTTTCAGTTGATACAGTGATTTAGCCCAGACAGATTAGTGTTTTGGGTTTTTTTTGTGTGTGTTGTTTTTTTTTTTTTTTAATTTTATATGGTGATTTTTCAAATAAGTGGCAGAAAAAGATATTTCTGATAAGACAGCAAGCATGATACAGCTAATCATGCTGACTCTCAGCTTTTTTTGGTTAAAAAAAATGACATATGCTGACATCTAGCATTGCCATATGACTGTTTTCAATGTTTTCCATGACTTTTTTCCTGGACCTCGTTTGTTTTTAAGTGATGTATTTCCTAGCCAGGAATTTTAGCTGTGCTCTGTGCACTGTGAGATTCCGTCAGAGCTGCTTCAGCTTTCAGAGAGTTTCTTGGCTGGTTGGCAGTTCAGACACATATGGAGAAGATATCAGCTGGAGAGATTGTACAGGCCCTCATTTTTTTTTTTCACGCAAGACCTGTTTGAAAACTCCCGTCAATTTTGTTTTTAAATAAATATATTTATGGAAATGGCCTAAATCCTCTACATGTTGATTCAGTTTGCTTTCTGAGACCGCAGCAGATCATTTACTGCTTAGTTACACTCATTCAGATTGAGAAACCTGTAAAGAGTCAGTAAGACCTGGAAATCTAATTACTGGTGTCTTACAGCTTCCAAGGGTGAAGCCTTGCTCTCAGGCCCTCACCACATACTGCTGATTTTAATAATAATAATTTACGTGTGGATATATATGTGGATATATATGTTTTTTTTGGTCAAAAACATATGCTGCTTGATTTGAACAGGTTTGGCTGGGGACTGATGTTGTCAGGTGCTTCTGTTCTTCAAGAAGATTTGAGGGGACTCTCATCTTGAAGCAGCAGCACCTGCCACATGTGTGAGCTGGGGACCCAAGACATGAGAGTAGAATTGGCCTGTTAGTGGATTTTTTGCTCATAGTTTCAGTTACTCTCCTATGTTGGAGGGGGACCCTGCGGAAGATGATAGTATTGCCATGAGCACAGTGGCGATTTGTGATGTGAGACCTAAGCAGGCAAAGGAAATGGCATAATTTTCATGTTGGTGAAAACTTCTAATTCAATCTATTAATTATCTTCTAATTCAATGTACATAGGCTGCTCCAAAAGTAATGCCTCCTATTTCATTATGTTGGGCCATGATGTCAGAGTTGGATGTTGGTGGTATCATAGTAGAGATTGAACCTTCCCACCAATATTCCATTCCACGTTGTTGCTGTGCGACAGATGGCAACAGAGGGGCACTCTGACCAAATGGCATCTGACATGGGAGTGCGAATGAAGAAAAGGTGTAGAACTGAATTCCTCCATGGGGAAAAAATGGCACCCACTGACATTCACCGGCACTTGATAAGCATTTATGGAGACTAAACAGTGGATGTCAGCACAATGAGGCGCTAGCTGATGCGTTTCAGCAGTGGCGACAGTGACATTGTGTCATCTCCACTGGCGCAGATCTTTATGGGCACGGCATATAGCTCTTGTTCATCACTGATGAAAATACATAGCTGATGGTGGTAGCAATGTTGGAAAAGAGTGTTTTGTGTCTGAGAATTTGCTCTATCAAATTGTGTTATTGTGCTCTTTGTATCTGTTGCAATTTCAATGGAAATGAATGAGGCACTACTTTCAGAGCGACCTACTCACAAACCCTATCAAAATGAGGTATTAATTTCTGTCAGATAGAAGCTCTAATATCACCCATTTAACAATATAGCTTTTGGATATATTCTGATGTCAGCAGGAAACATACCAGCAAAACATCTGAGTAACTGGCTCTCAGCAAACACTTACTGCAAGGTGATACAGTAAAGGCAGATTTCAGTCAGCCTCAGTTACTTTCACACTTTACTATCAGTTGCTGCATATTTCAATAGTAGACAGTTCTGAGATTTGTGCAAGAAAACTCTTCCAAATAATTGATTTTCTCTATTTGTACTAATAACTGTCTAAGATTCTGTTGGGGTTTTGTCTGGGGAGCCAACACAATTTCTGTAAAGAGTTCTCACAAAACTAATCCATCATTGTTAAATTCAGAGATATCCTACTTTTTGATCTTAAATTGCCCAGAATCAAGGTAAGTGGAAGAACTACTGATAAAAAAATAATTTGATCTTCCTCCTAATAAAGCTTTATTACCCCAGTCATCAAATATTTATACTATCCATAGAAAGAAATATGCAAAATACTCATTTCCTGACCATTGCAGATGATGGTGGTAGCACAGATATTAAGTAGGAAGCTGGAATTCTCTTTTAAGTTCTCTGAAATTGTTCAGATTAATTTTTACACTGAGTAAGGTAGAATTTAAGAGACAATGTAAGAACACTGTTTAACTTGTCATGTATTTTATGTCCACTTGGGGAACACTTTAATTCCACTCCAAAGATACTGAAAATACCTCACTCAGCAGTATAGCTGTTACCAGTGCCTTGTATTAAAAAATTCTATTTCAGTATTAACTTATCAATGGAACAAGGTGCATAAGGATTTACAGGTGAAACCGCTCCCCAGCAAGGAGCCAGTGCTAGCTCTCAGCACTTCTTAGATTTCGCTTTACCTCTGCTTAGCAAATTTCTGTGACTTTTGGATGTTGAACACGCCTCAGACTGACCTTCCACATACAAAGGAGTTTCATGGTGGGTGAAAGAAAAGGGATAACTGTCCTTCGAACTGGATTCCAGCTTAGTGCACAAAAATCTAGTCACCAGAGAAAGGATTTAATCAGGAGAGAATTAAAACTAAGAAGAAAGTGCCCACTAAAACAATAAAATTCAAAACCTGTAATAGCAAACTGCTCAGGAAATGTGAAATCAGGATTTCACTTTTACTTTCCTTCTGGATTCATAATCATTTACTGCCTGGAAATTGAAATATTCACCTATTCCTGTTTAAAACTAAATGAATACCTGTTGACAGTGAGAAGTCTAAGAGCATGCTTATTTGTTACTGAGATTTCAGAAATACCTTAAGTGCATGTGGTACTTCCTTATCATTGACACGGTTCCTGTCTCCGGAGTTAGTTGATTAAAGAATGGAATAAAGGTAGAGAACAGTGATGGAAGACTGCACAAAGGAGTCAGGCAGGAAATACATGTGGTTCTTTCATGTGCAAATATGTTTGGATACATAATCCTTATTTATTTTTTTTTACAGTTGAATTGGGTTTTTTTGTTAAAATAGATTTTAAATCTCCAGTTACTGCAGTCAGTAGACATATGTGTATAGTGTGATGCTACCCTACATGAGTAGCAAAAAAGTGTAAGAACCTGGCTTTAAGTTAATAATACATAAACATTAACTCTAACTTATTCGTGTTCTATCGTGTAGATGAACACATGAACCTCTGCACTGCTGTAGTCCTCATTGTCCAGCATCTCACTGACCAGGTATTGGTCAAAAAGGAAGACTGTCCCACATGTAAAATTATATCATAATTTCAAAGATAACAGGCAGCGGAATCAGCACCTTATCTGGCTTATTTATTTTAACATTTTATGAGCAAACCAAAGATCAGTTTTAGGAAATAATTTGAAAAATAATAGTGAGACTACTCATCATATATTTTCACACATTTTCAGATTTGAATCTACATGCTCCTCCCAAGCATACATGAAAGCATGAAGTGCTACCTTGACAAAGTTTTTTCTTGTGTTTCAACTCTTATGGTTCTTTCATTTGTGGCTGTGTCTGTGTTCACTCTTCAGATGTGTAGGTGAGTTTCTTGGCTTTGTACTACAGAAGGCTGAATACATTTGAGCTTTTGAAAAGAAATCTGCAGTGAAATATAAACAGGAATCTTTCTCTACTGCAGGATGTGAGTAACTTCTCTTGAAGTAAATGGGAGTTATTTATGTTCAAGGCCTTGTGAAGTTTGCATAAGTAATGGATGCAATTAGACACAATTATAGAGAATTAATGAACAAAAATTACAGAGCGCTACATTCAGTAAATGCAGGGAGCTCAATTTATTATAATTAATGCTGTGTACATTTAAATCATGTTCTGGAGGCATCTCTGGAAATATTATTTCTGAAGTGAAATGCAATTATAGGTAGAGAGTGCAAGAAATTAATATTTATATTCTTATGCATTGTGGAAAAATGCAGTTGAAAAGAGCTCTTTTATTAAACAAGCCAGGACTGAAAATGAAGGGGATGATTGCACAATGCACAACTGCACACAATCGTTGAGAGATGAGATCATCAGAGCCGCTAGGAGTTAGGACATGTGGTTTGAATTAGGGGTACCTCCTTTCCAGACACTTAATGTATTTGATAGAAGATGTCTCAGAAGCATATGCAAACTGCCCTATGGAGAGTAACACCTCTAGAGAGCTTGGAGTACCAATGTACTACAGATAACTGTATTTCCATAGCAGCATCTTTTCCAGCATAAAAAAATAGTAGTTCTCTAGCCGTAAGGAGCAATATAAGAGTCCAAGCTGGATCTTGTTGCATCACAAGAGCTGTTTAGGAGAATGTTCATTTCTTCATCTAGTCTGTTAGTGAAAAAATAAACAGGTGAGTTTTGAAGCGCTGCAGTTTAGATATTCAATACTGTTTAAGCATACAGGATTGTCAGGCAGCTGAGCCTCTGGAAGAGGAAAGAAAATGCTGTTTATCTATTCCTGCACTAAAAATTGTAATATCATTCCATGAAGGTTTAAAATAGTAGTTTTGTAACCACATACCCTATTGGAAAAAGTACCATTTATAACAGTGATATTCTTTAGCCCTCTGTATATTTGCACTCAGAGACACGCAGAAAGAAGACTTTCCTGAATGCCAAGAAGAGTAATTTTACCAGCTGTGTTCATCTGAATACAAAAGGACAAAGAATCCTTTTTAAATACATTCAGAAATTTGTTTGAACCAATAAAACTTATATTCATGCTAATGCGAGGTCAAGGGTCTGAAGGTGACCAACTTAACCTGCTGATAACTAAAAAAAGCCCTCTTTAAAATAAAACCAAGGACAATTGTCCACAACAGGGTGGTTGGAACTAGATGAACTTTGAGGTCCCTTCCAACCTAAGCCTTTCTATGGCTGTGATTCTGATCTTACCTTTGGTGTTAGGAGCCTGTTCGGCTGGAAGCTAACATGGGTGCTTGTGCACTCTGATCCTCCAACACAGGCACTGCAGAGAGCAACATCTGGTGATGTGAGACCCTTTGCACATTCAGCAGGGCACTTTTCTTCACCCTCAGTGGTCTGCCTGTCTAATTCTGTTTGGTGTGGTGTCATAGTGCATCTGCACTATGCTCAGAGATGTAGAAAACTTGTTATGGTGGCTGCCATATTGCAAGAAGGCTTCAGTATGGAGTTGTGCTGTGCCTCATCTATGCTGAGAAATCTTTCTGGACCCGGAAACTATGTAGGATACAACACAGACATCTGAACAAGGACTACAAGATCCACTCTGGATCTGCAATCTAATGTCTTCATTATTTGAGATATCTCTGGCCCCTGTTTGCAGTGTAGTGGAGTAAACATCAGAATTGCATAAACTCAAATACTTTCATTGGAATGGGGGAAGATTTCATGAGGATTTAGTTTTAATATACACATATCTCTTAGGGCTGTGTCCAGCCCTTTGTGAGTGAGCTCCTCTTCAGCACAGCCTGAGAAAAGTTCTCCAGTTCCAGTCACCTGAGGGTGTTTGTTTAATTGTAGCACAACACTTGGTGCCAGCTGGGATTTAGATTATGCCGCAGAGATGTTCACTAACTGGCCACATTTGAGCTATTTTTACTTCTGCTGTTATAACACAAACCCAATCAATTTCAGTTAAGGAAAGGTGTGTCTGTGCAAACCTGCTTTTATCTGTATGCTTAGACTGAAAAAAATAGTCTGATTTCCCTCATAAGAAGACGAGGAAGTGCACTATAATTATAGCTCTAGAGATGTTCCCCAAAATGATGCTACTGTCCTCTACTCTCTGATGTTAAAAAAATAACACTGTAACTTAGCATTGCTTCTTATGGTGCAAGAGCTTAATAAAATTATTGTAGTGCACAATTACTGTCTGAATCTGTGTATCTCCACTGAAAAATTTAACATTGCTTGAAAAACACAATGCATTTATTCATTTATTTATTAATTTTTCAGTAGAACACAAACATCCAGCAGATATTGAAAGACAACGAAAGAGTTTCAAAAAGAAAGGAAAACAGCTTCCCAGATAAGTCAGCTGTGACATACTAGGACATATATGGTTGTCATAAAATATTTGGATCCTCTAGGAAATATTTTGACAGCTTTAATAGTGAGCTGATTTTTTTTTTTCCAATAGTATTTCTCTTTTTTCGTCTCCAAATGGAAAGAAAGTAGAGCAAGGCATCAGGTGCACAGAAAAGGTGTATGGTATGTCTACCAGACCCTTTGCATGCAGGTCCTGTGGAACAGAGATCACTAAACCAATGAGTGAGATTTGCCACCTGTCTTGATCAGGTCAGTGGTGCAATAAATCCTGGGCTGCTGACTCTTTATGCTGAGAAAGAGTTGCTTAGTAGGATATACTGTGCCATCAGGGAATGAAAGACCTCAGATGAGAAACTAGTTGAACATTTGTTTCTTTCCACACTACAGTGGAGCAGATACATGATTACTGGGTGTTGCTCTACCAGAAATGTGTCTCAGCTGGAGTCAGTCAAAAGCATCCTTTTGTAAACCTTTGCTCTCTGAGCTCTGTTTAGGAAAGGGTTTTCACGTGCTCTTTCAGTGATGCTCAGTGACAGACAAGAGGCACACACTGGAGCAATGGAGGTTTCCTCTGACCATTGGGCAGCACTTTTGTTCTGTGCAGGTGATGGAGCACTGGCACAGGTTCCCCAGAGAGGCTGTGGGGTCTCCTCCTTGGAGATGTTCAGAAGCTGCCTGAGGAATGGGCCTGGGCACCCTGCTCTGGCTGTGCCTGCTGGAGCAGGGGCTGGGCCACATGGACCCAGAGGGCCCTGCCAGCCCCAAACACTCTGTGATTTTGTGATTCTCTATTTCTTTTTTGTTGATGTGCTGGGCTCACAGACTGTTTATTTGTGATGTCTGGGTAACACTAGCATTTTGGATGATTGAATCAACACTGTCCATTGGATTTGACATTCATTTTATGTTTTCCAATATCTTTGATTCAGACCAGAAATACTTTGGCTTCTACTCTCTTCGCTCTCTTCATCCAGTGCCAGATACTCTGCTAAGTACTTTCAGTAACATCAAATACAGACTCAGAAAAGTACTCTGGGAAAGCAGCAATGAGTATCCATTGTAGATCAATCATATACTTCTCTCAGGCAGCGACTGTGTGTGCATGTGTGTGTAAAAGTATAGTCATAAGTTTGTAATAGACAGAAATGGGTAGAAAAGAGGAATTCAGGGAGGAGAGAAACTGGCTCAGCTCATGAAATGTGCTTTCACTGCCTGCTGGGGAGAGTGTGCATGGACTCTGACACCACTCATCTCGTGTGGTTCAAAAGTATTGTTATTGCAGGGCTATTCTGTATGCACTGGAAATAGAACTCCTCAGGATGCCTCAAAGGGATTATCTTGCCTGTTCTCCACCAATAATTCTGTGTGCTGTGAGGGGTTGCTCAAATTCTAAGTAAAACCTACCAAGTCCCTGGAAGTATTCAAAGCCAGGCTGGATGGGGCTTTGGGCAACCTGGTGTAGTGGGAGGTGTCCTTGCCCATGGCAGGGGGGTTGGAACAAGATGATCTCTAAGGTCCCTTCCAACCTGAACCATTCTATGATTCTATGATTCTATGAAGTTTAGGTGCAAAACTGCCTTTATATCAGCAATAAAACAATGGTAAGAAGCAACCTCCCTCCCCCAGAGTCCTTAACAGTTATTTAAAGGATTGAGTTCAGAAAGGGAAAAAGTGTGAAAGAGAAAGAAACAGGAAGGATGTAAGGAAAAGCAAGCAAGAGAGTAAGAAGAAGGAGAAAAGGACAATTCTCCCTCACATCCTCACAGATGAGTGAAGGGCTAACAAAAGGATTTTTCAGTGCTATGCTGTAATATCTTATCTTGGGTTCTGATCTGAAATCCTTTGACGTCAGCTAACTTCCATTGAGCTTGGTATGCTCTGGATCAAGCTTGTCACGTGGATCTCAGATTTACTGGCTGTGTATTAGCATGAATCTGTGGATTAGCTTTCCAGAACAAACAAGGAACTTCGAAAAGTAATTAAGCTAGTGTTTTAACATTAACAGGTTGCAATATACACATCCCATGCAGATGGATAGCACAGTGCTTTTGAATACTGTATGATCAAGTCATTTCTTTTTAACAGTGTTTTCTGTTGAGGTTAACAGTATTTAGGTTAATGGAAAACATGCCTGTCTTGTGAAGTATTTCCACCAGAAATATTGGAGCCTGAACAAAAATCTTTTCCTATTCTGAAAAACATGTGCTGTTGCAGTATTTTGTTCCTTTTATATATCTATCTATATATCTACTTCATGTATCTAATGAGTATATCCACGTCATTATAGAATGCATCAACTCCATTAGCTTTTAATATGTATCATCTCTGTTAACTTACAGTAGACTGTATACGTATTAAAATACAAGCATACCTACCTTATATTTCTATAATATTGAATATCTTTATAGCTCTAATGCCATATATTATTCCAAAATTATAATTTCTTGACATATATACTCTTTTGGAAATTCTATGTATTATTTTTTCAAAAAAAAATTTACAACCTCCTCAGCTTTGACACCAACCAATCCTTCAGTTCTAGCTCCTGGCTGTATTCCAGTTTGATACCCGCATGCACACACGTGCATTGGTGGTTGGCAATGTGTCAGTACCACAGAAATGTCACGGACTCAAGTAAGACATGATACTGGAGTTGTTAGGCATCCCTCAGCCCTTAGAGGCCCTCAGCCGGAAAATATCCCCTGATCTCTTCAGCAGTGCCTGTGGGGCAGTGAGTCCCATCGTCAGGCTCTGGGACTGCTGGTTGTACCATGAATGAGTCTCGTGGGAGAATGGTCTCCTGGGAGAAGTGTCCCTGCTCACAGGCTGGAGGAGGGAGGGATATGGTCCAGGATGCCCCATGCTTTCTCCATGTGAAACCCCTGGGACAAATCTCAGTCCTGAGAGATGCCTGATTGCCTGACAGCAGTGGCGGCCAAAGAGAGAAGACCCTTCCCCATGTTCAGCGCCAGGACCCTCCTGACCATTTCCTTAGAAAGTGCGATAATATCGAGCATGTGGTAGTATCAGAAATGGTTCAGATTGCACCAGCTTTCAGTAACATGAGATTAACTGGAGCAGCTGTTATGTAGCAGAGATATCAGATCAGTACACTAAAATAATTGGTGTGAACAGAAACTGATAATGAATCTAAGCTACAATTCAGCACTGAGATGAAATTAAATTATCAAATAAGATCTGAAAATGCCGTGCAGTTCTCAAACAGAAAGGCTTGAGTGCTTGTGAAGAAGCTAGCAAGCATTTCATGCTTTGATTTTTCTGCTCACTTCATAATCTTATCTCTGTATATTTCAGCACATTCATATGATCCTTTATTAGAAGTGATTTACAATTTATTCAACTATTATTTTCAATTAAAATATGTCCTATTCCTGAAAATGATTAATTTAAATATTTAAATAAAATCTTAACTGATTTTTTTTCTGTTTCACACACTTTTATCCATACATTGTTTTTGCTTTAGGAGGGAATTTTCTGATTCAGCAAAGTCATTACAAACTTTCCTACTGCCCCTCGATGACAGCTTATATGTAGCACTATTTTATGGAAACTATGAGGGATGTCTGTGTTTGTGTGCCTATTAGGAGCATAAAGAATTTTTTTGTTACCTTACTAGATTTATGTCTATGATATGCTCTATTATATTTAAATGTGGAACTACCTATTTTAAACCATTTACTAAATTTGTCTGATCAGTGTTCCAAATACTGGGATTTCATGTGGCCACGTCATATTATACTGCACTCTCTAAATTGTACACACTTGAACACTCTGCCAAAGTATACAATTTAACATACAGAAATCAATGGTCGTGGAAAAAATATATGTAGCAGTTAGAATATTCCATATAATTTCTATAGATTTTATATTTGAATATGTTGGCAGATGCAGTTGAGGGAGACCAAAATGACACCTATTGAGTAAAACTGAATTCCAAAGTCTCTTGTGTTGTTCTTATGTACGTTATTTATAAAACTCAACAAAGCTTATAATAAAGCCCTTTGGAAGGGAGGTTGGAAAAGCTCAGGAACAAGACAATAGAACAGTGCTTCTGTTAAAGGTAACCCTTGTAAATCAGGTTTGAAGCTTCAGGAAAGGATATGAATACACAGAGGGATCCATTTATTATTTTATTTTTGAGATTGTCTCCCAAAAGCAGAAAAAAAAGAGGATGATAGAGCATGCATCATAGATACATAAATAGAGTGTGAAAATTGCACTGAACCTGCTGTATTTTTCCTAACAAAGATGAGGGTGCAGTAACAGCCTTGTTTGCATCAGCAAACCCAACAACCCACTTCTCCTCCTCAAGAAAAATGGGGTGTTCAATAAGTCGACTCTGCTCACCCAAGTGCCAGGAAAGAGCCAAAGCCAATGGAATGGAAATGAAGCAGTGTGAGGAGAGGTTAGGGCTGGGGGACCAGTGGGCTCTCTCCGCTGGGACCTTGCATCTCCACTGTCCTTCCCCACCTTCCCAGCTGAAATCCTTGTGTTGCTTCAACAGTGCCAAGGTACATTGCAAAGCAAAGTCTAAAAATTTAGCTGGTTCAGAAGTGTTTCTTTTTCTGAGTTACTGGTTTCTTTCCCTTCAGGGATTTTATGCTCCTCAGAGCAACTTTGTGTGCAGAAAATATATATACTTATTATTAAATTAGTCCCATTAAAAGAGTGGAGCAAGATATAGCAATACAATTTTTAGAACAACTTGGAGACAAAAAGGCTTTATATGGCTCAGATTAGAAACAGGGCTCCTCTATATATTAGACATTGTTACTTCTTTTTTGCATTCTTCTTTGTTACAGTCTGGTCACAAAAAACATACTGAAAGTCTGGAGGCCACTCTGCTATGAGCCACGTTCTTCTTTCTACACATGCATGCGGTTTGTGGTGTATAATTAAAACAAATTTTGGTATTTTATTCAAATAGAAACAAAGCCATGTAGCAGCGTAACACTGACCCCTCAGAAAGAACTTGTGTTCTGAGGTTGTAAGGGGATAAGAGGTTACTGTGCTTAAAACAAAGGCACATTTTGTCATTGCATAGTAGCGCTCAAGTGCCAGTAACCACAATTGAAAACTCCTTGCTTGGATGATGAAATAACATTGATTTTACCATGCTATTCTGATATTTTCTCCTTACAGATGTCAATTGTAGTCCCCTTTTTCTGTGGCCTTTCTTCAGGAGATCTTGACTCCTTGTGAAGGTATACAGAGCAGTGTTGCTGGTGATGATCTTCTAAGGGCTTTCACGCCCTTTGAGGCACCCTAGGCTGGACCAAGCTATAGTTACTGGGTCCAGGAATGGAATCAAGTCTTGTTGTTTTCATTGTTGTTTTTCAGCTTTTTCTTATTTACAAAAAAACCAGAGAAGCCCAAGGCTGGCTCAAAAAGATTAGATAATAGAGTCTATATACATACATAAAGTACATATTTATATATATATATATATGTATGTTTTTGAGTAAAAATAATGAATAATAAAAATAATAAATATGTACTTCAATCTGTATGGGGTCTAAGATTAAGTATCCAATATCTCTAATCAATATTCAAATGCAAACATAATTTCTAACACAGAGCTGTAACTATTTATCTTCTAAACTCAGAAGGTCACTAATTCCCCAGGCAAATCTGATAAGATCTGATAAAACCTGAAAAGATCTCATCATTGTATTTGAGATTTCAAATTGAGTTTCAACTCACAAAATATGAGTAAAAATCTTTCAGTAGCTACAGCCACTTTCAAGATTGTCTGCAGCTTCATAATGTACCATAATTACATAACAATGAAATGTGATATAGAAATGAAGATGTGATATAAGATTTTAAGGGAAAACATTCCTACCAGAGACATCTAATAGTATTAATATTGCATGCACTGTACAATACTCAGTAGCTATGGCTGCTGTCTAGACCATGGGTGTCCAATCTTGGCTTGCCTGAGCCACACTGAATACAGAGGAATGGTCTTGGGCCACATATAAAATATGACATAGTTAATGTATATAATAACAAAACTATTTTCCTATATTTTTATTAAAACACTAAAAAAGAGGAATGAAAACATAAAACTAGTGAAACTAGTACATCAGTGTCTGGGTTGAAGGAAGTTGTTGCAATTCTTAGTGGGTTCTTAAGGTGTTCATGAGATTTTTGAGGAAATATGACTCTGGAATCAGCCCTTGTGATGCAGTGACCATGTCATAGTGGTCAGAATGTTGGCGGTGTCTCAGGGGTGTTTGTGACAAGGCCGGGTCAGGGAGGGTATAAAAAGCGCTGAACTGGTCAGCCATACCAGTCTGGAGGAGAGCAGGGGGATGAGCAAAGGCTAAGGTGAAAGGGCAGGAAGAAGGGCATGGAAGGGAAGGGCTGGGCACTGGACAGGGATGACCTGTGATGCAACAGATTGTGTTCATTTCTCCTTTGACTTTGAGGCCCAAAGGCCCAGAGGAGAACAGGACCAGACCATGGAACCCTCATGTCCTCAGCTGTTCAGCTGGAGAGATGTTCCACCTTCTACAAGGACATAAATACAAATCTAAGTAGTCAAACCAATAGCAGACTGGCAGTACTTTTGAACATCAGGTCCTGGAACCCTCTGTAGTGATGCAGTGCCCATGTCACAGTGGGGTTGGTGGTGGTTGGTGGTGGTCCATGCATGTCACAACGGGGTCAGTGATAGGGCCAGCCCAGGACAGATGTCTTCTGGCTGCCAGGAGACATGGAATTGACAGCCTGGTTTTGAGACAGACACTATGGGGTTGCCCATAGTGAAGAAAAGATAACCTAACAGAGTAAATCCTCACTTCTGGCCAAAAAATTGAAATAAAATCTCCCTTTCTAGACTCAGTAGACAGCTAACAGTCAGCTAGGATTTTGACCATTGTGCCATTTATTGGACAACATGATGATATTCTGGTAGCTGAAAATTTGGCAATAAAATTCGGTATCTTCAGAACATACAGTCTAATCAAAACTCAGCAAAATCTGTATAAAAGTAAATGCTAGTGAAGGAATTTATTTCATCGAGAAAAATGATGTCATTAGACAAGCTTTCTGTGATCTAGAATAAAACAAAAAAAAAATCAACTAAATTATTAGCCAGTAACATTGTAGAAAATCAGATTAGATAGTACATTGAAAAACAAAAACAAAAACAAAAAACTACAACAAAACACTCTGGTATTCCAGAAATAAGTCTCTTCGCTAGAGAATCAGCCACTCTTCCTCACATTTTTCAGGGCTAGCTTGTGAAACCTGTGTTCAAATTATGAGTGTTCTAGAAACTCCTGCTTGCTGAAGATCTCATCTGCACTGTCCTTGGTGTCATATAAGAAATAGTGGGAAATAGCAATATCCAAATGTTGCTCTGACTTTGTGAGCTGGAAGACTTCCTCCTTCCTATTGCTGAGGTTGCAAAGCAATTCTTCTCATGCAAGGGAATAAAGCATTAAAGTTTTCTGAGGAGCAAGAAAGTCTTTTGCACCCCTGTTTCTCATGAAAGCCATTGAGTAACTGTTAAGTGATCCGTGTTAGGATCCATGTGGTCCATGTCATACTTTTCCAATTGATCAACTATAAGTTGATCATTTGGGTTGAAAAATATTGGGTTGAAAATAAAAGGTTAATTCCTTTAGATAGGTGGGAATACTGTGATGACTGTTTATTAAATTGCCTCATTTGGGGAGACTATGGATGTACCAAGAGGCTCTCTCTGACCTGACCAGCCCCAGTAGGGGCCTACAACATGTTCCCTTGCCTACCCAACACAAAGTTGTAGCTCAGCTCTGGCCAGGGCTGGGGACGGGGCCATGGTCCATGTCTGGACTGTACTGTAACCATGCTGTGCTGTCTCTTATCCTGCTGGCTCTGCTACTCTAGGCCCATACAGGGCATGGTGCTAGCCAAGCTGTGCTGAACTCCATCCTGTCCCAGCTCACCTTGCTGGCGGGTCTAAGTTAGGGAAGTAATAGCATCACCGCCCATCACTGATGGTCTTCTGTCCAAATTTCTGTACCTGCATGTTGAAAGCTGAGTTGTGTGACCACAGAACTGACTAGGAAACAGAAGTTGTTTAACATGATTTCCAATTATGAAGTTCTAGTCAATGGAAAACTTCAGGAATTATTAGTTTTGCTAGTACCTGCTATTGAGTGTCAGTAATGCAGTGGTTCTCTATTATTTAAAAGGATTTGTTTTCCCCCTCAACTGCTGTTATGGTTTTACCCAGCAGATAGCTAAGTCCCACACAGTTATTCTCTCCCCCTCTCCCCTCCCCAAATGGGATGGGGGAGAGAATTAAGAGAAAAATACAGTACAACTCATGGGTTGGGATAAACACTATTTACTAAGATAGTAAAGAAAGTAAAAGGAATACCAGTACATATATATATTATACATACAAAAAAAGAGGATACGCAGAGCAAGGGCTCACAGCCAGCAGCAGCCCCTCCTCCCAGCTAACCCCCTTCCCTAAAATCACATGATGTCATGTGATATGGAATATCCCTTTGGTCAGTTTGGGTCAGCTTCCCTGGTCCTGTCCCCTCCCAGTTCTCAGCTCTTTATGCCCCCCTAACTGCTTCGCTGGCAGAAGAATGAGGAACTGAATATGTCCTTGGCTCTGTTCAACGCTGCCAGGTGTTATCGGTTTTGTTTTCCTTCTGAGACCAAAACATAACTTCATACCAGACACTGTGAGAAAAGTAACTTCTGTTAGAAACTAAGACAGCTGCTCAAAGCCGCATTATCACAACGGCCCATACTGCATCCAGTGATGTGGAACAGAGCATCCCTACTGTTATTAATATGATTGTTACATGTTAAGCAAACTATTTTGGGTAATAATTAACATCAGAAAAGAAGATGAGGAAGGGTCTGAAGGCCATTTCACTGTATTTTTTTGTTTTGGGATTGTTTTACTTTCTTTAGTGCAATTGGGACATATTTATGTAGAGTGCCTCTCCAAAGGGATTACATTGGCTTATACTGGGTATGAATTTGGCCTACCTGGCACCAATTTTATTCTTGGCACAATCAGTACGCAGCACTTCTGGGAATTCAATTACAGCAGCAGAATATCAGAGCTCCTAAAACTGAAACAGCATCTTTCAGAGTCCAGGACAATAATAATAGCCCAAAGTCTCAGGTCTATCTGTGTAATTCATCTGTGAGGGAGGAACAGCTTTAGCTACAAGAAGTGTTTATCGTTTCTTGCAAAACTTTCCGTATGCTTCAAAAAAGACCTAACCTAGAAAAGTCACTGTCTCACCTGGATAAACTAATCTCACACTGTGAATACCTTTGATTTCCAGAGAGGTTATTCTGCAGAGCAGGTTCACATTCCACATTCTGATTTTCAGATCAAATATTTCCTGAAGAGATGGCTATGAAAAAAAAAAAAAAGAAAAAAAAGAGGGAATGGTTGTGAGGGATCAAACAGACAATGAAAGGGAGGGACTTCTTACAAGGATAAGTAATGACACGACAAGGGGTTATGGCTACAAACTGAAAGAGGGTAGGTTTAGACTAGATATAAGGAGGAAATTCTTCACTGTAAGGATGGTGAGACATTGGAACAGATTGCCCAGAGAAGTTGTGGATGTCCCCTCCCTGGAAGTATTCAAGGCCAGGATGGATGGGGCTTTGGGCAACCTGGTCTAGTGGCAGGTGTCCTTGCCCATGGCAGGGGAGTTGGAACAGGACGATCTCTAAGGTCCCTTCCAACCTGAACCATTCTGTGATTCTATGATTCTATGATAAAGAGAAGCAAAGACAGCAACAGTATCCACATGCTTAAAAAGCCTGTAGCTGGAGATGACAAATCCCATCTGATAGGAATGGGCCAAAGACTGCAACTGGGCCATTACAAATCTGACTGAGACTAAAATCTGTCAGGGTGTATTCCAGGTTCTGCTGGAGCAATGGAGCGAGTGACGAAATTCTTGTGAGGTTCAGTGGATCTGGGATTTCCTCCTCAGCCATTATCAATCCATTTGTAATGTAATCATATCTGGAAGCTGCAGACAGAGGCGCTCTATGGGACAGAAGAGTAATGTCTACTAATGGGAGAACACTGAAACATTGGGCCAGGTGAAGCTCTGGGAGGAACAGAATAGGAAAAATAGTAACTGTTAAATAGCGGCTTTCCTTTCTCTGCAGAGGGCAGCTGGCATGTAACTTGACTAAATTACCCTTGAAAATGGGAAAACACTGCTTTCTTCTTCCATCCCTTTAGAAATTCAAAACCAGCTTTCTCCGCTGTTTGGGAAATATAAACAATGAAGTGATAGATAATAGTTTGTATCCTAGTCCTTCTCCTCCTGACTTTTCATTTGGGCAATCACAAAGCCCCTCTGTTTTGACATGAACAGATTGTTTCTTTTTCTGCTTGTGTCTCTTCTGGTCTGCAGTAAAATGTATCCTCCTGAAAATAGAAGCTTTTGCCTGTGTGTTGGCTGTGCTCTCTCTGTTTTGAATTGCTCATCCTTTAGCTTTTCCTTTATTGGGGCTACTGGAGATGCAATCAACAAATCACATTATTTACAGTCATTTTTCTTGTAGAGCTAATCTGAGAATAGTTCTTTCCAAACATAATGTCTGGGACCTGGTACTGAATTATTTTCTCTCCTTTTATCATGATAAACAAATGATAAGTGTAGGAACAGAAGAGTCCCTCACCAAATTTAGCTAAAAAATTAGCCTTAGTAATCTCTGCTGACAGACTGTGCAGAGCTGCAGCATATGTGAGAGCTTCCTATAGCAGATGGTTTTTGGATAGAAACAAGAACCCCTGGAAGAGAGCAGGCGTAATTGTCAGGACTGCTTATATGAAATATGATGAATTTCATTTCTCCGCAGGATAACTAAAACTGATAGGCAAGTGTTTTCCTGTGTTTTCTGTGTATGTATGTGTTGGTTACATTCAGAATTTGAGGTAGATATTGTTGTTCTTCAGCAGTACCTGGTAATTTAGCATGAAGTGTCTCATTCAATCCCTTTTAGTTACCAGTTCTAAAATTGCATATAAGTATAATTTATGAGAGCACTGACAGGAAACTGTGTTAGATGGAGTTGGGGAGGATAATAAAGATGGTATCTATGGAAAAAAAGGGCCATTCTGGGCAAAATTGCCAAACTTGACTCATTCTATGCACAAAAGATTGGAAAAGATATGAAAATTTGAGTGTGGAAAACAAAGAGAGGAAATGACTTTACAGGACAGTAGCCAGTGAACTATTTAGTTCTTTTTAAGACTGAAATACAAAGCAGCTTTAGTTAAGTGACTTGGAGAAGTCTGAGGCTTTATTTTCAGACGTAACTACCTAAACACATCGGATGTACTTCCAGTTCTAAAGCTTTTTTTTTTTTTTTTTTAACTCTACTGGTTGTTCCAGATCTTTGGGTATTTACTTGAGAGTTACAAAAGCTCTATGAAAAGGTATATTCTGATAAATATTGCGCTGTTAGCTTTCATATTCACGTTTATATAACCTAATGTAGTGAATAAAGGTCTTTTTTTTTATCTGGTAGACAAGCACATACACTGAAAAGTGTGACTTTTTTCCTGCAGGATTTGAAGGATAGTGACAGTATTCTGACCAGTAATGAAAAATAAAAGAAGAAAAGTAAGAGTATTCTGAAACTTTTATTAACAATAATGTTATCTCAAGCTGAAGTTCAGAGGGAAAAAATATAGATCCTTGAAAACAACAATGAAGGAAACAGAGGCCATGTAAATGTTCTGATATTGTCTGACCCAGGATAATTCTCCATACTTGCCATGAAGCTAACTCAGCAGAGATGATGGCAGGTGACAATGTCAAGCACCTTCTGTTAAGACACCTTGGGGCAGAAGCTCAGGGAGGAAAAGCAGGACTAAATCCTAGATGAGGCTTTAGCGGGGAAAATATACAAGAAGTCAAGAGAGAGCAGTTAGGTCCTTGGTTCATATATAGCCATGGTTTAGTTAGAAGATTTTGATGTTGTTGACTGCTTTGGTTGCTTTGGTTTGCATCCACCAATCTCCCAGAGCTGAAAAATTAGGATAGAGTGGACTCCAAGGTGTAATCAGAAGTATGATTCCCTATACTTCTCGTCAGTGAAATACAGATGTTTCCAGACAAAAACAGATTGTAGTGGGTGTAGATCTGCTTAGAAAGCCAATAAGAAACACTCAGCTGTTGTGTATGCAATCCTTCCCATTTGCTTTGGCAAGTAACAGGGAGATGGGCAGGTAGTGCTGGTCAGTTAACATCTAAAGGCAATGCTCATTCTTTAGGGCTGGATTCTGCTCCAGCTACTGAAAAAAAAAAATCTCAATTATCTTTATGGAGGTGATTGTGGAGTTACCATGGCTTTCAGTTTGCTACTCCATGTGAAGGTGCCTCCTCTCCAGGGTGTTGGTCTGTGGAAGGCCTGAGGGTTTCCCTATCCTCATCCCCAGCCTGCCAGTGAATTTGCCCAAACTGTGCCACTTTTGCTGTGCAGAGGGCAGCAAAAGAGCCACTGACCCCCAGAGAGAAAGTTCTTCTTCATTGGGAGGTGGAGAAATAGTGATAAGAGCAATGCTGCTGCCTTTTAAACCAAGATGTTCCTGGGGGAAATGCACTCACTGCCTCTCCCTGCTCCACACAGAAATTGTTGTGGGGAACAATTTCTGTCACAGGATGGAAGCACCCCCCTTGGAAGTCAATTGAATGTTTTGCCAGAAAAATAAGGCCCAAGGCTGTTACGCTCTCAGTAAACATCACATCGGTGAAATGAGGAGGAGAGACCTGTTGGCTTCCGTATTCTGGCATGGGATGGGAATAAATTCCATTGATCTCTAGGGGAGTAACTCCCTTCTGTCACAGGAGAACTGGTTTTCAGGAAAAAAACACAGGCTTCGTTGAAATATTACAGTGGTGTCCAGTGTCTTTCTAGAACAATGAATTACTTACGGTGACTGACTGAACGATTACCCTCTCACGCTGACTCTCTTATAGGAACTTACACTTATTTATACTTAACTTGGTTAAGTGCAAGGAATAGTTCTAACTTGCACATAATAATGCATTTCTGCACGTCTTTTTTCCCTGACCACATAACTGATGACTTGTATGAAGTTACAGGATGTGTGGAGAGAAAGAGTTTTGGACAAAATTGACTACTCCTGTTTATAAGGCAGAGACATTTCATTTACCTGGCTGTGCAGAAACATTAGCTTGTTGTTTTGTCATACTATCCTTTTTATTTACCTTCTGTTGTATTTTTGGCTTGTTCCTTCAGACTTTCATTTTTATTCTGTGTGATTTTTCAATTGATTATGAAAAGACAGAAGGACAAACATCTACCCATCCCTCAGAAGCTCTGCTGCCTGTTCCAAAACAAAGGAACAGACTGAGTCAGAGGATGTGACATTTTCGTTTGTGTAAGTCAGGGTTTATTGACGCCACAGGTAATTATTAATTAGTGTTTCCAAAGCAAAACATAGAAATACTGAACAAACCTCTAGTGCGAGGATTGGCACACAGAAAATTGTGATTGGGAGTTGAGAATATTTAACAAAAATACACAGGAATTTCAGACATATTATGGACCAAGAGCAGATTGGAATCTAAACATATATGGCAACAGTGTGGTGGACTAATAATGATTATCCATTAACATAGGGATATTTCTCTTCTAACCTGGCAGCACAGTAGTTAAAGGACATGAATTGGGTTCCACAATAATGTTTAGTCATCTAAAGATTTTTGCATGCTTACTGAAAACATAAAACAAGTTGTGTACAAACTACATAGACTGAAGCAAAACACATATACGGTTTTTATAAGTCATACAGCCATTGAAACCCTCAACATTAGGATGAACTTCTTTCGACAAGGTCTTTGCTATCCTATTCAGCTGGAAATTTGGAGGAGGGTTGATTTATAATCTTATGAGTATTAATGCTTCCCAGGCTCTTTATAAGTATCAGGAGCAAGCAGTAGTGCTTAGCAAAGGGGAACTGTATCTCTGAATTCCATTTTAATTTTCCCTTAGCTCTTGAAAAGTTTGCAGGCTGCTGATTAATGTGATGTGCATTTAACTATGAGTGACTATTTCTAATCCTTGCAATAACTAACATTAACTGCAGTACTGTTGACAAGGAGGGTGATTTACAGGCGGAGTGTGATGGGTTCACTGGTTTGGCCGAGCAGCTCTGGCAGCTGGAGGAAACCTGAATTTTCTTCTTCCTCTTGAGTCTCTTGGGCTTAGGCTCTGTTGGCCATTGACTTATTCCTTAAAATAAAATTACCAGCTTAGTGGGTGCAAATTTTACTGGCAGTGACAGTGATCACTGCAGAGGAGACCACCTCAGGGGATTGCTGAGCAGGAAGGAGGCTCTGTCCCGCTTCTTCACCAGGGACTGCCCCAGAAGTGGGGAAGGACTGTCTGTCTTCTTGCTGCTGTCCCACAGCACAGGGACTCCTCTCTTCACTTATGTCAAGACAGCAGTTGCAGAGTGCTTCAGAAGTAACAGAGAACATCTGACTCTTCCAGCAAATCTTTAAGGAGGAGGTCATTAGATCCTTCAATGGAAGAACTACAGACTTGAAAAGCCCTTTTGTTCTGCTCAGGCATGAGTCTTTTCTGGGGACAATGCATAGAAGAATACAGCTTCAGGAATTCAGAGCAGTACACTATTTTCATGCTTACTGTAATTTTCCAGTACACTAGTTACTAATCCAATTTGCTTGGGAAAAGCTGTAGCTCATTGAGAACTTGGGTAGAATATGTAAAAGAACAACCTCCTTGGCATTATTTGCCCAGTTTGTGTCCATCTGCAAGTGACTAAATACCACTCACACAAACATGACTTATGTAGGTACTGGATGAACAAGTAGGTGGATCAGTTCTCAAGTTGCTGAATTATGGCTCCCAGTTCTCAGATTTCTCTCTTTAAGACACAGCCTACCCCCTAAGTCAGTGGTGAGTGCCACTGGTTGTCCACTGGTTTCTGCCAGCAGCCTGATCTGCAGCATGTATAAATCAACTCAGACAGACTCTTCAGTGATGATTCATCTCAGTAAAGGATCTGGATCATCTTTTTCAAATTATTTCTCGCTTCCCACATTTTCAATTCATTTTAATTGAGTTTTCCCTTAGGTCATCAGCTCTGTGTTGGCTTCCTGCTGCTCTCATTAACATCACATTTGCCCAGATGAAGAAATTCAGCCCTCATGTGTTTTCAGCTCAGACTCTGTTGGACTTTTTTTATTTGAGTCAAGGAATCTGCTTATTAAAACCTCCTATTACCTGGGTCCTAACAAGACTCTTTTTCCTTCTTCAGCTTCTTCTTACTGGTATGACACATATGTTTAGCGTAGGTCATAAACTCTTGGCCAGAATTCAGTGACAGCACAGAAACAGTTTAAATTGGCAAATAGCTACTTCCAGCTGGAAGACTTTTTTTTAATTTCTCCTGGTGAAGTCTCTGACAGTGTTGTCTCCTTGGAGGCAGGACACCATTTCTGCGTGATTTGACTATATGTTGCTGTGTTTCCAAGGTACAGAGCTATGCTGGCTATCCAATGGGAGGACAGCTCTTTATAATCCTGCTTAACATTTTTCTGTCACTTGTACTAGATTCTGTCTCCTCATTGACCTGGACGTGCTTGAGAGGTGGGCCCATGTGGACCTAACGAGGCCCAACAAGGCCAGGTGCAACTCCAGGTATGTTATAGACTGGGAGAAGATCTTGAGAGCAGACATGCTGAGAAGGATTTAGGGGGGTCCTGGTAGATGAAAAACTGGATGTGAGCCAGCAGCGTGCACATGCAGCCCAGAAGGCCAACAGTATCCTGGGCTGCATCAAAAGAAGGGTGGCCAGCAAGAAGAGGGAGGGGATTGTCCCCCTCTGATCTGCACTTGTGAGGTCCCATCTGGAGTACTGTGTCGAGGCCTGGGGCCCCCAGCAGAAGAAAGTTGTGGAGCTATTGGCATGGGTCCAGAGGATGATCAGAGCGGGTCCAAGAAGATGATCAGAGGGCTGGAGCACCTCACCTATGACGACAGCCTGAGGGAGCTGGGCTTGTTCAGTCTGGAGAAGAGAAGACTCTGGGGAGGCCTCATTGTGGCCTTTCAATATTTAAAGGGAGAATATAAACAGGAGGGAAATCAACTTTTTACTTGGGTAGATAGTGATAGGACCAAGGGAAATGGTTTTAAACTGAAAGAGGGGAGATTTGGATTAGATGTTAGGAAGTTTTTCACTGAGAGGGTGGTGAGGCCCTGGCATAGCTGCCCAGAGAAGCTGTGGGTGCCCCATCCCTGAAGGCATTCAATGCCAGGTTGGATGGGCCTTGGGCAGCCTGAGCTGGTGGGTGGCAGCCCTGCCCACAGCAGGGGATTGGAAGTGGATGATCTTTAAGGTCCCTTCCAACCCAAGCCGTTCTGTGATACTACAACTAACTTTGTACCACCCATAACGGTGCTTAGTGTAGTTGCTGACTGAGAAAAAGGGTTTTCCATTGCTTCTGTCACTGCTGCACTGAACAAAATCCTCCACTTTTCTGTTAGTTTATATCCACATCTCATAAGCAGGAAGAAAAGATCAAATGATTCACCTAACAACTACTGGGGTGCAGCAGAAGGACCAATGGAATGGCTAAGTGTTGTGTATCATAACTGTAAGATGTTTGAATAGAGTGTAAAGTAATACTTTTGCAATGAGAGAATCACAGTTATGCATAGCATTAACTCAGGAATTCGAGCAAAGAAAATAGAGAATGATGATTTAATTGATGTATGTGGCCATAACATAAATATTGCCAGTTTGTGATTTCCTACGCTAATTAGTTTAATTCAAAATGTACCAAAACCCTAAGATTTTCTCCTTTGGGCATATATAAATATACACTGTCTAGCTGTTCCTCTCAGGGTGTGAACTGCTCTATGTTTTCTGGATCTGGCTCAGTTTCGTGGATCCAACTGATCTATAGCTGCATGAGAACTAAATTAATTCAGTATAATCACCATGATAAAACAATATTTTTATAAAACAGTTGAAAACTACATGAGACGAAACATGCAAATGAATCTGTATTTGTAAAGGCCATATATTTGTAAAGGCCATGGAACAGGTTGCCCAGAGAAGTCGTTGATGCCCCCTCCCTGGAAGTATTCAAAGCCAGGCTGTATGGGGCTTTGGGCAACCTGGTGTAGTGGGAGGTGTCCTTGCCCATGGCAGGGGGGTTGGAACAAGATGATCTCTAAGGTCCCTTCCAACCTGAACCATTCTATGATTCTATGATTCTATACCTCTCTTTCTCACTGATGCCAATCAATAAAATTAAATAAACAAATTGATGAAGTTGTAGAGAAATGCTCATGATATTTAAACATACTCTGCCAAAAGTATAAAATTATACATTATTCAAGGTATTCATTTTACTAAAATACAACTCTAGAGAAAAACACATATAAAACACAGAAGAAATATGGCAACGACATACAAAGTTTCTGATAGCTGATTAAATCATTCACTTTTGTTTGTTAAGACAATGATGTTATTAATAAAATTGTTTTTGATATATGGGTCTATTTACTTTTTCTCTGCCAGAAAGGATCAGACATTAAGCAATGTGAGAAATAAATGAGTCCAGATGAAAAAGAGAATTTTTATAAAAAATTGGTTATCTTGTTTGTATGATAGAATTTCTGAGTCATTAGCTCATCTTTTGATGTTGTTGTACTGTTTAAGGTCTTGCATTACAGACTGCTGCCTTTGAGGCTACTTACTGGATTATTTCCATTGCAATATGGCAATACTTGATATATTATCAAGTAAAATGTTCTGACTTCTCTAGGAGTCAGGATGCAAAGGAGCTCTTTGACAGGTGCCTGTGGTCGTACTGTACATTCCCTGTGAGCTAAACAAACTCAGGTAAATTTGCTGTCATTGGACGGTGTCACCTCTGCTATCTGGTGCACGGGACAAGAATAAAGTGTGATCTGAAGTAACAAAACTAAGCAGAAAATTTGGCTGCAGTATCCAGAGCAAATGTTTTGGAACATGCTTATTTACTCACTGATTCTACCTTCTCAAAAATCATTTTTATTATCTTCCAATTTTAAATGATGTAACAGTTTCATGGATGAAACTTTATGCTTTCTGAACCAAAAGTAAATAATAATACTTTTTCCTCCCCCATAAATTGTCCAAGAATAAAAGGTAAAAGGCAACTATTTAAAGGTAAAAGGCAATTTAGTTAGGATCCATTGAGATAGCAATTTTCATTGCACTCGGCGTGGTAAATATTTCTAATGAGGTATAATAACTGCAATTATCTAGTGCCTGTCTTACAGTATTTTACCAGTTGCAGTATACAAACATTGCAGTAGAAACTTTCACTATGTCTGTTTTCAGGTGCTTATAATTTCCAAAAAGTGGAGAAATTAGTGCTTTGTTTGAAATTTCTGTTTTTGTGTTCTGCATCCAAAAATGTACTTTCTGAAAGTTTGCTGAAATCCTGATTGGTTAGCTTTGAATTAACAGTTCGTGGGGAAAAAAGGATGAAATTTCATTTCCAACACTTCTATTTGCTATTTGAGAATTCAAAAATTGGTTTTCTTTAAAGAGTTGGGCTGAGTAGGTTCACAGCACCGACCACTTCCCTTTGTTTTAGTGTTGGTGAGAAGGAACTTTCACCTTAAGAAAAGCAAGAGAAGGCATTTTAACATCTTTTTCCTATGAAGCTCTCACAAGATGTGGGAAAGCATATTCAACTCTCTCACCTGTACCTCCCTAAATTGGAGCTTAGTGTGCAGAAGTCAAAGCAGGACTTACTGCCAAACACAGTGTTCATCTTTCACCTTGAGCATGAATTTCATCATCCTTGAAACTATTTTTAAGCAGATTTGAAATTTAATCTGTTAGCTTTTACAGACTGCACACCAAAGGTGGAAAACCTTAGCTCGTGATTGGTTTGGTCATCACTGCTTTCATTTTTGGCAACTATATTAGAGACTCTTGGACATCTCAACCACATGGCATCACTTCTGGATACCTGACTGCAATGCTCGTTAATACAGAGAGAATTTTTCAAACAGGTGGACATTTAACAGTTTGACTCAGGCCAATCTGCCATGCTTGTGCATCTAAGCACACATGCTGCTCATGAACTTTATGATGCTGTCTCTGTGAAAACTCTTATGAGGAAGCAAATCTATGTTCAGAGGAAGCAAATAAAGGTTGCATATCCCATCAGTAAGACGATTCAGCTTGTCTTCCTGCTGTCAGTCTGCTAAGCATTATGACTCAAAATACACTCATTCAATATCCTGTGAAGGAAATATTGAAATCTGATTTCTCACGCCACTAGCGGAAATATATTTTGAAATAAAAGAGCTCATCCAAAGCCAGGTCATCACAGGGTGATCTCATTTTGTGGTCATTTAAATGAGTTTGGATAGGAAATACACCACAATAGTAATTAAAACCGCAATGTTTCTGCCTTAGTTGTCTGAGTTAGAAGTCTGACTTCTTGGACTATTGTTTGGGCTTATTGTAGAGTCCTATGCAAAGAACTGCAAACAATGATTGCAGTGTTTATTCACCTATCACAAATTACAGATTTGAAGACTAACAACTGGATTTGAAAAAGACAATGCTGGAGATGAGATTAGGCAGTTTATGTGCTATTACTTAAGTGACGTACCTGCTGACAACCATTACTCCTAGAAAGCCGTCATCCCACCAAATTGTGAGGCAGTGTGCACTCCTTGCATGGGAGTGTCAATTACAGAGCCTTGCTTTGTAGCACAAGATCTGGAGAAATGAAGAGCTGGAAGGAAGACAGGAAAAGTGTAAGCCTTCTCTAAACATGCCTCCCAAATTAATCAGCTGTGGTAACATGTTTAAAACTTTACGTTATAGGGACTGACCCTTGCTGAGGGTATTAAAAGAGCAATTCCATAAACAGAGGCAGCATTGTAACGCAGTTACACAGTTACACCTCTAACTACAACCTTAATATATGTCAGAATCTGAACTCTCAATCTTTACTTGCAGTGGGTGCTGTAACTCAGATAATGACTTTAAAGAACTTTGCTAACACGCTTTCAATATATTGAAAACCTACAGTAATCTGACTTTTCTCACCATTATCCCCTGAAACAGTGAAAAGTTAGCCCAGTGATGAGTTAACAAGAAATATAATACTCCAAATGCTCTTATTTAACTTATAAATTATACACTTAACAGTCATCAACCTATAAAAAAGCCCACCTTTTTTTTAAAAAAAAATATCAAATAAAATATCATTAATCCTATTTTGGTTTTCACAGCATATTTGGCATCAATTTCTCCCGCAGTTCATAAATACTAGTGGCCTCTGTGTTTGTTATTGCAGCAAGAAATATTTATTGCCTTCAATACTGGAAACTGCAATGAGGTCAACACTTAAATATATTCATAGTATCTCAATTCTCTGATGTAATAAAGTTGCAGAACGTGAAAGCCAAAGTCAATAGCCTGGTCTTTTCCTAACTTTTCCTGAAGAATTATTATTTTACACTTGAATCCTTTGATACTGCATTTTTTAAAATTTAATCCAAGAATAACTAAGAGAGAGACAGGGGAAATGGTCAAATGGTGACTCTTGGCCCATCTGCCACTTCTGAGCAGTTCAGCTGCATTTCCCATGTGTTTGTTGCATCTCATAACCTGTGCTGACAGAGGAGCTCCCATGGAGTAGTATAAATGCTGGGCAGTACAGGTTGAAGCAGCTGACAATGACCTCAGTAATCTACTGAACTGTTCCTGGATCTGCTCTGTGCCTATGTTTCACATGGTTTGTGCTTGGCATATTTTACTTATATTAGGATTTTGCAAGGCAAAAAGCTCTATCAGAGAGATGTCCAGCCTGAACAAGTGAGGGAATGATTAGCACATTTCTTCTTTTTCTGAATAAGTGGGGTTGTCCTATTGCTATTTTTGTATTTCCACCCACAAATTTCAGGGAAGCTTGATTTAATGTGCACTAGTCTCATGTGTCTGGCAGCCATCAGGTCCTCAGCAGATGAATTATAAAGGTGATAGCTAGGGCACAGAGAGCAGGAGTGGTATTTCTGCAAATCCTGCATTCTAGTGAGGAGCAGGCTGCAGGACATCTGGAAATCTTAAGCGAATGTGCAAAATTCTTAAACTCTGCCCGGGTAAGATCTTGAGTGAGAAAACAAGGATGTGTTTGGAAAGGGCCAGATGCGTGATAGCATTAAATACAATAATAAAATCTCAAAGGTGAATTAAATAACATTGTTGTCTCCCTTTCTTACTAAATAAACTACCCTTTCTTTCCTGTCTTTTTATTTGTGGTCTTTTAAGGTAATGCTTTCATGGAGCTGGTGAAGAGGAGGTCCTGGGGCACAATGTCTGCTGTATGAAGTGAGATTGTTGAGGGAGTCGCAGCACAGAGCAGGGACCCTGCAGCTTGCTGAGGGAAGGACCTGACACAGTGGGAAGCTGCCAGCTAACTTTCAAAGGGAGCATACAAACCATCTTGGGAACAGAAGGGAGAGGGGTTTTTGATGCAAGTCAGAAATCTACTGAGTTTGCTGTTACTACACAGAGAAACAAAAGAATACCTGTATGGATGCAGTGGGCCGGAGAAAGCTGTATATAAATCCTTTTAATTTCTATTCCATCTCTTCTAGTCACTTTGAATTTCCTGTATTTAAAAAAGTTAAATATTCCAGTCTTCCAGGCTATTTTGAGTTTTAAAGTGGTTTGGTTTTCTTTAGGGAGCTCATTATGAAAAGAAGGTCTACCAAGCACTTCCACCTCAAAGTTGTGGTCAACTCACTGTGCTGTTACATCACTCTTCTTCCCCTAAAGGAGTTGTTCAAAGGGAGATCTTTGAAAGTACAGATGTCTTTAAGATTCTAGCTCTCAACAGTGTTTGGTGGATTAAAAATCTGCCTTATATCTGAAGGAATAACCTGAAAAATGACTGCTTCTGTCATACGGCTTTGCACTGAGCCAACGGCATTTTGTGCAGTGCCCACTTCACACATTATGATAACCATGACTTCAGTGGCAATGATTATAGAAGTTCTATAGCTGAAAACCTAATGAGTTTCCTGGCTACAGAGATAAACTCTTCATATAACACACAGATGGGATGTAGTAACAACCCTCTGACAGATGATGGTTTTTGAATCTGACTATTTCAGGATCTGTTTCCCAACACTGAGATACTCTCACATTGCAGCAATTTAAATAAATTTCTGACATGGTTGTGAGATAGAGATTTTAGTCTCATTTTACAGGGGAGGAGCTGAGACACTTGAAGACCTATTCAAAGCTTTATGAAGTCTACTGCCAAAGTACAAGTCAGTCTAGGTTTCCCAGTCTCGTGCCTGAATTAAGACTATTTTCTCTTCTAAATATTTATCTGCTTGGTTACTGATATATTTTTGAAAGATAATAGATTCATTGCAATACCTGTCAGGTTGTGTTTTTATGACTTCAACGCTTTATGTTATGTATTAATTGATATCTATATAAATGTGCTGTGTCAAAATACAGCAGACACAAGCACAGACATAAATGTGGGGACAAGTACCCCACCCTTTCCTTAATTTGGAATATTGCATGTTCACACAACACTAGCCATGCTCTAACACCTAAAGTCTGTCTCCATGCCCTTAAGGAATTACTTACATTTCAAATGGAGAAACTGTGGGATGTATCCGTATGTCTGACAAAAATCTCTGGCTGGAAAACTGGCTTGGAAAGTTGTAAACAAAACCGTGAGGATTTGTAAAGAACTCAATAAAACAATCACTATTAGTTAATCACTAAAAGTATTTGACAATTTTTGTTTGCTTTGCAAATCACTTCCTAGTGGTCTGCAGGAGGAAGAAACATATCTCAATATTTTTTCCTAATCCAGATGGCAGGAAGTAGAATTTACGCCTCTGTGAAAGAAACATTCAAGAAAATATGGCCCACTTTTTGTCAGAATTTAAAAATAAGATAGTCTGAGAAACCACAAGTCATCTGACTTGAATTGCTGTAAAATACTTTTAAGATTAGTGAAAACTAAATATAAATAGCGCAATATGTGTTTTGAATACATCCAATAAGCACCAGATCAGACGAGCAGCCATTTTGGAAGCACAAACAAGCTCGTGCATAGAAATTATAAAGAGTAAATTTCATATCCTCCTTGAGAATGAGACTGTCCCAAGGCCGTATCCTCTTTGACAGGGTTTATTTTAACTAGGTAGAGAAGCAGAGAAGAAAACTGTACTTCAACTGAAAAAGTATTGAATTGCAGTCATTCTCTTAACAACTAAAGAAAGGAGACAGTTGGAGGCTTGACATTTTTCCAACGTGCTCCAGCAATTACTATCTGTTGCTGATCTCATGTTTTAATTAGGAATCCACTCTCTTTTTCATAGTTCAAACACAGCAGTTTAAATAGAGTATGATATTGACTGATGTCAATTTTTTACCATAAAACTTTGCTTTCAGATTAGGTCGGAAACATGGGTTTCATGGCTTCATCTAGGCCACTGTTTGCTTCAGATGGGGTGAGAGAAGATCCAAATTAGGAATGCATGTGTGCACACATGCTACTTTTTGCAGCACATCTCATGTCTCTGCAGTGCTAGTTGTATAAGCGCTGTAGGAGGGTTTATTGCTACCTACACCCATTAGTTTCTGTTTGTGGACCTAATGTTCATGAATTTGTCCGAACTTTTTTTGAATCTGCTGGTATTAAATGCTTCACGGTTTCCTTAGGCATTGAGTCCCAGAGGTTCACTATCTCCTGTGCAAAATACTTTCTTTAATCTATTTAAATATCCTATTAGATTTATCATAGGGATTTTAGTTTGGTAGACCTGGTTAATATAATCTTTGGATTCACTGTACCTGGAACTTTCATGACTTTTCTAAAAACTAGTTGTATCCTTCTCCTTTATCCTTCTCTTCAGACTGAAGTCAGGGATGTACCCTTGCCAGAAAACTGGCCAATAGTATTCTGGGTTGTGTCAGACAAAGGATTGCCAGCAGGTTGAGGGAGGTAATCCTTCTCCTCTATTGAGCACTGGTGAGGCCACACCAGGTGTGCTGTTTCTACTTCTGGGCCCCCAATATATTGAATATAGGGATATATAGATATATGGAGCTACTGGAGAGTCCAGTGTAGGGCTACAAAGATCATTAAAGGGTCAGAGCACATCTATGAGGAAAGGCTACGAAAGCTGGAATTGCTCAGACTAGAGAAGAGAAGGCTCGGTGGGGATCTCATCACTGTCTATGGATTCCTGAAGGGAACATGCAGAGGATGGAACCAGGCTCTTCCCAGTTGTGCCCAGTGACGAGACAAGAGATTTTTCAGTCCCTCCATCCCCTTGACCACTGCAGCTGCCTTTCTTTAAGTCCTTTTGACACACGGAGACTAGAAAAGTAGATACTTCTCAGAATGTGGAAACACAAAGGTCTTGCACAGCAGCAAGTTCTCAAAACTCATACAGATGATGCCCAAATTTTTATCAGTGTTTTTAATGCCCATGTGCACAGAGTGAAAGATTTTAGAGAACTCCGAATGGTGACTGCAAGATCTTTTTCCTGGGTGATTTCTTCTGAGTTCAGCAACATGTCAGCATGATTGATATCTGCTTTCAGGTACAGCTTACATTTTATTTATTTATGTTTAGCATTAAAGGCTGAAGTACTGAGAATCTCTGTGGCCTTATTTTTCCTGTGTGGCTCTTCATTTGACAAACTGGTATAGCATTTGATATTTGGCACAAATGGAACTGGTGTAACTGCAGTTTCAAAGCTAGTAAGAACTTCTTGGATGAGCAAGACTAATTCTCTAGCTGTTGGATCCCACAACAGCATGAAACCCCTGCCACTGAGTTTTGCTTTAGAAGTGATTTTTGCTCCTACCAGAATCATCCATATTATAAGCACAAGAAGGTCGATGAAGAATTTCGTTATAATCATGATCCAAAATGTTAACTTTCAGCCTGTGCTTATTTGTGGTCAATTCATATAGATTTGTCCTTGGGTTGCCATTTTCCTTTGACATAAAGGACTGTTCTTTCAGTCTGGTGTTTATCCCACAATTGAATTCGTATAAAGATAATAACTGCCCCATAGCTGTCATGTTAATGTACTGGACAAGCCCAGCTCTACTAGTCTTCGTTAGTAAGGGAGGCTTTACAAGGTAACTCATCATTCCAGCCACCATTGCCATGTATGTTATTTCTGAGTTTTTGTTTAGGATTTTGTCTGCAAGTTCAATTAGCGTTGGACCATTTCTTGATGTTCTAGCAATGTTGTTTTAAATAATCCAAAATAAACTGCTATAGGGATAAAATAATACATGACATAACTGTTTACATCTGAAAGGATAAAACAGACAATGACTCTTCTTCCTTCCCTCCTGAGCTATGTCTCAAAATAACCACTGTGTATTTCAGTGCCTAATAAATACTGAAAAGAAACAGAAACATATTTAGAGACAGAACTCTCTATTTGTTACTTTTTTGCTTGGTAAAAAACAGCAGGAAATCACAGGAGAAAATGTAGTTTTATTCTGGAAAACATCCAGACAGAATATGATGTAAACAAGTGAGAGACTGAGAAAAGGAAAGTAAATATTGCCAGCTTTTCCTTTCTCCCATCTTGCTTTCAGCACTTACATCCCTGTCTGGGAACATGCAGGAACAACAGGACCATGCTTTCTCTCTCT